>JAUCMU010000047.1:11486872-11503147 GCA_032275025.1 Enteromius treurensis | reverse complement strand
CTGCAGGCTTCCCAGCCCCTCCCCCCTCCCCCCACCAAGGTCTTTTCTCCTCTATCCACCTCCGCTGAAGTCCCCAAAACCTCCACGAAGGTTTCTCTCCCAGACTTCGCTGCAGGCTTCCCAGCCCCTCCCCCTTACCTACGAGCAGGTCTTTTCTCCTCTATCCACCTCCGCTGATGTCCACAACACCTCCGCGAAGGTTTCTCTCCCAGCCTCCGCTGCAGGCTTCCCACACCCCCCACACCCTCCCCTACCCCCGCTGAGGTCTTTTCTCTTCTATCCACCTCCGCTGAGGTCCACAAAACCTCCGCAAAGGTTTCTATCCCAGCCTACGCTGCAGGCTTCCCAGCCCCTACCCCCGCCAAGGTCTTTTCTCCTCTATCCTCCTCCGCTGAGGTCCACGAACCTCCACGAAGGTCTTTCCCAGCCTCCGCGTAGGCCTAATATAAATTCCCCAGTAACTACAACCTCCGCAGAGGTCAACTTAAACCTCCGCGTAGGTTTCTCTCCCAGCCTCCGTGTATGCTTACTACATTCTCCAAGAAAACCATAGCCTCCAAAGAGGTCCATTAAACTTCCGCAAAGACCTTTTCCAATCCCAATCCTTGCCCAAAACCGCACTATGTTTATATACGTCTTAACTTGACCACCATACTATGATTTCTCCTAACCCCTCTTTCTGCTTCTCCACAGGTTCCCGGACCCGGACTATGCCACTATCACACACTATAAGTCCTTACACAATCTAACATGCGTTAAATTGAACTGGAAATTAGGTGCCGGGCGTCCAGCCAGAGGAGAACTGGACCCAACTAAGCCTGGTTCTCACAAGGTTTTTTTTTCCCCCATTCTCTCATGGAAGGAGTTTTGGTTCCTTGCCACTGTCGCCTCTGGCTTGCTTAGCTGAGGACACCTGATTTCCAGTGATTATCGTTGTCTTGACTACAGAGACCGTCTCTGCATTGATAAAAAAAGTTCAATCTTGCCATCTCACATTACCATCACCATTTTCTACTACTCTCCTTCGTCCAGCATCCTCTCTCAACGCATTTTTTGGCCGCTCAATTTGGCTGCTGTCTCTAAAGCCCTTTTTGGGGGCAGTCAACGAACGAGCCGAACACCGAACCCTCACCCTCGCTAAGGTTATTTCCCCTAGGGTTCGGAGTCCGCCGTTCTCCCAGCTCGCTCCCCAGACAGCTTGCCAAATTCGCTATATTTTATTAATAGGAAACGTGAACTCTTGAAATATTATTGTTTTTAAATATGATTATTTTTATTTCTGTTAAGTTTTTTTTTTTTTTAAACACACTTTATTAATAATGATGATAATAATAATAACTATTCATTAAAATAAATGATTTACCCTTTTAGTGAGATGTTCAATCAATCACTTTTATTTTTATATCACTTTTAACAATACAGATTGTAGCAAAGCACTGAACATGGTCAAATAGGAGAACAAAGTGATGGTAATGCACATTGTTATTAATGCCCAATAAAAATATTAAAATACATTTTGGTTGTTTTTCTTTCATGACATAAGACAGACAGTAGTGATTCATTTCCAATGAGTTTGAGGCCTGAATGATGCCTGCTTTGCCCATGGCAACTCAGTCCTGAAATATAAGCTCTATATAATCTAATCTAATATAATCACTTGGAGCTGAGGATATGTAGTTTGGGGCCAAATGAAAACAATGTCTAGACTAAGAATATGTACTGCACATAAGCTGTAACATTAAAGGTGGCAGACAAGGAAAAATATCCAAGTGGATTTTATGCTTTTAAGGGCATTCTCTTTTTAAAATACTATGAAGGTCAGTGCTACCATCAATGTTTATATTACCCACATTCTTTAAGGATTTCCTCTGTGTTCAAGAAAAGAAAGAAACTCATACAGGTTTGGAACAACATGAAGGATAATGACAGATTTTTAATTACTAAATTGTTTGTTTTAAAACTACCAAATTGGTGGAAATTTTGCATGCAATTCAAATGCATTCATTTTAAATTTAGGCCTAAATATTTTTGTCGCCAGAATGGTGTAGCTCACAATAATCAGTCAAACCTTGACCTTATGGAAGTGAGAAACCTCCAGTGTCCGTGTGAACACCACTTTAAGGTCAGCAGAACAAAGAAGGAGTGTAACTCTATCTAATTGAAAACGTTGCCTACATTTGTTTGATGTCCATCACTCTACACCTGTCATGTGCGATAACTTGCAGTTTTACAGCAGTACAATCATTCACGCTGACACTAGATATGCACACCATTAACACAACAAACACCATTGTCTGGAGATGTCGTAAATCGTGCACCTGCAGTCAGAGCAGCTGCTGCAACAAAGGACGAGCTCGAGAGATGATGACTTATCAAACATTCCTGTTCTTGAAGTGGTTCATGTTAGCTGGTGCATGTAAGGACGCTGAGCTGGCTTTGGTTTTTGACTTATAAAGGGCTAAGGAAAAATGGGAGGACACCTCCTTCTAAACCCCCAGCTGTGCTTTGAGCAGTAACATGACACCGGCACAACGTCCCATCTTACAAACAGAAATAATGGCTGGAATTCTGCTTAGAATAAAGAAACTCCATGAGAAGAATTCAGTCTGCAGTGAGTCATCTCATCCTTGTTTAATTACAGTGATTGTAGGAGTAATTTACCAGGCTGTTATAATATGCTTCTCAGAAGCCTTCTTACCAAAGCTTGCACAAGAATGTGTTAGTGAGTCCTTTACAAGTCAGTCCCTTGTGTTACTTCCCAGAGTTCCCACTATAAAAAAACAACAGTTATCCGAAACTCAATCATATATGAGTGTCAGTGGTCTCATTCTAAAACATGTTGCTATTATATGGGTAGTGAGCAGACCTACATGGTACATCTGGGCTCACAGAACGCTGTAAAAAGCACAGCAGAATAAAACAAATTGTCATTTACAACGTTCTACAAATCTCCCTCCCAGTCGCTAATTAGATATTTAAGAATTCATTGAATGCTGATAAATACAGTAAAGAGTGAATATTCTCTGTACTTTTTAACATCCTGAAAAATGGTAAACTAAAAATAGAACAAATTCCTGGATTTATTCAGGTGATTAATTTTACTTAAATGCATTTATACCAACATAATTCATTTCAATGTGTAAAAACAATCAGAAATAGCAGAAATACAGATGCATGCAGCATAAAGGCCTCTGGTGTCCAGATACAATTTTATGAGGAAATCATAGATTTCGAGAAATCGAGATTTACAGACAGGAACTGAAGGAGAAAATTAGATTAGAAGTTGATCAGAGAGAAAGTTTAATGTCTGGAACTACTATCGGTTTTCATAATGTGCCTTTAATTATGGCTGGTTTAAGCTGCCACAAACATAAGCTGAAGAGATACACAGCTAACAGAATTGAAAGAAAGATATATATGAGAGAGTCATGCTGCATGGTGGGCTGTCAGACCATATGCTTTCATGATTCAAGCTCCAAATACCACACAATTAACTACAATTGCCCTAGATCTGCTCTCCAGTCGATTAGGGCATAAATTCATGAAGAAAACAGGTGAAAACAGCCATTAAACACTTCATTCACACACACACAAAACAGCAATGTGTTTCTCATCCACTAAACCAACTGCATATGCTCAGAAAAGATCCCAACTCAGCATCTGAAACCAATGGGATTGGGGCTAGTTGTCACATAGGGATTCAAAAGGCCATAGATAAACGGCTTCAAACACAAACACTTTTTAGCTTAACTTCCCAATATTCACACTTATCAAACTAAATTAAGATAAATAGTAACACTAAAGTATTTCTAAGGTTAAAATTCAGTTTAATGTGTCCTTGTTAGGGTATAATTATACATTAATTAACGAGTAATATTAATTAGCTACATGCACTTACTGTATATTTAGGGTTAGGGCTTGGTTTAGGGTTACTTGCATGTAATTCTGCATAATTTATTATTATTATACTGCATAATATTATTATTATTATTATTATTATTATTATTATAAGAACATGTAACATGTACCAATGTCGCCTTAAAATAAAGTGTTATCTCTGCTTTCCAGAAATTAAATCAAAACTAAGCAACCGTTATAGGCTTACTGTTTTTATGAAGCTGCTTTGAATTTGTATTGTTTAAATATTTTATAATTTATGGTAATTAATGTAACAAACGGACACCATACAATTACACTGACGTGCAATTTGCTGTTGACCAAAACAGTAAATTAATAATTTTGTATGTCAGTTTTTACGTGTTTACACGTAATTGTGTTTGTGGCTTATTGTTTCGACATTTAATAGTTTCTATATATTTCCAACAACTATTTTTCTCAATTCAGTGTCAGCAACCATAAAGTTGCCAATGTGACAACGCTATAAAGGTAAACGAAACTCTTCTTAAAGGCTAAATTGCTCATACAAAAGACTGACCTGCCGTATAAACTAAACTATTCGCGAGGAACACTCATTCTTGGTGGCTCTTACCTGCAGGTGTTTGAATAACGTTGTGATTTGCGTGATGTGAAGCGTCAGGCAGCGCGAGACGCAGCGCGCACTTTCAATCTTCTCCAAGGTCTCCGCTTCTTCAGTTCGGCGCGCAACGCTCGCTTCAAAAACACAGCAGAGCAGAAAGCAGCAGACTTTCCTCATAAACATCATCTTCAACGAGGACGTTCATGTAAATGTGCTTTGACGGTGGTGCAGTTGAATGCAATGGATGCGCGGCAGGCTCGTGTTGAATGCTGTGAGCGCTTGGACACTCCCTCTTACGCAAACCTGTCATCTGAATAGCTACTGTAATTCATAGTCTGCCAGTCTTATTTTTAGACCTGTAAACGAATTTAATCCATGTTTTAACGAGAAACTATCAAGAGTCTGAAAACTTCCGACGCTTTATGGTTTATTCATCACTGGACAGTAAAGCAAAGTTGATTTATCTTAAGATCGAAAACCCAAGTATAAATGATTTCAGAAAAATAGCAGTTATGAAAATAGCATGGAAGTAATTCAATTTTTCTACTACAAATCACAAACATTACAAAACATCAATTAAATCAAAACCATTAAAAGGGGTTTCCAGTAGTTTGTTTTGGGACATATTCCATTGATATTTAGTGGTTTTAACAAACCACCAACAGAAGTCGACCAATTACTAGTAGAACCCCAATACTCAACCCCCCCCCCCCCCTTTTTTTTCCTTTACATGAATCACTTAAGTGCAAAATTTTAATGAAATTCATTAATCTACAATGAATAAAAGACTACGCAATAATTTATAGTTTCTGGGGATCTCTCAATATTCCTTTATGACACACTTTTGAGATGAAACTCTGAAACACTGCAAAAACCAATCCAGTCCTGGTCGCCACTGTACTGTACTTACAATTTGACGACCATAGATAACTTTGACCGGAAAACCTGTTTCCATGTTAGATTCAGCCTCAGTATTTCTCTATCCACAAGGATCTAAATGGAAATTTTTGGTCGCAGCATTGCAATACCAGCGCCATCTTTTGATCGAATAATGTATGACTACTACATGAGAAAGAATACTGCCAAAAACTCAATTCTCAGGACCTAAATATCGACCTTCCTCTAAGTTTAGGTCTATCTCTAAACAAACACTCATGAACCAGCCAATCAAGCTCTTTATTTTCACAAGAAAATTAAAGAGGTTTTGTGTGGAACTAAACTGTGCTTCAGATGACTGGTCTTCACAAGGAGGAATGAGCATTCCTTAGGGTAGAGTGTTTATTAGTATTTAAAATGTTATTTGATTATTCTTCTTATATTTTGATCTACAAGAGTATATTATGAATCAGTCTGAATAGGTTTGGGTTAGATTTGGAGCCTGTAGACTATGACACACACATGCTGTTTACATCACATTGAGGTCACACATTGATCATCTTGTTAATGTTTATCAAAACTGATTCCAAAGTCACATTCATCACTTGGTAAAAACGGATGCTAGACTGCAGTTGAAATAAAACTGGTTATCTTGTGCATGACAGTGTCTCTAATGAGAAAGAAAGATGATGACTCCGATTTTGATTTTTTTGACCGCAAACATTTTGTGTGTCTCCGGGACAAGTTTAGTTCATGTTCCCTGTAACGACAAGACTGTGGAGAAGTTGTCCCGACTGGCCGTCACATATTTAAACGAGGACAGACAAACAGGTTACAAATTTGCCCTTAATAGAATCACAAACGTCCAGGCGCATCAACAGGTTGGTAAACTGTGCTGTCATTTGTCACTTTCCAACTGTGGAAAAGTGACCACACCATTAATAGATATACTCATATTATTCAATTAATTGTTTTTTACATATTCAAAGCTAGGCTATTTAGGTATTTGTCATCTCTGCAAGAACCTGTTTATTTCATAGGTCCTCTTTCCTGTTCTGTAGGGTCCAGCTGGAAAGGTCTATTATCTTGATTTAGATGTCCTTGAGACGAAGTGCCATGTACTCAGTGCCAAATCATGGAAGAAATGTGCTATTAGACCTTTCATGGAAACAGTAAGTCTTCATCTTCTTTATTATTTACTGTTACTGCACATCTTGAAGTTTGGATTGAATATATGGCCTCTGGTCGACAGCATAGTAGTCTTGTTTACTTCTGTTTAAAATTCCATCTGGTAAATTCACAAGTATTGACCACGGTTTTAAGATTAACAGGCAGGACATTTTAGATTTTACAGTTTTTTCACTGCATGCACTTCTATTTTGCCCATTTAAAGGATGCAAATCTTGATCTCAGACTAATATGTCTAGCTTTGTTTAATTTATTACTGCACTTTAAAACCTGTGCTTTGAATTGTGAAAAAGAGTTGAGGGTGAGGGTGGCAAAAAGTGACATAAGCATGGCTTTTTAAAAATGAGACACGAGACACAAGAAAAGCTTGCATTAATAGTGATATATTATGACCAAGCCAACTTCTAACTCATATTATTCCATGAAGTAACTTCACAGAATCTGCTTTTTACAGTATATGTCTAGAAAAGATTAAGAAAAATTGTTGTTTAAGGTTGGTTTATGGACAATTTATGTGTTTCCTCTGTTGTAGCAAATCTCTGGAAACTGTAACACCACAGTGCTCCACACACCAGAGGGCTTCTCTTACCTCTACAGCTATGAGTGCACACTCGTACCAGGTCAACCAGTTACTTAAATTTTGTCTGCACACAAAATTTTAATAACTTTTTAATAAGTATATTTAATAACCTAATATTAATAACTTAATAAAAAATAAATGTCCATGAGATGTCATGCATCTCAATTTCAGTAAACAGCTCAAACATGCATCAAAGTACATGACAGAGCAGGATATGTTAAACTATGCCTTTAACTATACTAAGTCTTTAATAAAAGATTCTCAATATGTGCTTTGCCCATAAGTGTCTCATTTGCAGTACTTCTCGGAAGTGACATGACTCAAGTGCATATACAGTACATGATTAATCAATCATAATTATAACAATTCATTGTGCATTATTTTCATCATCTTTTATTATAGACTTAATGGATAAGTCGGTAAGTGGAGCCTCAAATCTTCTAGTCTAATATTTCTAAGAGTAAAATTATATATATTTTTTATTTGCTTATCATAATCTAATAATATTATAAAAAGGCCCATATTTGTCACACTCGGGCTGCGTGTAGTTGCGCTCTCACTTCCAAGCAAGAAAACTAAGCCACAAGGACGAGATTTGGAGTGATCGTGAACATTTATTTCACAGAAGGCAGGAAATCGCAGAGAGCTCCGCACACAGACACGATAAGCACCATAACTTTAATAATCCACAAAGACAAGACTCAACGTACTGTTTAAATGAACACACAAATCAAGAAAACACACAATGCACCTGGGAATCACAGCTGGAAGGGAATAATCATTGATGAGGGGGGTGGAGTTACAAACAAGACAAAGCACGCGAGACAGAATGAAAATAAAAACAGAGAAGCACATGGGTTAGACATGAAAACAAAACAAAAGTCAGAGGAAACGCCTGACGGCGTAACATAGCCCCCCACTAAGGGCGGCTTCCAGACGCTGAAAAGAGAAGGGAGTGAGAACAGTGGTGTGAACAAAAGTCAATAGTGCAAGGGTCGGGTGGGTGGGTGTTCTGGAGACGGTCCAGGGAACGGTCACAGCGTGCCTCCAGAGCAAAACTGAGGCACTTATGTGAACCTAGTAGGTCTGGGCCTTTAGCAGGCCACAGCAAATCAGGGTCCTTGATGGTACATGGCAGGTCGGGCCTTTGGCAGGCCGTGGCAAACCAGGGTCCATGGCAGGCCGCGACAGGTCTGGGACTTTAGCAGGCCATAACAAATCAGGGTCCTTGGTGAGCCCTGGCAGGTCGGGGTCTTTAGCAAATTAAGGCAGGTCGGAAACGTGGGACAACTCTGGCAGATCGGGAACACTAGATGGCGCTGGTGGGTCGGGGTCTTTAGCAGATTCAGGCAGGTCAGAAATGTGGGACAACTCTGGCAGATCGGGAACACTAGATGGCGCTGGTGGGTCACGCCACAGTGGCAGATCCTCCTTCACCATTGGCTCTGGTGGATGGGGCCACAGCGGCAGGTCCTCCTCCACCATTGACTCTGGTGGGCCGAGTCTCCGAGACCCGACCTTTCTGCCAGCTGGTAATATTTAAATAAGAAGTCCTCGAATGGCGGGTCTCGGGAAATGAGCATGCCGAGCGCAGTGGTGAATGCCATCTCATTAATGGTGGATTATTTTGTCACGCTCAAGCTGTGTGTAGTTGCGCTCTCGCTTCCAAGCAAGAAAACAAAGGCACAAGGACCAGATTCGGAGTGATCGTGAACATTTATTTCACAGAAGGCAGGAAATCGCAGATAAGCACCATAACGTTAATAATCCACAAAGACAAGACTCAACATACTGTTTAAATGAACACACAAATCAAGAGAACACACAATGCACCTGGGAATCACAGCTGGAAGGGAATAATAATTGATGAGTGGGATGGAGTTACAAACAAGACAAAGGACGCGAGACAGAATGAAAATAAAAACAGAGAAGCACATGGGTAAGACATGAAAACAAAACAATACTCAGAGGAAACGCCGTAACAATATTAATAAAATAAATGTATGCCTTAGAAGTAATTTTATTTACTGCTTAGTAGTGATTAACAATTCTGTTTACAGAATTTATTGGGAAACAAGGTTTGATGTCTTGATTTTGTCAAATAAACTTAACTAACTAATCTACTTCAATGCTTCACTGCTGTTTTATAAAATGCAACTTCCATGTTTTTAATTAATCTTACTCACTTTAAGAAGTGCTCTCTCTACTTTCTTTACCCAAGACCCTCCAGAGAAGCTACGCCTGACATGTCCGGACTGTCCTCTGCTACTGCCGGTCGACAGTAATGAAGCCATCAGTGCAGCTCGGACATCCCTCCTTAAATACAACAGACAGAGCACGTTCCCTGTTAGCCTGACTGTGAACACCATCACCAGAGCCTCCCATCAGGTCACAAAAGATAATAATTTATCTTTTGTTTTTGTCATCCGTTTTTCACAATTTATTTAACTGGGGTGTCATTTAGGTTTGCCACAGTACACCATAATACTGGGTTATATTGTGAAATTTTACAGGGGGAAACATTATGAATAAAACTTACTTGACAACAGTAAATTCTGAATCAGTATCCTAGTCTTAAAAAATGTAAAGCACAGAGTAAAAAGAAATTCTGTAAAATTTACAGTAAATTACTGGCATCTGTGGTTGCTGGAACTCAGCCCTATAAAAAGTTAAATGAAGTTAAATACTGTTATTGCATCAACTGATATACCGTTAATATACCAACGTATTAAAGTATTGAAATCTGTTTTCTACCTTTAAAATACACTGATAACCACCAAATGCAGGTGGTGATGAGAAAGCCAGATGATGAACCAGAGCTCATCAGAAGCAGCTTTTTAAAACTGAACAAATATAGAAGGTGCTCAGTGTCATTCACACAAACACTAAACACCATCATGGTGAGCCTCATTAAACTGAAATATTCAATCAACATTTAAGGGTTAGTTTACCCAAAAATGAAAATTCTGTCTTAAATTACTCACCCTTGTGTCGTTCCAAGCCCATCAGCCCTTTGTTCATCTTCGGAGCACAAATTAAGATATTTTTGAGGATTTCAGAGAGCCATCTGACCCTCCATAGACAGCAATACAACTAAAATGATCCCAGGTCCAGAAACGTGGTAAAAGCACAGAGTAAGTCCATGTGACATCAAGAGAATCAACTTAAGTTTTGCAATGATAGGATAATTATTTTTTGTGTGCAAAGAAAACAAAAACTTCATATACACAACCATTCTTCTCATATGACTTAGTCTTCCTCTATTTTAGAGAACATTACTGCGTAACCATACGCTTTCTTCTAGGCGCAGCTTACGTACATGCATGATGGATGTAAAAAAAGGCTGATTACGTTAAATATGTTAAAGCTTGTATATATGGTGCATTCTCGTAGTTTCGCAAAAGTGAGGTTGATCCACTGAAGTCACATGGATTTTTATTACAATGTTTCTAGACCTGGGATCTCTTCAGTTGGATTTCTGTCTATGGAGGGACAGATGGTTCTCTGATATCATCAAAAATATCTTCATTTGTGTTTTCCGAAGATGAGGTCTTATGGGTTTAGAATTGTCACGAGCCGTACCTCTGTCGCTCTCTCCGACCGACATCAGCTGGAACCTTCGCCCGAGTATTAATGGTTCCATCCGAACTCTTGTAACCCACGTACCTTGACAGATTACCGCTACAGGTGTAGCACATTATCTGCCCTTTATAAAGCCCAGAACTCTCTAAGAACTTCACAAAGTCCTGATTGCTTATTTCTGAGCGTATCTTTTCTGTTTTGCCTAACTGTGTTTTGATCTTCGATTTTTTTTTACCGACCACAATTCCTGCCACCTGCCTTTGACTACTCTGCCTGGATTTTGACCCTGAGATTGTCTGTCTCTGATAACCTTGCTGTTGTTGTGCCCCTGTCCGATCTTTATGATATTAAAAGCCTGCAAATGGATCCAAATGCCTCCGATGCTTCATTACAGAAGACTTTGCCGCCACAGGATCCAGGAGCAACTACAGAAGCTAACCATGCTTACAGAGGAGCTAGTTCATTCCATGCAAGCCCTGGCCACCTTCACTACCGCGGCAGCCTCCACTCATGCACCGCTCCAACTCGTTCCAATGAGACTGTTGCTTCCGGACAAATAGAACGGTACGCCTGGGAAATGTAAAGGGTTCCTGTTACAGTGCTCAATTTATATTAATCAGCTACCACAATGTTTCACCACTGATGACAGCAAGGTGTCTTTGGTATGCCCTTTGCTCACTGGAAGGGCGCTGGATTGGGCCACAGCTTTTTGGGAGGGTCAGCAGATGTCTTTCCCTTCATATCAACGACAATTAAAGGAGGTCTTCGACCACTCGGCGGGAGGCCAAGACCCAGGAGAGGAACTTCTTCTTTTGAAACAAGGCTCTTCAACAGCGGCTGAATACACTTTGACTTTTCGAACTCTCAGACGGGATGGCATTTTGAACCCCTAAAAGTGATGTATCGCCGTGGACTCTGCGATAAGCTGCAGGCGGAACTGGCATGTAGAGATGAGGAAAAATCACTGGAACAGTATGTGGATGTCGCAATCCGTATTGACCACTTGATACGATCCCGTCGCGGACGCCGCTCTACCTGCATCTGCCAGCCATGTCAGAACCGGAGCCCATGCAGATCAGCTTCACATACTTTACCCATGAGGAGTGCAAGAGGAGGGTTCGCAATCACCTACTGTATGCCTTTACTGTGGCCAGTCTGGACACCTCCGTGCCACCTGTTCACAGTTCATTCCACAACAAAACCATAAGTCTGTATGTCAACCATTCCCTAGATCACCCCATCATCCTCGGCCGCCCTTGGCTCAAACTACACAACCCTGTCATCTCCTGGGCGGACCAACATATCATCCGGTGATCTGTCAGAACCGCTGCCTATTCAGCCCCACCAAACCCACACCGGAAGCAGTGAGTCAAGTTTCTCCACCCTCTGAACACCTGCCTTTTCAGTATCACAACCTCCAAATAGCCTTCAGTAAAGAAGAGGCTACTCAGTTGCCGCCACACAGACCAACAGACTGTGCCATAGACCTCTTACCAGGGACCACGCACCCCTAGGAGATGTCTTCCCCCTGTCACAACCAGAATCTGCTTGCATGAAGGAATACATTGAGGAGGAACTGGCAAAGGGCTTCATATTACCATCCACATCTTTTGCATCCGCTGGCTTCTTTTTTGTGTAGAAAAAAGATGGCGGCTCTACGACCTTGCATTGATTACCGTGCCCTCAACAAAATCACTTTCAAGTACCGATACCCATTACCATTAGTGCCTTCAGCTCTGGAACAACTCCGGACCGCCCGATATTTCACTAAATTGGATTTAAGGAGTGCCTACAACCTGATTCGGATCAAGGAAGGAGATGAGTGGAAGACTGCATTCTCTACAACCACAGGTCACTATGAGTATCTCGTCATGCCCTTTGGTTTATCCAATAGCCCAGCCGTCTTTCAGTCACTAGTCAATGAGATCTTCAGGGATATGCTGAATCGTCACCTCATAGTCTACATCGACGACATACTGATCTACTCTGAGGATCTTGACTCTCATGTTCAGCATGTTAATTCAGTTTTACAACGATTAATAGATCTCAAACTCTACGCCAAGCTGCCAAAATGTGAGTTCCATCTAACTAAGATATAATTCCTGGGGTACATCATCAGTACGGAAGGGGTCACTATGGTCGACAAGAAAGTGGCAGCTGATATATTGAAAACTATTCTAGAAGCGAACGCCAAAGAAATGCTTATTCTGGAATTTATCCTACCTGTAAAAACATAATATACAGTATTCAGTTAAACCACTCTCAGATTCAACCTGTACAATCAACTCTGTCTATTATATGCATATGCATTAAGCCCCACCTCTTCTTGCCGATTGTTTGGCCGTAGTTTGTTATTGCTTTGGTGCACATCCTCTGTCCTTAGTGTTTGTTTTAGTATTGCAGTCTCTGTGTTGTCTTTTGAGACCGGGTTTTTTCCCCAATGTATTCAGAGGGCAGACAGCAAGACAATCAAGGCGTGATGCATTCGGTTTGAGATAAAAATGAAATCGAGCTAAAATTCTGCAACATCTCATAGAGCACCTTTAATAATTTATATTTTCACATGCTATTGCTAAATGGAGGCCTATTGTTTACTTAAGATATCATTAAGATGCCCTTCATGCGACTATGTGATTTTAACTGTAAAAAACTGAAAATGCTACATTTAAAAACCTGTGAAATGGTTAATGGTAAATTCCTGTAAGATTTACAGGGAAAAAAATAACGTAGAAAATATGTTTCTCCTTATTGCTTATTAGGGTTGTATGTTACATGTAATGTTGTTAAATTAGTTGGTTCACCCAAAAATGAAGCTGTTGTCATTAATTACTCACCCTCATGTCGTGCTTGTAATGTAGCATCGGAGGCATTCGGATCCATTTGCAGGCTTTTAATATCGTAAAGATCGGACAGGGTCACAACAACAGCAATCAGAGACAGACAAACTCAGGGTCAAAATCCAGGCAGAATCTATCAATCAATCACTTTTATTTAGAATAGTCAAAGGCAGGTGGCAGGAATCGTGGTCGGTAAAACAAATCAAAGATCAAAACAGGAAAGAAACGCTCAGAAATGATACCGGGGCAATCAGGACTTTGTGAAGTTCTTAGAGAGTTCTGGGCTTTATAAAGGGCAGATAATGCGCTACACCTGCGCTATCTGTCAAGGTATGTGGGTTAGAAGAGTCTGGATGGAACCATTAATACTCAGGCAAAGGTTTCCACTGATGTCGGTCGGAGAGAGCCACAGAGGTATGGCTTGTGACAGATAGTTAGCAGGAAGTTCTAAACGGTATGATACTGGAGTTATTTGTCTAATGATTTTGAATGGACCCACGTACCTTGGACAGAGCTTTTTGCAGAGCAGGCGTTAGCCGTAGATTCTGTGAGGAAAGCTCGACCCATTGTCTGGGCTCGTAGATGGGGCCCTGACGTCGGAGGCGATTTGCTTGAGCAATCTCTCAGTGACCAGCCCTCTGTAGGTGGACGTGGGTGGAATTCCAGGTTTGCTCACTCTGACATAGCCAATAGTCGACAGTAGGCAGGTTGGACGGTTCCCCGGACCAAGTAAACAATGGTGGTTGGTAGCCCAGAACGCATTGGAAAGGGGTTAAACCTGTGGCTGGTTGTCTGAGCGAGTTTTGTGCGTTTTGTGCGTGCCCATATCAAATACTAACTCCATTCGTGTTGGTTATTGTGACAGTATGTCCTGAGAAAACAGGCTACTTCTTCATTTAGTCTTTCCCCCTGTCCGTTGGATTGGGGATGGTATCCTGTGGTCAAGCTCAGGATTTGGGCAGTTTGCCAGGCTGTGGGTAGTTTGGTCAGTGGGACAAACCGTCAGGCTTTAAAGAACCGGTCCACTCTGGTGAGTATCATGGTGGAGTTGTTAGAGGCTGGGAGATCTGTCAAAAAGTCGATAGCAATGTGAGACCAAGGTCTTTGGGTATGGGAAGTGTTTGAAGAAGGCCCGCAGGTTGTTGGTGAGGGGATTTCGCCACATTGCAGGGAGAACAACTCTTGACAAATTGCGTAACATCGTGATCGAGGGTGGCCCACCAGAAGCGGTTGGTGACTAACTCGGTAGTGGCAACAATTCCGGGATGGCCAGCACTGGGGTTATTGTGAATCAGATGGAGAAGGCATGAGCGAACATAGATTTTATCTGGTGGATAAGTTACTGGAGTAGGGTCGGTTGACTGAGCTTCGGTGATCCAGGGTCTAAGAATGGTAAAGCCGACGCTCTTTCACGACAACATGATTACCATACCCAGAATGCACAACCAGAATCCATAATACCATCTCATTTTTGCACCCATCCGTTGGGATAACATGTCCGAACAACAAATTAAAATCTGGTGAAGAATAAAGCCCATCTTGCCTGTTGTGAATTGAGTCCTTTGGCTGAGCGGATGAATTCCAGGTCAGGATGATGAAGGATAGGGGCCGAGGTGAAGCGAGATTTGAGTTCTTGGAAAGCCTGATCAATCTCTGGTTTCCAGCGTAGAATGGTCGAACCCTTGCAAATCATGGATGTTAAAGGTGTCGCCACCTGACTGAACCTCCGATAGAAATTGGCAAAGCCGAGGAAGCGTTGGAGTTCTTTGACGGTCCTAGGTTTGGGACAATTTACCACATCGTAAAAATATTGTATAAAGACTTGTCATATAAATTTACTCACTGAACAGTTGGAGTTTCCTTAGACATGTTAGCTTGACGTTAGCTCTGTCGCTGTCTCTCTTGGGTTAGCACCACCTTTCGTATCAATGCGCTTTGTGCGTTCACGGCAGTTACAGAAACACTGGGGGGAGGGGGGAGCTTGCTCTGTTTTGTTTTGTATTTATGTGAAAGTCAGCAGAAGTGACGTCAAACAGCATATCATAGAGCACCTTTAATGCTGAAATAAATAGTGTTGGTTCGAAACTCTGCCTTTGAATGTCCAAAATATATACACATTTTAGGTTTCTAATCAGTGGCTCTGGGCTTGTTTCAAACTCCCCAAAGTCACATAATTTCACCAAATGGCATCAAATACAGTTACAAACTGTTCTGAACCATGTTTTCGCAAAATTTATATTATTTTAAAAATAAATAAAATAAAAAGTGCAATTCAAAGTTTAGAATCCTATCTTTTTTAAAGGTTGCACGTTAGTAAAATTTCAGGGAAATTTAGTGAGCAAAAAAATCTGTTGTCAGTTGCTTAACAATGTGTAAAAGCCTGTTCACATCAAGAATGATAACTATAAAGTTCTAAAAATCATTCTAAATTTAAAAGAGTGAAGTTCACACCACAACTATATGAACTACATGATAATGATACAGAAAAACACCTTCCGAGTTATGCACAATAAAACACTGTTGAGATGAAAAAGACAAAGGCTTCTTAAGTAGGTACTACATTTAAAACCGAACGTACTACCCGACCGTTAAAACAGTACATTCTATATAGTATGAATGGGGGTAGTATGAATGGAATTCAGATGTTGATGCTGTCAGGTGTCACGCGTCGTCACAACAGCGCGACAATTTAAACTTTCAATAAGTCATCCGTTTATTTAGATTGTGTTAAACAA
>JAUCMU010000047.1:11442761-11454685 GCA_032275025.1 Enteromius treurensis | reverse complement strand
AGTAAAATAAATATACAAAGTGATTCATATCTGCATAAAATAGAGATTCTAAGCTTTCAAATGGTACCACATGGGGTGATTGGTGCATGCAAAGGGTTAAAAATTCAAGGCACAACGCTGGGTTTAAGAGGTTAAATTGCAGAAATTTTCGAAGTGACCATGCCGAATATATACTTTACAGGTTCCCAACAAATCATCATCCTATTTACTATCTTCATCCCACACCTCCATTTTTATCTTGTCATGAATTATGAATGTTTAACACTTTAACATATCCATTGGTCGATGTAGTTTGGTCACCCCACAGGTCTTGAGCACTCACAATTATGACCTTTACCCGAGAAAGTCCACGCTTAGATGGGCAGCAGTCTGGTGTCTCCCCAGGATTGTTGTGACAAGTGCAGACACACGGGTTGTTTGGGTTGGTTTTGACACATCTTTGCTGCAGTTCCTCCAGAGGGACTTTTCCAGGATGTTATCTTGGACGGCTTGGCGAATGTGCTTGTGCACTGGCTCTTCAGTGAGGATCAACTCACTGTTTATAATTTCTAAATATAAACATGATGGATGTCTTGTTTCGTGTGAATATGATGGAAAAAGGATATAAAAAGGATATTAAATTGTATTTAGGATTATGACAATTTAGTTTAGTTACAAAATAGTTTACTTTGATAAACGGATTGTAAAGAATATTTGAAAAGAACAAATTTCAATTACTTTTTAATTTATTATCACTATCATCTAAAAACTACAAAACATTCATATGGTAATAAATAAATACTTTTCTTGACATTATAGTTTGTTTTCTATAGAAGTCTCCAACTAAATTTAAAAAAGAGACTTTTTTTCTCTGAATTGCGTGATAAAAACTCGCAATTATGACTTTTTCTCAGAATAGTGAGATACTGTATAAAACGTATAACTTACGAAACTTATAACTGCGAGATCTAAAGTCAGAATTGAGAGATATAAAGTCATCATTCCGCTCAAAATTGGTGTTGATAACTCACAATTGCGAGTTTATATCAAACAATTGTGTTATGAAGTCGGAAGTCTGATATATAAAGTCGCAATTCGGACTTGTGACTGCAAGTAAATTGCTAGTAAATTCTGAGAAGAAAAAGGCAGGATTGTGAGATAAAAGGTCACATTAACCTTTTTTTAATTCTGTGGCAGAAATGGACTGCCATCATTTTTATTACCAAATATAATTTGGTAATTAAGTTTAACTGATACTTCTGAAGTTAAAAAATAAAAAAACCTTTTAAACTCTAGTTTAACTTTTAACAGGACTGTCAGGCTGTATTAACAGGATGTGCATGAACATCATGAAAAAGCATATTATATTGCATTACATCACAGATATTACAAACTTAATTAACATTTTTCTTAAAAGCTGATGTAAAATTCTCTTCTCACCTTGAACTACTCTGTTTTTTCCAGCAGGCATTGTTGATATGCAAAGCGGCTTTATGTAGAAAATAAATGCTAGCTTGTGGGTGGGCTTTACCGTTCTTGCTACCAATAAATGTATACTCATCCGTTGTCAGCTGAGTAAAGGTAAGCTTTACAGTTGACAGAGGAATGTGACCATTCATTTACACATTGACTTGTTAAATCATGCAGATGTAGAGCCAGAATGACTGAAAAAAACTAATACTATGATCTACTTATTCTTTGTTGTTGTTGAAACATTTTTACACTTCAAAAGAGAGAAAATTTGAAAGTTATGAAATCACTGATATACAGTAGTTAACATTTGAAGTGTGTCAAAAATGTTCATTAAATGTTCCTCCTATAAGACAAAAACAGGTATATTGTAGTTTTGACGTGCCAGTGTTCAATCAGAAGCCTGAGCAGGTGTTTATGATTACTTTGGCTTGCCATAAAACCATGACGCTTCGACTTTTAAAACAGCTGCTCCTTACTCCATTTAAAATCACACCGCTCCACTCCGCGCTCTGCTCACAAACTCTGAAATAATTTAAAATATTTTATGACTCAGTCAGGACTAAGGAAGCAAAATGTTCACAAGCAAAAGGTAAATGTAACTGCACATAAAGCAATAGCACAAATAGCCAGGCACTTATCGAATGTTTAGTCATTTGCCCATCACATAATTCTTTAGACGTTCAACAGATGCAGCACACCTTAGTCAGTTGAGCCATATTTAATTTTTAACAGAAATGAAAATGCAGTGTTCAACAAATATGTTCAACATTTAGTTTTAATTTACGAAATAACAATTAAAAATGTATTAAATCACATTATTTGTATTTTTACTTTTGATCTTAAAATATTGCTAAATAACAAAACTAAATGTGAAATCTTTCATTGGTTATGCCCATGGTTACAGGGGCACCTCGGGAGTGCCATAAAGGCGGGTTACCATCAGCAATTAAATGGGCAAGTGCTCATCAAAATAGTGCTAAAGGGACACATTGAATGCCCAAAAATGCCCAAAATTAATGAATTAAAAATAAATTATGATGCAAAATCTTATCCTACATAGGATTAAACTAATCATATAAAGTGCTACATTTAAGCAGAAGTAATTAAATTAATGCAAATTTGAAAATCAGTATAGTTCTTGTATTTAAGAAATGTTCACAAGACAGATGAATGTCTTCACTTGTGTGACAGCATCAATGTGGTTGAGACAAACAATGATCATTAAAATTTAACCAAAACATTTTTTCCTAGCGTGTTAATGTTTCAAAGTTCTGCAGCAGCCAAAGCATCTGCCATTAAATGATTGAGTACATATATAGATAGGTTTGTATTGTAGACCTACATGTTGCCTAAAAACCCTTTATATTATGTTGTGCTGAGAAATATTCTTGCTTCACAATCTTGCTGATAATTAAAAAAAAAAATCTAGCATCAGAACTAGTGTTTTGAAAAAGCATCTGCTTAAATATTATTTTCTTCATACCAACAGTGACTCCAAGTGTTTACAATTGGAAATGCACATATTACATTCATAATTTTCCAAACAATCAAAATAAATTGACTTTTTGCAATTACTACAAACATTTGCATATCAAATTATAATTTTAAGGAAAAGAGAAAACCATTGCAACACCATTGTATATCATTGCAGTTTGTTTATCATTTTGATATAGAAAAACAAATGAAATAAAATAAATTGCCTAAATCAATAATTGTTATTGATCATATGTTTCTTTTCACACTGCTTCTTGCATTTGTTGACAAACGTCCTGGAAAGAAGACATTTCCTCATGAGTACATGGTTAGTCCTATCCACTAAAACAAAGAGACACAAAAATATAGACTGTAAATGTATGAACTATGCAGAAATCAATAAAATATTAAGTTCTGTCATGAAACTAGATGATGCAGTGCAGCTTATTGGTTTCTTTTCACACCAACAGTGAATAAGCTTGCTGCTTAAGATTTAAATACTTGCTAGTGCTTGCTGTAGCAGTTACAGCACGCTTCAGAAACCCTTCCCCAGCTACTGACTAGTTTCATGTACTGTATGTAAGTAAGCAAATCTCAGTATGGAAAGAAAAAAAAACTTCTCTGGGTTATGTATATAACCCTAGTTCCTTGAAGGAACGAGAACTGTGTCCGAAAACGCTATGGGAACGCCTCCAGCGTGACTGCGCTCTGAAACTGCTGAATAAACCGTCAAACGATGTCACCAACCAGGAAGTATAAGAGCACGTGCGAAGCAGTGCACACTAGCCCTCAGGCATGAAGCAGGCACCCAGAAGGGGGCGCAGGGGGTATGGCAAGTATTGCACTGGACACAAACAACGCAACTCTTCCTGGTCTACCTCCCCGCAGGGAGGTGGGCAGAATGCCTGAAGAACAAATGGCTGTGGTGGTACTAAAGGAACCTTAGGGACATAACCCACTCGCGGGTAAAGGAAGACTTTGGCCAAACCGGGTGCAAAGTCAGGGAGACAGAAAATCTCTCCTGATCAGAATCTCCCATGGAGAGCCGTCAAGGAGAGATATCAGGTCCGCAAACCATACTTGTCCTGGCCAACACGGGGCCGCCAACAGTAAATTGACCGCATCCTGGTGGACTCTTTCCAGAACTCCTGGGATCAGAGATATCGGGGGGGAATAGCATACAGACGAAGCCTCGGCCACGTCTGTGCCATGGCGTCTAGACCCAACGGAGCTGGGTGAACTAGAGAGAACCAGAGGGGACATTGTGCACTCTCCTGAGTCGCAAACAAGTCCACCTCGGCACTGTAGAAGATTGTCCAGATTCGCTGCACGACATCTGGATGTAACCTCCACTCCCGACAGTGGACTGCTCTCGACAGGAAAGCTGCTACCCTATTCAGGTACCCCGGGACATACACTGCTTTTACCGAAAGGAGCTTGCCCAGGGACCAAATCAGAATCTGGTGCACCAACTTGCTTAAGGGGCGCGAACGCAGCCCGCCCTGGTGATTGATATACGCCACCGTCGCCGTGCTGTTGGAGCGAACCGACACGTGCCGACCTTTTAGATCCAAAATGAAGTATCTTAGTGCCCGGAACACAGCCAGCATTTCCTGCTGATTTATATGCCATGAGAGATGCTGACTGGTCCACAGCCCTCGGGCTGGACAACCGTTCATAACTGCCCCCCATCCTGTGAGGGACGCATCTGTCGTTATGGCGACCCGCCGACACGGTACTCCTAATACTGGACATAGTCTTAGAAACTGTACGTTCCTCCACATGACTAGAGCTCGCACACAACGTTGAGAGATTCTGATCATGTGTAACGGGTTTCCCCTCAGGGAGAACCCTTTTGACTTGAGCCACCAATGAAGTGGTCTCATGTATAGCAGGCCCAGCGGTATTACGCTTGACGCTGCTGCCATGAGGCCCAAAACCCTCACTGTTAGTGAAGAGCCCTCCTGCAATCTCCTGCCTGCCTGTAGGATAGCATAGATTCGAACGGGAGACAATTGTGCCCGGATTAGTGGTTCTCTGAACTCGAAAAAGCACACTTTTCTTGGTGTTTAACCTTAACCCTGGCTTACACATAACAAACTGATACACATTTATTAATGAAATCCGTTAAAGGATTGTTAGGCTTCATTAATTAGATCAGCCAGAACCGGGAACACTCCCCTTATCACACGGTGTACTCGTTACATCGTAAAAAGAATTGCCTCTACGCTAATATTAGTCTGTCTCTCTCTTATTCTGTTCCTCAATCCGTATCCAGATCAGATGGTGTACCAGCACAAAGAGATGATCTTCATCGGAACACCTAGATGAGCTCCGTGGACTGATCGCCGGATCCAGATGCACACACACACACACACACACACACTATAAGTCCTTACACAATCTAACATGTTTAAAATTGAACTGGAAATTAGGTGCTGGGCGTCCGGCCAGAGGAGAATTGGATCCAACTAAGCCTGGTTCTCACAATGTTTTTTTCCTCATTCTCTCATGGACGGGGTTTTGGTTCCTTGACGCTGTCGTCTCTGGCTTGCTTAGTTGGGGACACCGTGCGTTTGATAAATAAAGTTTCATTTTCGTCATTATACATTACCATCACTCTGTTCTTCTATTTGATAATGTTAAGTGCTTTGCTACAATCTGTAATGTTAAAAGCGCTATTTTAATAAAAGTGACTTGACTTGACCCTGGAACAACATTGTGATTAGCCAATCAGATTTGAAGAACCAGTTTATAGTTAAGGCTTACAATCAGTGTTTGGTGCTTGTACATCAGTGTCAGTCATCTATCATTTCCTTTCATTTTAGGCATTACTCATGGGTAGGGTTAGGTTTAGGTGTAGAGATATGGTCAAAACTAAAATTTTGGAAAAAAATGTTGTTCCTGACCCAGGGACACGCCTAACCCAGCAAAAAAAAAAGCATCAACATCTGATTCTCTGTAATTCTCAATAACAGCAGGTGTTCATCACTGATGCAGTCATCATTTAATTTAGTCGCCTTATTACCAACATTAACTCTTTGGGGACTTGGGATCTGAATCGAGATTGCTTATGACTTGAAAGGAATAACTTGGTTTCTCCTTTTGTCAAATCAGCTGCTGAGTTCATGTCTGGATTTCTACCGCTGCTTAGGAAACTCAAAAATAAATTCTCCTAAGTGCTAAATGTTTCTTAAATGTAGCAATTATTTAATATCATACATTGTTGTGTCATAAACCGACAAATTTTGAAATACAAAGTGGTTTGCATGTTAACAAAATATGTCTTTCTTTTTAGCAAATGCTTTCAGGTCATTGCATCTTTGCTGAGTTTGTCATTATGGAGACAATGTGTCCAAAAAAAGTGGCATCCAGGAAACAAAAAAGATGCAAGGCTTTATGTGGACATCTGGCTGTAAGTGCACAAGTTACTGTAACTGCTTTCATTACAATGATTAACGGACTGAGGTTGGCTCTCCCGCCGGTGGGAGCGCATGGCTTTTTTTCAGATGTCAGAGAAAAGAACTGAAACTGCTCTGTCATATAAGTCAGCAAGCCAGTAAAGGCAAAACAAACTAATCAACATATAAAACTGTCAAATTCTTCCTATGCATGTTTGTTGTAATATTATTTAATTTGTATCTGTAGATTTTACCAAAACATATATTTAAAGATGTTTTTCTCAAAATATGTTTAATATGCATTTAATCTAATCCCTAAAGAGGGAATGAGATGCTCAGATGCTGTCCATCTGTCATTAATTATATCCTTTGTCTGTGTCAAACTAATGTTGAGAATATCCTTATCCCTCCTCAAAGCTTGGTGTGTCAACGGATCTTTTGCGGCATAACACTACCCAGTGGTTTGGCTTGTGACTTTAGGAACAGACTAAGCCTTTGCTGGACACTTTCCTTAATTCCTCTTGTGTTGTGCATCTTTTCTAAAACTTCCACAAGCATGTTTTAGGTCGGTTTACATGCATCTCCTTTGGAGGAAATATTTTTGATATGATTTTTTGTTTGCAGCCTAGTATTTAGTTTTCACTTGCACTGTTCAAACTTGAAACTCTTCTTCTATGACGATTTTATCTGTTTCTGTGACAGTTCAAACTGCTGTGCAATTTCAAACGCTTTCGGCAGCGCTAGATCTTCTTTGTCTAACAATCTTTCTTCGACACACCTCTCTCGAACACCCGCGATTATTGCATCAATCAACATGTCATCTGGATCGGCATACATCTTTTCACCTTCCTCCCAGCCGAATGTCTTGTAAATTTCCTGGCCTTGTTCACCGATCCAAGTTCGCGGTTAGCTTCAATAGCAGGCCTTCGAAGACAAACGTGACGTGACTTCAAAATCTTTCGTAATCTTGATACGTCATTATATCATCAGAAAGGATCTCGGACAGTGCAAAGTGCATATATGTTGAGCTTGTTCGTTCACACCCATTTGTGGTTGAGTATACTTTTTGTATAAAAATTTGCAGATGCGATCCACATCTCTTTGTAGTCCTCAATTATCAGTCACAGAATAAACAGCAGCCACAGCTGCCATTAGCACTTCCTGCAACATTACCAGTCATATAATCAGTAATAATAGTCTTTATTCCGTCTCTAGCGTTCTCACACCAGCCTGCAATTATCACAGCCTCCTCCAAATCTGTTGCTCCTTGTTCATGGCATTTAGATCTGAGCACAGGATCCCAACCAGCAAGGAAACAACAACATTTTTCTTTCCCCTGTGCTCTGTCGCTGTATTCCGGAAAAGCTACATCCACTAGCTTACTGATACACCTCCAAACTTTCCAGCGGAGCACGAGGGTGGGCTGATACAGTAGGCTGTCTCTGAAGCAATCTATAAACTGCTTTTGTCCAAAAGCTTCCTTAAGCCATTTTTGGCTGCTGTATATTTAACCTGAACACTATGAGCAAGGTTGTCCCACAAAAGAAATGCTGTGGTGGTAGAATCGGTGTTCATAGTTATAGGACGCTGTGCCATTACCACTGTGAATGCTCTCACCGTGACCTCGAACTGATATTTTCGAACTGCTATGTTCGAACTGCTTTTTACACCACATGATGGCTGGATCAACTTTAAACCCATGCGTGCTAACTTTTTTAAGAATGTTTGACTACAAACTAACTAGTTAAACACCAACCGGTATACTGAACCACGTAAAACGCAAATAAAACAAAACAGAGTGTTCGCGCCAGGTTCGCCTAAACACTTAGTAATATGAAAACAAAAAAAATGAGAGCATAGGAAATCTCTTTATTCTCAATCAACCAGACTGAACTGAAAAACCCACAACACTCCAGAGCAGGTAGTGCACATGCTCCTTGCCCATTTACAGCAAGCCCAGAGCGGATACAGTAAATGCATCACACACACACACACACACCCACACACACACATAAATATATATAACAAGTGCCTCTGCATCCAACATTAGCACAATATAACAAAATTAAATTAAGTCTGTTACACAGGCAGGCCGGTATTGGCCTGCAGGCCGCCTGTTGCCGACCACTGCTCTATAGTGTGGACATATACTGTATAGACACTTGGGAGTGTTAATTTAGGGATTTTGCTGTGTAACTGCTGTTTTACTCAAGAAAAAAACTAGTTAATTCAACCTAATCTTAAAATTATTGCGCGTTTAATCAGATATGACTGAAGTACAAATATTATGAGATGCATTTTGTGAATGTTTGACTATAGCGATGTGTCTTTCATTATTTTTCATTGATCACAGACTGAGAGAGTGTACACTTTACATAAAGCTACTTTTGTTTCATATAAATGCCGGTGCAGATGTGCCTTTACAGTAGGCAGCATTATTCCTTCAGTTGTTTTTTTTCCTCCAAATTGTTTTTTAAAGCATCTCTCACTTTCTCTAGCGATATGGCTTCTGTAAGTCCTACAAGGTTGAAAATGAAGAGCCAGAAGTGGAATGTGAGATTTATGAAGATCAGGTACACATCTTGATAATACACTCACAAACTGGACCTAAAATATCCTTTTTTTTTTTGTTCAGCCTAGCTATAAAATGTTTTTGCTCTAATTGTTTCCAGACATTAAATCTATTACAACACCCTGCTCAGTCAAGAAGAGACTGTAAATTTCATGGACTCCCACCCTCCCTCTATCCAGAGCATGACCCAGGGTATGTTGACTTACCTCACCCAGACCATGATGACAACAGCAAAAAGCATGAACATGGAGGTCGTCAGGGACATGGAATTCATCATGATGGTGGCAATAAGCGTGAACAAGGAGGTCGACGACAACATGGAGATGATGGTTACCATGGACAAGGAGGTCATCGGAAAGATGGAGACGATGATGATGATAATGACAACAAAAAGCATGAACATGGAGGTCGACGAGGACATGGAATTCGTCATGATGATGGCAAAAGGCACGAACAAGGAGGTCATCGGAAACATGGTGGCAATGATGACGACGGCAAAAAGCGTGAACAAGGAGGTCATCGGGATCATGGAGACTATGGTGACCATGGCAATGAGGGTAAACAAGGAGGTCGACGAGAACATGGAGATGATGGTGACCATGGCAAAAGGCATGAAAGAGGAGGTCATCGAAAACAAGGAGACAATGATGATCCTGGCGAAAAGCATGAACAAGGAGGTCGTCGGGGTCATGGAGACGATGATGACGACAACAAAAAGCATGAACATGAAGGACGTCAGAAAAATGGAGATGGTGACGGCAAAAAGCATGAACAAGGAGATCGTATGGAACATGGACACAGTGAGGATAACAGCAAAAGGTTTAAACTACTGGTTCTTAAGGAACTTGGAAAGGATGATGGCAAAAACAAGCGTGGAGATGATGACAAGGGCAAAAAGCAAGAACTAGTAGGTAGTCTGGAACGTGGAGACGATGGCGACAAAGGCAAGCATGGAGACGATGGCGACAAAGGCAAAAAGCAAGAACAAGGAGA
This sequence comes from Enteromius treurensis, assembly GCA_032275025.1. Lineage (NCBI taxonomy): Eukaryota > Metazoa > Chordata > Actinopteri > Cypriniformes > Cyprinidae > Enteromius > Enteromius treurensis. Next base: position 11,444,794 of record JAUCMU010000047.1, on the reverse strand, counting down.
TAGTCGGGAACATGGAGATGATGATGACAAAGGCACAAAGCAAGAACAAGGTCGTCAGAAACATGGAGATGACGAAAAAGGGAAACATGGAGATGATGACGACAAAGGCAAAAAGCAAGAACAAGGAGGTCGTCGGGAACATGGAGAGGATGATAACAAAGGCAAGCCTGGAGATGATGACGACAAAGGCAAAGAGCAAGAACAAGGTCGCCAGGAACATGGAGAGGATGAGGACAAAGGCAAGCATGGAGACGATGACGACAAAGGCAAAAAGCAAGAACAAGGAGGTCGGCGGGAACATGAAGAGGATGATGACAAAGGCAAAAAGCAAGAACAAGGAGGTCGCCGGGAACATGGAGAGGATGAGGACAAAGGCAAAAAGCAAGAACAAGGAGGTCGTCTGGAACATGGAGAGGATGAGGACAAAGGCAAAAAGCAAGAACAAGGAGGTGGTCGGGAACATGGAGAGGATGAGGACAAAGGCAAAAAGCGAGAACAAGGAGGTAATCGGGAACATGGAGAGGATGATGACAAAGGCAAAAAGCAAGAACAAGGAGGTCGTCGGGAACATGGAGAGGATAAGGACAAAGGCAAAAAGCAAGAACAAGGAAGTCGTCGGGAACATGGAGAGGATGAGGACAAAGGCAAGCATGGAGACGATGACGACAAAGGCAAAAAAGGACAAGGAGGTCGTCGGGAACATGGAGAGGATGATGACAAAGGCAGGCATGGAGACGACAGCAACAAAGGCAAAAAGCATGAACAAGGAGGTCGTCGGGAACATGGAGAGGATGACGACAAAGGCAAGCATGGAGACGATGATGACAAAGCCAAAAGAGGACAAGGAGGTCGTCGGGAACATGGAGACGATGACAACAAAGGCAAGCATGGAGATGACAGCAACAAAGGCAAAAAGCATGAACAAGGAGGTCGTCGGGAACATGGAGAGGATGACGACAAAGGCAAAAAGCAAGAACAAGGAGGTCGTCGGGAACATGGAGAGGATGAGGACAAAGGCAAGCATGGAGACGATGACGACAAAGGCAAAAAGCAAGAACAAGGAGGTCGTCGGGAGCATGGAGAGGATGATGACAAAGGCAAGCATGGAGACGACAGCAACAAAGGCAAAAAGCATGAACAAGGAGGTCGTCGGGAACATGGAGAGGATGAGGACAAAGGCAAGCATGGAGACGATGATGACAAAGGCAAAAAAGGACAAGGAGGTCGTCGGGAACATGGAGACGATGACAACAAAGGCAAGCATGGAGACGACAGCAACAAAGGCAAAAAGCATGAACAAGGAGGTGATTGGGAACATGGAGATGACCTTTCTAAAGATCCAGGATCCAGTTCTGAGAAATACCTATATCATGGCCTTGTAAATATACCAACCTCTATTCACCCAATCTGCCCCTTTCTTCCCCCGTGTCTTTGCCAGGAACCTCCATACCTAGTCTCCCCTCCTCCTATTTCATAACTAACACTAAAATATGTGAAGCAGCAGTCAATTTAAAACGGAACAGCTTGAGTGTGAAAGCATCTTCAAAAAGTTCAGTCCAATAAACATTCTTTACTGACCTTTGTGATTGAGTGATAATTGTACCAGATACAGCTGAAACAATTTCGTAATTTTTTTTTTACAATATTAAAAGGTTATTGAGATAAATAACAATAACATTCAAAAATAAAAAACAGAAGTGTAGCATAATGCACATAATAATTTAAAACAATGTTTAATACTTGATGGCTGCTCTGTAAAGTGTGCTATTCAATAATACATTTTCCTTTAAAAAACATGTTTATAGCATTTTTCTTATCTTAAACATATATATATATATATATATATAAGTGGTGGGCCATTATCGGCGTTATCGCGCTGCGTTAACGCGAGACTCATCGCGCAATAAAAAAAATATCGCCTTTAATCTATTCACAAAGTTGGGTTGGAGTCTATAGTACAAGCTATGGTGACTTTCACCTTTAGTGCGGATGTATAGCCGAATTACACTGTAGCCTTATTCGGACGGGACTAG
>JAUCMU010000047.1:11409544-11424191 GCA_032275025.1 Enteromius treurensis | reverse complement strand
TTTTTAATGTGCCCCTCTGGTAAAACACTGGCCCCTTCTTGGCCCCCCTAGTAAAATTTGTCTAGAACCGCCACTGTGTCCAGCCATCCGTGTTTATCGTATTTACCCCGTGTTTCCTTTGTTCCTTGTTCTCGTCCTCGCCTGTACCTGGATTTACGACTCAGCCTTGCCCCCCTGGATTATGTTTGCTCCTTGTTCGACCCACGCTATGTGTACTGAATTATTCTACTGTCCCTGTCGTTGATGTGTTTGTTTGCCGTTGCTCTGACCCTGCCAGTGTTTACTCTGAGTTTCAATAAAGCTGTCTGTATTGGAATCCGAATGTCTCTCGCCTCATACGTGACATCTTACAAGCAAAAATGACTGCTTCATTGTTTCGTTTTTTTGTGAAAAACAAGCACTCAAGCTCTGCGCATATTTAAAAAGTAACACAAAAGTAACGTCATGCATTACTTTCCATAAAAAGCAGCTAAGTAACATAATTAGTTACTTTTTTAAGGGAGTAACGCAGTATTGTAATACATTACTTTTCTTAGGATTTAGGTTTCTTAGGGTTTAAAACGTGCTGGATGGACTTTTGTTTCCAGATAAATCCAGTTCTTATTACTGCCAGACAGAAATCTAAAAATATAACCAGGGATATTTCAGATCTACCATTATGAAAACAAACAAATTCCAAACCCTTATTTATCTTTTTTTTTTTTATTATTTGTTTACTGGTTTTTATGTCTTCTTAAATATTGTTTACGAATTACTCTTCTGATTATTTACTTCTCTTTGGAATTCTGAAGGTTTTGCTTGGAATGTTTGGAATTACTGGCCACCCACATAAAACAAGTCGAAAAATTATCATCATACTTCTAAATGGCCGCTTATACATTTTTCATATATTTATTTCTGCTTTCTTGCACCTGGAACCAGCATGGAGTTTATGTCTCACTTGTTCAGACTCTATTTTAGATGAGAAATATGTAAGATCACTTAAGTGCAACAGTTCATGGATTGGGTGTGCCTTAGTGCCTCAGGTTTAAAGTTCATGTTTTCATTCCAAAACAGCTCACAACTTCATTCTTTCAAAGTGGAGTCATTATGAAATGGTATCATTTCCTAATCATGTGCAAATTGTTAATTTTACACTTAAAATGGTAACACATTAGTATAATGGGCTATGCAAGTGATAAGTAGTTCTACATTAACACTTAACATACTACTATTAACTAATAGAGAAGCAAGATTAACTACGCAGTAAGATAGCAAATTTAAGACAAAGGTATTTCCTTATCAAATATTTGCTAATTATTAAATAAATAAATAAAAAACTTATTGAGAACTACTTGTGAACTGTGACAAATTTGTCATGTTCAGCTGGAGATGCCAGTCTGCTGGGGCCGGTTGCACCAGCTGGACGTACGCTCGGTCGTAAGACTAGTCTGGACGTAAAATGCGTCTTAAGTCCAGCATAGAATTTATACCCGTTGCACCATCTCGGCGTAAGCTACGTCTGAGACTAAATCTTACGCCTAGTCAGAGGTAGGTTTAAAGTAAAAATTCATGATTTGCTCCGACATTATTAGTTAGGATTCGTGTCTGTTTGTTAATTATTACAACAGACAATCACAAAGCTCGGTGTTGGCTCCATCTCCAAAACCATTATTTTTCAGGAAATGAAAAAAACTGCATATTTTCTGAGTTATTAAACATTGTATGGTGAAAGTTGGTAGCTTATATTGCAACATTAACACAACATTTCCCCAAAATCATGTTTTATCAGAGATACAAGATTTATAACTTTGGTCATTGATATGAACGGTAGGCTACGGATACAGACGTCGCTGCTGCCAGCAGTGTTCATCAAAGTCGCGGTCGCTTTGAACATTTTGACAAGAGACAAGGCTTTACAAGCTAATCAAAGCTAATGATTGCAGTTACATACATCTTCCTAAACTCTATTTAAAACGTTAAAGCTATGAGTGGTGCAATACAAAAATAAAACGATAAGATGCTGTATAGGCGGACATTAATCTGCACGCAAAGAAAATTACATTAACTTAGTTCAGTTTTGTGTTTAATGTCAAAATTATTATATTTCGTTTTTTTGTTTATTTAGTTAATTTAGATAAATTTCTCTGCTGTCCTGGATATTGACCTAAGCCTGCCCACGGACTCTCGCTCTAGCCTCGCCTCCTGGACTCTGTTTGCTTCATTGCCTGACTCACGCCATGAACTTTGGATTATTCTCTTGCCATTGTCTCTGATATCCCCATTTGCTGTTGATTACTCTGCCTGTGACTTGACTCTGTGTGTGTGTTTCCAATAAACTTTTTGTAAATGGAGCCGCATGTTTCCCGTAGTCTCAATTGTGACAGATTGATGAGCCAACAAGGATCCAGCAACGTTGCACGCCAGCTCTCCGGATCCCGTTTTGCCATCCGGTGCGGTCCGCCTCCGAAATCTCCCGGTGTAACCGAGCTGCGGGGTGTGGTTTCGGTTTCGTTTTCGCGGCCCAGTTTCACCTCCTCTCCACACTCACAAAGAATATGGCAAGCCATTCAAGCCTCAATCATTGAGATCAGGTGAGCCATATTCTGTTTTTCTGGTCAATCAGTGCCGGTAGTGCAGCCTGGAGAGCTGCTTTCAGTTAACCCTGTTTCAGATCCACAAATAACGGGTCCCAGCCCCGTTTCACAGTGTGTCAAGCCATATAAAGCACTGTTGGTCCCGGTTTCACAGCCTAAGAGACTGTTTCAAGCCCTGTCAGTTCCAGTTATACAGCCAGGAGTGCTGTTTTCTGCCCAGTCGGTTCAGGTTTTACAGCTTGAGGAGCTGTCTACCACGCCGGTGGATCCCAAGACGCCCACAGAGGGCTCTGGCACCATCACTCAGCGAGAGGGGCTGAGTGATGTTCAGCTGGGCACAGGGCTGCAGCTAGGAGAGATCTCTGCCATTTCTATGATCCTCGTTTCACCCCTAGAAGGTATTTATGTCATCACCCAGCGAGAGGGGCTGAGAGATGTCCAGTTGGGCGCAGGGCTACAGCTAGGGGAGCTGTCGGCCATCCCAGCAGTTCCTGATCTGCTCGCAGGGGGCGTCAATTCTGCACCACGGCACGAGGAGTGGTGTGTTACCCAGTCGGTCAAGGTTACGCAGCCAAAGAAGCTGCAGAAGGCCCTCACGATTCCTAACCAGTCTGTACCGGGTGCCATTCCCGTAGCACGATATGAGGGGTCGTGTCATGTCCAGACCGTCCCGATTACGCAGCCTGAGAAGCTGCAGAAGGCCCTCATGGTGTCTAGCCATTCAGTGATGGGTTCCAACACCGTTTCACGATACGAGGGGTCATGTCATGTTCAGTCTGTCACGGTTACGTAGCCTGAGAAGCTGCTGAAGGTCCTTGCGGTTCGTAGCCGGCATGTAACGGATCTCAACCCGTAGCACGGTGCGAGGAGCCGTGTATTGTCACGTCATTTTCGATCCCGAAGCTTGACGAGCTGCAGAAGGTTCTCGCGGTACATTATCTGCATGTTACGGGTCCCACTCCCGAGTCACGGTACGAGGAGCCGTGTCCTGTCAGTCCTGGTTTCCCAGCCTATTGAGCTATCTGAGGACTGTGACCCTGACTCATGGTGGCCGGATCCGCCAGACCGGGTCTGTGATCTGAATCCAACATGGACGGTTCCGCCAGACCCGGTCTGGGATCCGAATCCAACATGGCCGGATCAGCCAGACCCAGTATGTGATCTAGACCCATAATGGCCGGATCTGCCAGACCTGGTCTGTGATCCGAATCCAACATGGCCGGATCCGCCATACCCGGTCTTTGAACCAGATTCACTGAGTTCCCCCTGAGCTCCTCTAGGCCTGTGAGGCCCCATGGCCTGAACCTCCGGAACCAGTGTGTGGCTCAGAGACTCCATAGGGTCTGCCATAGGCTGCACTACCTCTGGAGATGTCGGTTCCGGCTGTATAGTCCCCAGAGGTCCCATTGGTGGCTGCTCAACCCATGAAGGTCTCTGAATTGTGGTTCGGTCGGTCAGGGAGGGCGTGTTCCCTGTCGGCTCAGTTTCGGAGGGCGATGTCAGTGTCAGTGTGGTCACAAAGGGAGCATTCATTCCCGGTCTGGTCTCGAAGGGCGTATCCACTCCCTGTGTGGTTTCGAAGGGCGTACTCACAGTCTGGTCGGTTTAGAAGGGCGTTGTCTCTGACTGGTATGTTCTCGAGGGCACAAAGTCAGTCTGGTGGCCCCAAGAGGGCTCTGTCGCTGTCTGGCCGAACCAGAGGGGCTCTGCTGCCATCCGCTCCTCCCCGGAAGAGGGCCTCGCTGTCTGTTTCGGCCAGGTGGGCGTTCCCGCCACCTGATCCACCCTGGAAGGCTCCCCCACCGACAGCTCCGGCCAGAAAGACGTCTCCGCTACCTGCTCCACCCAGAAGGCCGTCCCCGCCACCTGCTCCGCCTCGAAGTTCTTCTCCGCTGCCTGCTCTGCCCCGGTGGGCTTCCCCGCCGCCTGCTCCGGCCCGGTTGGCTTCTCCGCCGTCTACTCCGCCCCGTGGGTGTCTCCGCCGTCTGCTCCGCCCAGGTGGACTCCTCCGCCGTCTGCCCCGCCCTGATGGGCGTTCCGGCCTTCTCCTAGGTTTGGAGCGTCTGGAATCCGCTCCTTAAAGGGGGGTGCTATGTAACGATAAGCTGGAGTCACCAGCAAAGGACTGGATGGCACTCCAGCAACCCTCTGATTCTCTGTTTCATGTTTCTGTTTTCATGCCCGGACTTTATCAATGAATTCATGTCTCCACCCACCTTGTCTGTTTCCTTGGTTGTTCATGCATGTATCCGCCCATCTTATTCGTTGTTTCTCTACCTCCCTGGATCTGGACCTAAGCCTGCTCTCGGACTCTCGCTCTTGCCTCGCTCCTCTGGACACTGTTTGCCTCATCGCCTGACCCTTTGCCACGAACTCGGATTACTCTCTGGTCTCAGCCTTTGATGTACTATTTGCCGTTGTTTGACTCTGCCCGTTTCTGCGCTGTTTTGACTATGTGTGTTCTTTAATAAATTTTTGCAAATAGATCCGCACGTTTCCCCGTGTCTCACTCATAACATATATACAGTATGTGTAGAGTGATTTATTTAATTCCTCTAGCTCTCGCTGAGTAACCTTACATGTGTGACGCGGTCAAGTGAAGGCATATTTAGGGAAGGTTTTACAGAAGTGTCGCGTGGCTACTGACCCAACAGTGGAAATTATTTCAGCCTCTGTGTCCGAGGCTTTGCCCGGCTCGCACTGGACGGTGGTCCTTCTAACAAAACAACTTATAACTATTAAAATAGTCCAGAGTTTTGTGTAATCGCAAAATAATATTATTTTGTTTCGTTTTTTTTTTCACTAAGGTAATAAAAAAAAATGCATGGAGCATTTTTGTTCATTAAATATTAAGTTTTTTATTTATTTATTTATTTATTTTTATAAATTTAACCTTTTCAAATCATCACAACTTGCCTAAAATAAAATAAAACATTTCAAACATATAAGCCTGTTTAAATGTTAAACCTGCGCTGTAATAACACATGTGCGATGGTATGATGGTACAGGTATATTCACTTTGTGAGGAGAATCTAAAGCAGGGTCTTGCAGCACATGGAGGAACCTGTGCAACCACTTGCATTTTTTCCAGTGGAAACAAAAAGGCAGACGGCGTCATTTTTTTCTGATAGGCTAAAGGTAAGAGTAAAAAAATTGAAAACAAAACCTCTTTCATTATAATTTTAATCCGTAAAGATGACTTAAGGTGCATCAGAGGAGATGGCGAGTCAGGAAATTTATCTTTGTGGCACGGACTGAGAAAACACTAAATAATTTTAAATATCTTCCTACTATTTTCCTCTGACATATTCCTGGTAATTAGGCTACTTTTGCTGAAGCTGTGCTAAGCTGTAGTCTATTGCGTGTATTTGAATTCAGAACGCTTCAGCTGCGCTGATGGCACGCTCTCTGTATTTTGATGAAAGTAACTCAAAAGTAATACAGGAGTCATGTAACGCATTACAATTTTGAATCAGTAATATTTTAATGTAAGGCATTACTTTTAAATAACAGTAAAAAGTATTATATAATTTTACAGTTTGGAAGTAACTTGCACAACACTGATACTTAATATTATATACTTATATCTCTAGGTAAATACACAGTGTAGATGTCCACCAGTAGTATCACATCAGCCTTACACAGGATATTTCATGTCACCAGACGCTTTCATCTTTAACATTCTGTACATGAGGAGCTAGAATTGATTAATATCACCTCTGGTGAGCAGGGAGGCCTCAGGAGGCGGCACATGATGGGCTGGTAAAAGAAAAACGCTGACTGGAGAGCCAATTGCTTGAAATGTAACTGATCCAATAAAGCAGGGCTGAAATTTAGTCGTGTTGCTGATGGAACGAGGTGAGAGAACTCAAAAATGGATGATTTTTAAGAACGATATGTCATGGCCATTAAGCTTGAAGTGTTTGTTAGAAGCTGCAGGCTAAGCAGTTAAAAATAAAAATCTAAAAACTGCATTTATGATGGCACAATACTTGGGTTATTCACTCTAAAAATAATTCAATTCATTTTGTTTTCTTCAACTTTTCATATTACAGGCTGCACTACTACATTGCTCCATTGGAGAAACTGTAGACACATGCAGCTTGACATGCTAAGGTAGAGCGTTTCAGCTTCACCTGGAAAAACACTTTAGAACAGCTTCAGGACTCTAATCAATACTGTGGTCTATATGATATACTAATGGACCTGAAAGAGACATCAGCAGCTTTGGGGCGCAGCACCTGAGATTCTTAAGGTCAGAGGTTTAGCTGGATGCAGAGCAAGCAAGTGTCCGGTTTCTGAGATTGCAACCCCATTGTCTGTCCTTGACCAGGATGTGTAGGATCACTCTCTTGCCTACAGAGACAATATTACTACCTAATGGGAACCTCCTAAGTGGCTGATTTGAGAAATTGTCCATTATGATCCATTCACAGATATATATATATTGCAAGAGAATGCACTATTGATATTTCTTTTTTTGCCAAATAATCTACAGTACATTTTTTTATTAATATTATATACATTATGTTATCATTTGTGTGTCTTACAGTTTAAGCAATTTAATTTGGTTAACTTTAGACTTTTTTTCCCCCACTTCAGTAGCATTTTAGCACATACATTACTTCCATTTTCTTTGAAATGTGTTACTGCTGAATGTACTGACAAGCGTTTACAGTAAACTAAAATATACTTAAATGTCATTTCTATTGGAATTCTATTGTAGTTATGTAATTATGAAGTTGCAATTTATGGTTTTTAAAATATATGTATTGTAAATGTAATAATAACTTATAATATACAGTTACATTTATAACCATTTTTTTAGTTGTGTTTAGTATGTCAGTCAACACACTAAAGCGTGTGATGTATTTTACTCAACATTACATTAATATAGTTTTACATATTAAATGTAATAAATTGGATGTAATAGATGATTAAATGCAATAAAAAAAGTTTCTTCATTATCAAAACTGTGTAATTACAAATATATCTAAATATATCACGTATAAGCAAAGATTAATTGCAATTAATTGAATCTAAAATTCTTTGTGTTTGTGTTTGTACATAATATCTTTGTGTACTGTGTGTATATATTATGTATATATAAATATACATGCATGTTTATTTTTAAGAAAACATTTATTTTGGATGCAAATAATCATGTACACTTAAATTTATTCTTATAAAGTGGATAATTTGCATTGTGCTGTTTTTAAAATATGCAAAAGTGTAATTCCTCGGCTCAACAGGTTTTGAGTCACAATTGTAAACTCTGTGTGTTTTGTTCTTTTAGCTCTCCTTTATGCTACCATCTTTGGTAATGTAACCACCATCTTCCAGCAAATGTACGCCAACACCAACCGCTACCATGAGATGTTAAACAGCGTGAGAGACTTCCTGAAGCTCTACCAGGTTCCCAAGGGCCTCAGCGAGAGGGTCATGGACTATATCGTCTCTACATGGTCCATGTCCAGAGGAATTGACACAGAGAAGGTATCTGGCACAGAGTCTCGCAGACTGAAGATCTTTATCAAGGGAGCTTATTTTCTTCATTCCCTGTAAAGGTCATTTATTCTGTCTTTGCCATAACATCCGTAGCATTTGTGAATAATGCCCCTCTAATGTTTAATATCACAGTCTAACTGTGTTACGTGAGGCTTTCAACAGCTTCTCAAAATCCCATAAATTATTCCTGAAAGGTTTTTTGTTTGAAAGTGCCCCTATTATGAGTTATGAAAGGTTCATGATTTTGTTTTGCTTTTATTTTTTTACCGTACTTGCTCAACAAATGCCAAAAGATTCACTTAAATATATATTTTTTTTTTTGTAAAACCCCATCATGCCTGTAATGCCTGATAAAGCAGTGTTTGTGAGTGCAGTGCTGCTTTGTGTACAGCATTAGGGAAACCGCTATTTTAAAAGCGGCACCTAGTGGTGAAGAATTAATTTACATTTTTGTTCAGACCAATGGCAGAAGACTGGTTTAAAAAATTCAACTTTATACACAGTGCACTTTCAGATTTAGAACTTTTAGTTTAGAGCAGATTTAGTTTTCAATCACTTACACAGTTACACACTACATTAAATAGCTCACTTTGAAAAATCCATAATAGAGACACTGTTATTTGATGTTAATAAGCTTCAGATCATCATGAACCAAAATTTGATTGTTTTTAAAATTCTGCTGCAGGTGTTGCAAATTTGCCCCAAAGACATGCGAGCGGACATCTGCGTTCATCTCAACAGGAAGGTGTTCAAAGAACACCCGGCTTTCCGACTGGCCAGCGACGGCTGTTTGAGAGCACTTGCCATGGAGTTTCAGACCATCCACAGCGCCCCGGGAGACCTCATCTACCACGCTGGCGAAAGTGTTGACAGTCTCTGCTTTGTGGTGTCGGGGTCTTTGGAGGTCATCCAGGACGATGAAGTCGTTGCTATTTTGGGTGAGTGTATTCCCACCAGGTCTACTGCTTGACCAGAGCCCATTATGAGTATAATCTTTATAAATATTTTCATAAATTTTTACCCGATAATGATACATTATTTTCATACATTTTTAAAATACGATAATGCAGTATATAGAAAATGCAGTATATTAAAACTCTGTTTTAATGACCTTGGGTTACCTATAATAGGTTTTAAACTGTGATTTAATGGTAATGAATCTGGCTTGAATGCCTCTTAAAGATCTTGGCAACAAAATGATTATTTTATGATAGAGTTACTCTGCAAGCTTTAATACACAGATCCTTTATTTTGGGTACAAAAATAGTACTTCATTAAAAGTTAGGGTCCCACTTTATATTAAGTGTCCTTAATACCTGTGTACTTCCATAGTAACTAGATGTGTACTAGATGACTGGTTCATAGTATCTACAGCTGTAATATTTCTGTAACTTCACACATGTAACAACCCTCAGAATGGTGTGTGTGTGTACAAATGTGTAACAGGACATTGGTAACAACACTTTTTCTTAATGAAAGTACAAATGTGTAACAGGAATAACAGCACTAAATTAAGTGTTACACTTTATAGAGAAATAGACATAAATTGTGGTTGGTGTCCAGAATGTTACAGTTTATATTAAGTGGGCAGTTCCTTAGGAGTTACCATGTATAAACACTGGTATTACAGAGGTCCACCAACTCCACCCACTTTACATATCCCCAAACCTACCTAACTACACCCCCTGATCATCCCCGGTTCCAGTTACTCTTATAAATATTACTGTTACAAAATGTAGCTACAGTATGTAATTTCTGTTACATGACTACTTAGTGAAGGGAAAAAAGTGTTGTTACCAATGTCCTGTTACATATATGTATATGTACATATAGATATGTTCTTAAGATGGAAAAATGCAGTTTTACAGATGCTAGAAACATGGCTTTTAAATGAAAGATTGCTATCAAACAGCACACCTAGGTTCCTAACTGATGAAGAAGAACTGACAGAGCAGCCATCAAGTGTTAGACAGCCTGTCGTAATTTCGCTTTATTGGAGAAGTACGCACACGGCTTCAGTTGTGAAGGGTTCCCCTGCTGCTGTGATAATATCGCTCCAACTCCAGTAGTGGAGGCATCCACTTCTACGATGAACGGGTGTTCAGGATCTGGATGAATCAATATAGGTGCTGTAGTGAAGGCTAGTTTCAGGTCTTGGAAGGCTTTATTAGCTTCTGGGGTCCATGTGAGAGACTTAGGCTTGCCCTTTAAGAGAGACGTAAGAGGAGTGGCTCAATTTTTAATGAATCAACGGTAGAAGTTCGAGAACCCCAGGAAACGTAATAGTTCTTTTACTGTTTTGGGCTGCGGCTAGTGATAGCTTCAACCTTACCCTGATCCATGCTGACCCCGGCAGGGTCAATGTTGTACCACAGAAACTGAGTCGAAGTCTGGTGGAATGAGCATTTCTCCGCCTTCAGATAAAGATGATGCTCTCGTAGTCTGGTCAGTACTTGTTTTACGTGCTGCTGGTGTTCCTGGAGGTTTGTGGAGAAAATGAGAATGTCATCAGTGTAGATTAAAACAAAACGATCAAGGAACTCCCGGAATATCTCGTGCATGCAATCTTGGAAGATAGATGGCGCATTGACAAGCCCATACGGCATTACACAATACTCATAGTGGCCAGTAGGGGTCACAAAAGCAGTTTTCCGTTCGTCTCCACTCTTTATTCTTATCAAATTATAAGCACTCCGGAGGTCTAATTTAGTAAATACTTTAGCTCCACGTAACTTCTCGAGGGCCGCTGGAACCAGAGGTAAGGGATATTTAAAGGGGACAGTCACTTTATTAAGGGCTCTGTAATCTATACACGGCCTGAGACCACCATCCTTTTTTGCCACAAAGAAGAAGCTAGAAGCAGCAGGGGACGTAGATGGACGGATGTAGCCGTGTGCGAGTGCTTCCTGAATGTATTCTTCCATGGCCTTGGTCTCAGGGATGGAGAGTGTATATATCCTTCCCTTGGGCAACTGGGCATCTGGGAGCAGGTTGATGGCGCAGTCCCATGGGCGATGTGGTGGCAGGCGAGCAGCTCTCCAGGGGCAAAAGACATCTTGAAAAGCATGATATTCAGTAGGTATATCAACAGACTGTTTTTCAAGGGGACTTTCTATAGAAGTGGTACAAACCTGGAGTGGTTTTCTTTTTTGAAGTGGTAACTTGGGAAAACAGGTTGGCCAACAGTGAGGACCCCACTTCGTAATTTCACCAGTGCCCCAGGAGATGATGGGCTCGTGCTTCGCCAGCCACGGACGCCCTAGCACCAAATCCATGGTGGAGCCCTCCAGAACCAATAACCAGATTTCTTCTTCATGACACATACCCAGTCGTAGCCGTACCGGCCCGGCACGACGCCGCACATCCTGATCAGAGAGGGGTTTACCAGTTATTGACTGAACTTGATATCTCCTATCCGTTAGTTCTGTTCGTAATCGCAGGCGTCGTGCCAGATGTCCGGCGATGAAATTGCTAGCCGATCCAGAGTCTATTAGAGCTGCCATGGAAATAGAGACTCCCTTAGTGGTAAGAGTAATGGGGTATGTACATGGTTGCATGTGATCAACAATAGTTTATATGGGACTCACCATTGGCCGGGGTGGACGTCCAGAAAGTGAGAGGAGAATGCATCGTAAGAGCTTACAGCGGGTCCTGCCTGGCTCCAAATACTCTCTGCCCAACGTAAAGCACTGCCAGACAAACAAGAAACGACATAGCCAATTTTTGCCCCATCAGTATTATACACCTGTGGATATGTAGCGAAGGTAACTGAACACTGAAGGAGAAACCCCTTGCAATCCCCCGCTGCGCCAGAGTAGGGCGTCGAACGCACCATGAGGCATACTACCGTAGTAGCCGAAGAAGCGGTGTTTACTTCCGGTTTTCCTTGCGGTGTTGGTGAAGGCGCGGGTGCCGGTGGTGGTGTGGTGGATTGAATGGCTCTCTTAACCGCATCCACAAGCTCTTGAAAAGGATCGTGAGTGCTCATAATGCTGTCTGGGTCCGAGCTTCTATGATGGAAGCAGACTGACTCCGAGGATTACTTCAAAACAAAGGATTTTATTAACAAAAGTTCATCGCCACATGCGGAATTCAAAAGGTAAACAGAAATGTAGATATCCAATTCAAACAAGGAAAACTGAAAACTGAAAGTCTCTAAATCTTATTCCAAGGAATACGTTGGAGCACACAGCGCTGACCACACAACACCACAGACGAACAGGACCGGAGACGAGGGGGATCGCTGGGAAGGAGCACGGAGGAATCACTGGAGGAGAACAGGAATCACAGAGGTAAGTCACACTTTGCAGGAAGGCAGGTAAGAGTCCACTTACGTGTAAACGAGCTCGGACGGTGAGTGAGCTGGTGAATGTGCTTTTTATGTGGTGTGTTGATCAGTGTCAGGTGTGCAGAGCAGGTGTGGCTGGTTAATACTCAGGTGATTGTGAGCGGGGAGTGGGCATGAAGGTGGAGCGTGGTGTAGATGTGACACTACCCCCCCGCTCCAGGACCCCCTCCCGAAGGCCAGGCCCCTCCGGCGACGTGGTGGCCGGCCTCTGCCACAAGGTGCAGGACGATGTGGGTGGGTTTGGTGAAATTCTCTCAATAAGGTTTCGTCCATTACATCATCCCTGGGAACCCACGATCTTTCCTCTGGACTGTATCCCTCCCAGTCCAGGAGATATTCCAAGCGGCCACCACGACGCCGGGAATCCAGAATTTCTCGGATCTGAAGAAGAGGGTCGTGACATGGTTTAAGGAGAGAAACATGGAAGGTAGGGTGAATTCTTTATTGAGGTGGTAGTTTATTTGAAAGTGACCGGGTTAACCTGCTCCACAATGGTAAAGGGACCAACATATCTGGGACTTAATTTCTTGCAGGGCAGGTGTAGACGAAGATCTCTTGAAGAAAGCCAAACCTTTTGGCCCACTTGGTAAGTTGGTGCTTCGGAACGACGACGATCTGCTTGATGTTTTTGCCTACGCACTGCCCTCTGAAGGTGTTGGTGAGCTACGTCCCAGACCCTCTCGCTCTCCCAGAACCAGTAGTCGACTGCAGGTACGTCAGAGGGTTCACCTGACCAAGGGAAGAGAGGGGCTGGAAACCGAGCACGCACTGGAAGGGAGTGAGGCCGGTGGTAGCTTGCCGAAGGGAGTTTTGTGTGTACTCGGCCTAGCCCAGGAACTGGTTCCAGGTGTTCTGGTGGTCATGACAAAAGGTACGGAGGAACCGCCCCACCTCTTGGATCTTTCTTTCAGTTTGTCCATTGGTTTGAGGATGATTGCCATAGGAGAGGCTGACGGTCACACCTAGGAGTTTGAAGAATGACCGCCAAACCCTGGAGATGAACTGCGGACCTCGGTCCGATACAATGTCCTCTAGTAGTCCGTAGGGGCGAAAGACGTGCTGGAATAGGTGCTGAGCGGTATCCCAGGCTGTAGGCAGCCCTCTGAGAGGTACAAGGCAGCCGAATTTTGAGAATCGATCAATGATTACTAGAATGCAGGTATTACCTTCTGAAGCTGGGAGGTCGGTGATAAAATCCACTCCTAGGTGTGATCAGAGCCGGTTAGGTGTGGGAAGTGGTACCAGTTTGCCTGCTGGGAGATGTCGTGGTGTCTTAGAGATTGCACATTCCCGACACCCTCTCACGTACCTTTTTACATCTTGGTCCATCCTTGACCACCAGAACTGATCTTGTAGGAGCGAGAGGGTTCTGTTGGTCCCTGGATGCCCAGTGCCCAGCGAGGTGTGAGTAGCGTGAATGAGCGGAATCCGTTCGGCTTCGGGGACGAAGCGTCCTCGTGGAGGGCAACCCGGTGGAGGAGTGGGAGCTGGATCTGCTGCGGCTGGAGGGGTCATCCATTGGATGGGACTAAGAAACAATTTAGCAGGTAGGATGGGTTCTGTACATTCTGGTTCCTCCTCGGGTGCATATAGACGACTGAGGGCGTCTGCTCGGATATTTTTGGATCCTGGCCTGTAAGATATGGAGAACTGGAAGCGTGTAAAGAACAGAGCCCACTGGGCTTGACGGGGGTTTAACCTCTTGGCATCTCGTAAGTATTGCAGATTTTTGTGGTTAGTAAGTACCTGAAATGGATGTTTCGACCCCTCCAGCCAATGTCTCCATTCTTCCAAAGCCAGTTTGATGGCCAATGTCGTAATTTCGCTCCGCCGGATTGAGCTTCTTGGAGAAGTACGCACACAGCTTTAGTTGTGGAGGGTTCCCCTGCTGCTGTGACAATATAGCTCCTACTCCAGTAGTGGAGGCATCTACTTCTACAACGAACGGGTGTTCAGGGTCAGGGTGGATTAATATAGGTGCTGTCGTAAAGGCGAGTCTCAGGTCGTGGAAGGCTTTGTTAGCTTCTGGGGTCCATGTGAGAGACTTGGGTTTTCCTTTTAAGAGAGAAGTAAGAGGAGTATCCAGTATACTGTAGTTCTCAATGAATCTACGATAAAATTTCGAAAACCCCAGGAAACGTAATAGCTCTTTCACAGTTTTGGGTTGCGGCCAGTTAGTGATTGCCTCCACCTTACCCTGGTCCATGCTAACCCC
>JAUCMU010000047.1:11385322-11400536 GCA_032275025.1 Enteromius treurensis | reverse complement strand
CTCTTATACTCACGCAGTGACGAGCCGCACCTGAGCGCAATCAGTACACGCCAATATTCATTGGCCTTTAGTAAAAGATATGTAATATCAATATTTCAGAAATGTTGCCACAATCACATATGTAAATGAGCATAGGTTGACCGTAATACTGGTAAAATCTGTTATGTCAAATAATGACCTTTGAGGAAATTACACCATAGGTCATATGACAAAGATAACATGTTGGATGTAGTACGTCCAGAATTCATTCATGCTATATGAAACATACTGAAAGACTCATCCTTTTATTTACATTCTCCTCCATTTTTTGTGTGTGTCTCTCGTATCATCGGCTTTTGCTGTAAGTGTGTCTGTATATAATAATCACACCACACAGCTAAGACACGGCCCTGGACCTGGCCCTGTGCAAAGGTTACAACAGTGTCTTGTTTTCTATGGCTCTCAGAAAGCCTCATACCTAGATTTAGGTTACATCCAACCCTCGGGAAAGTATCTAGTCTCTTGTTTGCCCACAAAAAGTGCTTAATTAGGTTGTTTAAACAGTTTCAGGTGAGTGACTTTTAGTGAAATATTATATTACAGAAGCATGTACACCTTGTGAATAGATTTTGCTGATGGGCAGGTTTGTAAATATCAAGCATTTTTTTTAATTGAAACTTTATGAATATATGTCCAACAAATGACTTCACCTTCATCACATAAAGGTCAAGTGAAGTTTTGAGTACTATTACTATTGATTGTTCATATGCACACAAAAACATTTAGCGTAATCAATGTAGTCTGATTTACAAGAACAAATTATTCTAATGCGATTTAATTTGCACGAAAGATTTCTATCTCACAAATGATCAGTTTGATTTGTTTAAGTTGTATGTGTAGTGCACTACATTGTTGTCATATGAAATGACATTGCATGACATTGCATGTGGATAATAAGTAAAAAATTATTCAATAGCCAAACCCTTTGCTTTGAGATAGTAGGTCACTCTGAAATACTTAATTCTTTTGTCTCTTGAGGGTTGTGCGGTCATTTCTTAAATGTTTGGAGTAATTCATCTTTGAGATATCCAGCTGTTTCCTGTCACCTCTATGCTAATAATGGACATTGGAAGCCAATTTTAAAGTCCTATGACTCTATTGATCATCATGGGCTTTAAATTGTGACTGGTCACCTTCACTGGAGCGAGCAAATGAAGATGGAAGTGTGCTGTAGCAAGTTGATGACATAACAGTCAGATACATTTCCAGACTCATGGGAGTTTGTGCTGAAAGTGCAATTATCTTACAGATTCTCTTTAAAGACTCTAAAATCATTACTGTTAAACCTTCTGGTAAATGTCTTAAAGAAACAGTTCAGCCAACATAGAAAATCTTTCCGTCATTTACTCATATACATTCATGTTGTTCTAAATCCACACAACTTTAAAACACAAAGATGTAAAATTAAGAGTGTTGATCTATTTTCTACAAAGAAACCTACCAGGTCTCATGGCATAAACGTACCTTGATGCTCGTTTTAGCCAGACACGAAATATGTACCAATAAGTTCATATCACTGCAGTACATATCACCTCCATTCTTTGTCCCACAAATATACAGAGTTTTGATTAATAAAATGTAATTTTCATACAGTTACTTAAAGAATATCACTATGCTGGGATATTTGAAAACTCATGCTTTTGAACATTACCATTACACATATCCAGTTTCAGTCTATGTGTTTTCATAGACAGTAAGTTTGTTCGGTAGTACAGAGATGTACTTAAGAGGCAACGAGCAAGTTTAAAACCCATTTATGGTTTGACAAAACAGTTCAGATCTGTGAAGAACTTTGTTAACACTATTGGGTATGTTTAGGGTTGAATTTGTTGTAGGCCATATTTCCAAAATTATTGCATTATCTTTTAGTAAACAGTCCATGGATATTTCTATTCTGCAATACATACCTAAATCAATGTAATAAAAATATGCCATTCACGTTTTAAACCTGTGTTTTATCGTCACTCAGTGGATATTTCTACGAAACGATTATTTCTAAAAACTCTGGCCAAAGTGGAGATTTCAGAAAACACAGTTTTCGCGTTGAAGTGTGGACTGTGAAAACGGAGACTTTCGAAAACGATGAAGCTTTTTAGTCATATGATGCAGTCATGTGACCAGTTCAACTGATGGCGGACGGCATTGTACAGCAGTTGTTTTGTTTGCTCTCAATTTTGACAGCCCTATTAAGGATTAATATCAATTTGTAAATGCTCCAGATAGCTTTTCTTCAAAGAATATGTAATGTAAGTAAATAAACGGCAGATGGAAATGACGTAGATCGAATTGTCTTACGTTTCACGCATGCTCAACACAAGAACGAAAGCGTTTTCATTTTTCGGAAACGATTGAAAACGATAGTGTAGACGCTGAGCTTTTTTAGAGGAAAACGCCATTTTAAAATGTATCCAGATTAGTGTAAACGTAGCCTTAGTCAACTTAGTTTAAAATATATATTCAAATTTTTTTTATAATTTAACATTGCAGGGTTCATAATAAATTCATATATACAAATACATATACATATATATATATATATATACAGTATGTATATTTTTTTTATACATGCTCTCAATATCTTTAATCAAAAGAACTACCTTTCCCTCTTGTAATGATATTTCTTCTTGGATGATACATGTCTCGGTTCAAGGAAGGGACAGGCATTCACTCGCATGAGATCACAGCAATAGAAAATGGCAATAACCCAACAATCCAATCAATTCCCAGCCTACATTTCTTGTACGAGAAGTTGTTTCACACACAAAAAGGAAGTAAAGACAATTGCAACTTCTGTAAAATGTGATTTTGCCATCTCTACTGAAACACGTTTGTCTCGGACATGCAACATTATGAGATGAGCATGTAGCATGTTACGTTTTTCATGTTATCTCAAACTCCAGTAATTTTCTAAAGATGGCTGATCAAGATTCAACATGAAAAAATACATGTTTGTTGTGTTCAGTCAGTTTTCAGACTGAAGCAATAAACTATGAACCTCCCTAACCCCCAAAATTCATTATCTTTGGCTCTGACACATCAGAAAAATGACACTCCTGAATATTGTCCACCTCCAGTTCAATGCTGCCCCCTCTGCACATCTCAAACTCATCCGTCTGATCTGAAAGAAAATCCATTTATTTTTGCATCTTACAATGCATTTAAGTGGCTTCATCAGGAAGCAGATTTATGTGACCTATCAAGTAAACAAAGACTTGCTGCAGTCTGCGGACAGGAATGAATTAATATAGCAACATCAACACATTAGGATATGTTCCGCATCCATTAACTTATAGCTTGTTATTAGGTTTGAGAAAAAGATTTGTCAGTTCTAAACGCCTTGTGCTTAATTTTCATCTGTTTTACACTTAAATGCAGTGCTATTCAGTGTCCACCACCTTCAGTGATCAATCTAATCTAAATAAGACAAATGAACTTAATAGTCTTTTCTCGCAATTGTGAAATTTTTTTGCTAACAGGCAGGAGTGTTTTTTTTTTTTTTTAGGGAATCGGTTCCTCTTTGAACAATAAACAGATAAGAAAATAATTAAAAACAGTTTTAACAATTGCAATTGGCATACTGGTACATCTCATGAATCTTATTGAAAAGATTGGAACTAAAAACACTGCAGCAATAATCAAAGTAAATGCATGAAACAATAGCCAACATAAAGAAGGAAAACATGCTTTCATTCAGCCTCCAGGTTCGTTCATAATTAAGTAAAAAAAAATGAATAATAATAATTGCCCCAAGGTAATAAAAGCTATTGTCCACCATTTTGGAAGAGCACAGCATGAAATATCTGCAGGATACTCTCCCATTTGCATGTTGACTTGGACAATTACCACCATGTCTAAAAGCTGAAGGCACAATGTAGACCCAGCAACATTTGTCCTGGATGTTGAGCGAGATGAGTTTGAAGAAAATGACTAAGGTTTTGCCAAGTAAGACCTATTTCTTGGATCAGCATCTTTTGTTGATCCTGTACCCAAGGGGATGCTCATTGCCTGTAAAAACATTTTGACAAAGTTATGTTTAAAACATGTACAACACTTTTGAAGTGAAATGTTTAGTAAGTGCTAAACGTTTTATTCTAAACAGATGACCTGACAGTAAATAAGTAAATAAAAATTTAAGAATAACAAATTGGACAACAGGAATATGGATGATTTTGTGATCGTGTTCTTTACTGAAACGTTGTTTTTTATCATAGACAAAGT
Organism: Enteromius treurensis; assembly: GCA_032275025.1. NCBI lineage: Eukaryota > Metazoa > Chordata > Actinopteri > Cypriniformes > Cyprinidae > Enteromius > Enteromius treurensis. Next base: position 11,396,279 of record JAUCMU010000047.1, on the reverse strand, counting down.
CTTCAGGTAAATCCCATTTATAAGAAATAAGTTGATACAATATTTACACAAGTACATGTTTACACGCCATTTTAAATCATGGTGGGTGACAGCGTTTTCGTACATGTTAAGCTAATCGGCTTACACTTGCGTCACTGAATGTTCATAGTACCTTAGACCTTACTATGAATTAGGTGCTAATTTAGTTCCTCTAACCGAAGTTCCTGGAAATAAAATCATTCCTAGTTTTTTGCGGTGCAAACACGCCAAAAAGTGGGAAGTACCACGGGTACGAAGTAGCTTCTGCAGTGGGAAATGCCCTATTGAGTAGAGCTAAAAGATTCAGTGGTTTGAAAATAATGCAGCACCAGTCTTTGAACTCGTACCAGAATCCTCTAATCCAATGCTTTAACAGATGCACATACTAAGCAAGTCTGAAAAGCTATATATATATATATATATATATACATACAATTGCACAAAATACCTATCATAAAGTGTGTGAAAAGGACTGAAAGTTGTTGGTCTGCTTTTCCAATGGGCTTATGTTGGAATTTCTGAGGGTTCTCATAAATGAACTTATATTTAAACCTATTTTTACCTTTCATATTACAGCTTTAAATATGGTTTGTGTTTGAAACCCTGTATGTTTCTGTAGTCTCATAGTATTTACAGCTCATGTGATTGGCTGTGATGTGATGCATTTGGAAATGAGTTACCGTGAGCAAAAAGGGCAGCATTCAAGTCACAGACCTCAAGGGGGTCTTTTGGCAACTAAGAGGGCAACCAGAAGAACCAACACCAACCGGGGAATCATGTTAACTTTTTGTTCACAACCGCTTATCAGCTTATTGTATAAACTGAATTTGCTCTTTCAAAAATCGGTAAACACTTGCTTCTACAGTGCCTGATTTTGATGCATCATGAAGCTAAAGATAGCAGTGACCAACCCCTTTAGCAACACTTCAAAATGAGCCATGGGACGTGCTCCTCATCGTTCGAGACGCTCAAGGGTCAAGAGCTCAGACAGATGTAGTGGAGTGCACAGTGACCAAGGGCACTGAAAAATTCTGGGTCGATGATGTGTTGCTCATTTATGTCATCCTAGCCTTTAGTTTATTCGTTAGAAATGCATTTTCTGTAATGAGCATAGTTTTAATTACTGTATTTAAATTAATTTTTATACTTATGGGAGACATAAAATAATTCATCATGAATTCGTGGTGATACAACCATCCTGACATTTAATGAAAAAAAGCTTCATTAAAAGAATAAGATTCTTGAGAAAAAATAACATTGCAAAAGCTTTACTGCATGTTTATATTTAAAATATATAAATTAAAATCATGTGGTAAAACCAACATGCAGAAAAATACAAACAAACTTGAAACAGGAAAATATGTCGTAGAGAGTGTGTTATGTCTTAATATAACAAATAATTCGACAAGGAAAGATTGATTTAGGTTGTAAAGTGTCATGTGGTGCCACTCCCTAAACATTTTATCTACACTTATTTATAATATAATATATTTATCATATTTATAAATATATACCCTATTTATTTAGCTTGTATGAGTAATGTTATGTGAAATGAACTTTAAACCCCTTTTTATTGTCATTTTATAGCATTTGTATCTCATGGTAGCTATTTGTACATTTGAAATCAAATTATTAATATATTATAATGTTTTTTAAGGTTTTAAAGGGTAATTTTTGTAAAAAGTATCTTACTGTACTGGAAACTAACAATTTCCTAAATTGTGATCTAAATACATTTGTGAATGTTGGTACAAGGAGTGTTAGATTTGCAATTTCAGGAAAATTTATATAATATGCTTTTAAATATTTCTAATACATTGTTGTTATGTTCTCAAAAAGTTTATGTTTATGTTGTTTCTAAAATTTTGTTTTTAGAAAGGTTTAGAAAGCAAGACATGCAATGCAGCATTCAAGCACATTAAAAATAACACTCCTTTAAATACTTTATAATTGACTTTGACATGTTGTGGGGGTAGATTCGTATAATATGTATGTGAAAACTGTGTATCATATGCATGCAAAAATTGTATTTATGTTCTTTTTTGTCAAAGACAATTATATATATGCTTCTATAAATCAGCATTAAAGTATAACATTAAAGGGGCCCCATGCACTTTTTTCCGGCTAAAAAAAGATACTTTAAAAGGGAAGTAAAAGAACGTCTCGGTTCATACTTGGGAGCCCTGATTCGCTCTGATAGAGAGAAAACGCCAATGAAAACTGGCTAGTGGAATTTGCATGCTGAGCCACTCCCCGCTGAGCGGGTATACAGTAAATAAGGCAGCGGGTGCATCCACTCATCAGGTATTGCTGAGGAGCCGAGAGCCAGGTCTCTGAACCCCCAGCGATGGGTCGAGGTTGTGGCAAGGGGACATAATGTGGGACTGGGGTCCTTATGGAAAGCGCCACAGCCAAGACCCACATCACAGCTGAATTACAGCTGTGTACTGACCTATTCTTTACATAAACTAATCACACAATATATCTTTAAATTATATCTTTATGCATGTACTTTCTTGTCTGAATCACACAGATCGTCTTCCGTAAAATAAGCGATATGAAACGGGAGGAAGAGGAGATGCTGCGACGGAAGAATGAAGCGCCTCTGAATCTTCCTCCAGATCACCCAGTGCGGCGTCTCTTCCAGCGCTTCCGTCAGCAGAAAGAGGCGCGTCTGGCAGCGGAGCGAGGGAGCCAAGGAGAAGCAGACGTGGAGCAAGGCAAAGTAGAGACTGTGGTACATGAGATGAAGGCAATCACCAGTGTCGTCACGGTCACTGAAAGTCCAACCACTCCGGTAACCTCTGTGCCCTCCTCCTCAACATCTAGAACATTGTCGTGTCAAGCCAAACTCTCCACACTGGTGGCCCCTAATGGGACATGTACAGGAACCAAGCCAGCAGAAACTCCAAAAAACAAAGGCTGGGGGAGGTTTAAAGAAGCCACGGCTAAGTCTGATCTCTCCTGGTGTTCGGTGTCCAAAGCCGAGTCCATGGAGATGCTTCCAGACAGGACTAAGTGGGACTCGTGGGACAGCGGCATCACTAAGAGTGACGGAAGCACTCGAACCCCTCAGGATCGGAGCCCCTTGCAGGCCGAGGGCAAACGAGAGTTTTGCCCCATTCCAGAGCAGAGTCTCCAGGCCTGCTTTATGGAGCTGAAGCAGGAGCTGCGAGGAGATATCCTCTCCCTCAGCAGCAGAATGAGCGCTCTTGAAGGCCAGCTTGCCGAGATGCTCCAGCTTCTCAAAGACAGAAAGACCTCAGGATCTTCAAACATGTTTGAAATGTCAAGACCAGATTCACCAGGTTCAGAAAAGGGTGACACCATGTTCACCTAACTGGGTTTCATATTGGATGTGTTGGGTTAAGGGGAATCTGGTTTGTTCCTGTTGAACTAAACTGAACTCAACTACAGTAGTATCTTTCTATAAAGATGAAGAGAGGAAAGTTTTTCGGCCTTGTGTTGAGGAACTCATAGTGTACACTCCTAAAAATAAAGGTTCTTTACTGGCATCAGTGATGCCAGGAAAATCTTGAAATTAATAGTTTACTCAAAAAAACAAAAAACGAACAAAAAAATAAATAAATAAATCTCAGGCCATTCGAGATCAGTTTGTTTCTTCATCAGAAGAGCTTTGGAGAAGTTTAGCAATATACCAGTTGCTAAGTAGTAACACAGAATTTTTCCAAATCCTCAATCTTTAACACATTTCCAAGTTTTCCATTGCACAGAAGGTTCTATGTAGTGAAAAAAAATTCTTTAGATGCTTAAAATTTTCTTCACACAAAGTTCTTTTGACAACTGTTGGCTTGAGGAACCCAAAATCAATTTCGGAACCTTTATTTGGTGCAACGGCTCGTTTAAAAAAAAATAAAAAAAAATTACATGCTTTAAAAATCAACACATAAATATAAATGAAACTTATATATTAGAGAAGTCAAGTGACTTGTGGCCAGGTATGGTGACTCATTCTTGGAATTTGTGATCTGCATTTAACCCATCCAACGTGCAAACACACACCGTGAACGCACACCTGGGTTACAAGCCCAACTCCCTATCCATTAGACCACTGCTGCCCCAGAATATATTCTTTTTGTTTGGTCATTTGTCAACTGCTGTCCATCTTATTCTCCTTCTGTTTTTAATGTTGAATTATATGTCTGATAATTTGTAAGTGAACCAAGCAAATGTGACAATTTATGAATAATTCCTCAGCTCTTGTTTTATGGATAGACCAATTTTGCTACGGTGCACATACTGTTGAAGCCACATTTCAGAAGTCTTCAACGTGGAGAATCAACAACACTGTATATTTTGGGCAGACCTAATGTATTACAGTATATGATGAAAATGTTTTAGCGTCATTTTGGCATCGTACTATAAAATATTGTAGCCTCTTATGTGACTAATAATAATGTGCTCTTAATAATGTGAAAATATGCAATACATAGCAATAGTGATAAACGCAAAAGAACCAAAATTCCCCTGTCTGTGAATCCTTGGTGGATGTTGAATACATTGCACTTGTTCTTTGTTTGTTTTTTCAAACAGCTACATAACTCTGGCTCTTTTATTTTAGATTAAAAAAACAAACAAACAAAAAAAAATTAATAAAAACTTAAAGGAAACAGTTAAGGGAAATTGTTATGCCACATTTGGGAATATTAAAAGTGTATTATGTACTGTATTTACTTTTTTTCTCAGATGTACAAAGTTAACAAATTAGGTGGAGGATAAGCAATAATGATGTGTATAAATGAGGCATATGCCATTGTCTGGAGTAATACTGTACGAGAACAAATGAAGCATGAAATAAGGAGCAACAGTGTTATTTAGCATGTGATTTTTATCATTCTTGCCAAAAATGTTGTCTTTTATAACGTTTTAAGTTGTAATTGTAATTTCCAAGAAACTGAAGGAGAAAGTTATATCATAGTGTGTCTAGTGTCTAATGTGTGTTTTTGCACTGCGCAACTTTAATGTTTGATTCAATGTATATCCTGTATGCAGAATGAATCAGTGTGTACACTGTGAAACCGACTTGATGGGACTTACTGATTGTACTTTTATTTACAGTATCAGTTTTCAATTTAACAATTACTGTACATTTTTTAAGATCCAAGTTTTGCTTAATTAGTGGACCTACTTGATTATTAAAGGATGATGGTTCTAAATGGAAAATAGGTCATGAGCCTTAACACAAAGGTTATGTCTCGTTTTTTTTTAACGTAAAAGGAATATAAATTACAGTATTTGTACTTAATGTTTTTTTACGTCCTGTTGAGCTACAGTATATAAATTAATAACATGAAAGCACAATAAATACAACTATGTCATGCTAAAATTAATTTTAAAATTTTAGAAAAAAATAAATGTTTTTGGAATATGCTCACCAAGTCTGCATTTATGTGATTAAAAATGCATACTTCTCGTACTATTATAATTACAGTTTTCTGTTTGAATATATAAACTGTAATTGATTTCTGTGATCAAATCAGAAATTTCAGCGTCATTCCTCAAATCTTTATTGTCACATGATTCTTCAAAAATCATTCTAATATGCTGATTTTCTGCTCAAGAAGCATTTCTGAATACTAATGTTAAACACTGTTGTGGCGCTTCACATTTTTATGGAAACTGTAATGATGTTGAAAGAGGAAGTTAAACAAAAGCAGCACTGACAGGTCTTTGCTGTCACGTTCAATCAATTTAAAGGATTAGTATCAAATTTTAAATTTAACATTTCCTGATAATGTTAAATTCCCACATGTCATCCAAGATGTTTATGTATTTCTTTCTTTCCTTCGAAAAGAAATTAAGGTTTTTGATGAAAACATTCCAGGACATAGTGAGCTTCCAAATCCTCAATCTTTAACACATTTCCAAGTTGCACAGAAGGTTCTATGTAATGAAAAAATATATATTTAGATGCTTAAAATGTTCTTCACACAAAGTTCTTTTGACAACTGTTGGCTTGAGGAAATTAAGGTTTTTGATGAAAACATTCCAGGATATAGTGAGCTTCAATGGACTCTAAACAGTTGAAGGTCAAAATTACTGTTTCAGTGCAGCTTCAAAGGGCTATAAATGATACCAGATGATGAACAAGGGTCTTATCTATGGAAACAATTGGTCAAAAAAGGAAGTAAATAAAAATGTAAATGCTTTACAAAAACAAATTCTCGCTTTGCTCTTTTCTGCCATGCGCGCAATACGTCATTACATTGAAAAGGTCACGCCTGAAACAGCACAAGCATTAGTAGCTCATCTGAGCCTGCTGAATCATGCCACTGTTCATCCTGGTGGGTTTGTTTTGCCTTAATTGCTCTGACTCCTTCGACAGTCGCTATTAAAGACGTCTACTTTCTCTGATGGGTCTCATAATCTGATTAGGGCCACAGAGCCTGTCTGATCCTCAGAGCATTCTGGGACAGATATTTAATTAAAGTGCAAGTTGATGTCTTATGCTAATCACCTGCGTCATGCAATCTCAACAACTAAAGCTGAGTTACAGACGCTTTAACTCAATTCCTTGAGATTTTGAATGCACAATTAATATTTATTACACAAAGGGCCATTTGATGTCAGAATTTTAGACATGCTAATGGAAGATAAAGCTAATTGTAATGACTGGGCTGGCTCATTTGGATCCATTTGCGGTTCTTTATTCAGGTAACAAACAGACAAGGAAAACTCACAAGCGTTCAGACTTTCAGGGACAATCCAAATCAAAGAAAATATCCAAGCACAATTCAGGGCAGGCAGCAAGGTTCATAATCGATATAACAAGGCAAGGTCATACACGGGTAATCCAATAGAATGAAGAAACGCTCGGGATTGCAGTATAAAGACTAACAAAATTTCGCACTGAGATCGTGCAGACTGACCGCTTAAATAGAGCTCGGGATGAGCGACACCTGAAAACAATCACAGTTCCGGGTAGGTGTGTGTGTGTATAGAGTCCGGGTGGAACTAAAACTCGGGGGACGGTTCCCGCTGGTGCCGTTCAGAACAGAGGCGCGGCTCGTATCAGAGCCCTCCCACTGCGAGCGGCTCCTGACGCGAGTGCGCTGCTGGACGGGTCCAGTTCGGGGTCTGGGTCTTTCTGGGTGGTATCGATGGAAGTCCTCAATGAGAGCTGGGTTCAATATGTCCTGGGCGTTAACCCAGGATTGCTCCTCGGGACCGAAACCCTCCCAGTCGATGAGATACTGCATGATGCGGCCTCGACGCCGTGAATCCAGGATTTCGTGGACCCGGTACGCCACCTCGCCGTCGATGATAAGAGGAGGGATGTTGGCAGCCACAACCTCGTCCTGGTCCTGTCCGTTTGACTGGGGATGGTAACCTGAAGATAAACTCACATTTATGTTGAGGGAAGAACAGAAGGCTTGCCATACCCATGAGGTGAATTGGGGGCCTCGATCGGTAACAATGTCAACTGGTAGGCCATAGAACCGAAAGAGCTGATCCACAAGAACCTCTGTCGTCTCCCAGGCTGTGGGAAGTTTCCGTAAAGGGATGAATCGACAGGCTTTGGAAAACCGGTCGGCTATGGTGAGTACTGTGGTAAAATGATTTGAGGGAGGTAAGTCTGTTACAAAATCCATTGCCAGACCAGGGTCGCTGTGGAGTTGGGAGAGGATGTAGAAGTCCAGCAGGCCGTTGACGTTGGGACTTGACTACATTACAGGTTACACATGCCTGAACGAAGTGATGAGTGTCTGTGGTAAGAGTGGGCCACCAGAAACGATTGCGAATGAGATCGATAGTGGCGGTGATACCCGGATGACCTGAACTTGGGGTATTGTGGACCAGTTGAAGTACTTGTTGACGGTAAGTCTCTGGTATGTAAAGTTTCCCGTCGGGGCATTCGGCAGGTGCAGGATCGTGGACAAAAGCCTCCTCAATTTCTGTGATTATGTCCCATTGAACTGGAGCAACTAAAATCGATTCGTTCGGAGTCCTGGGGCTGTTTAATGTCCTTGTGAATGTGTGAGAGTGCGTCTGCCTTCCCGTTTTTAGACCCTGGTCGGTACGTGATCCGAAACTGGAACCGGGAAAAGAACAGTGAACACCTTGCCTGCCGAGCATTTAATCTTTTGGCGGATCGAAGGTATTCCAGATTCCGATGGTCTGTAAGCACCAAGAAAGGTTTGTTTGCTCCCTCCAGCCAGTGCCTCCATTCTTCCAGGTCTGCCTTTAGAGCTAGCAGTTTGCGGTCACCCACATCATAGTTCCTTTCAGCAGCACTCAGCTTGCGGGAGTAAAAAGCACATGGATAAAGCTTGTTATTTTCACCATGACGCTGTGACAAGATCGCCCCGAGACCACAGCTGGAGGCGTCCACTTACACAACAAACTATTTGCTAGTGTCCGGGTGTTTCAATATGGGAGCTGATGTAAAAAGCCTCTTCAATTCTTGAAACGCTTTGAGTGCCTCTGGCGTCCAGCGCAGCATGGTTGGGCCTTAACGTGTCAGGGCCGTCAGCGGTGAGGCCACTTGGCTAGAACCCCGAATGAAACGTCGATAAAAGTTTGAGAACCCCAAGAACCTCTGTAGTTCCTTCAGTGTACGCGGTTGGGGCTAATGTACGACTGCTTGAACTTTGTCATCGTCCATCGTAACGCCCTCGTGGCTGATTACATATCCAAGGAAAGCAACCTTGCCTTGATGGAATTCACATTTGGGCAACTTCACGTATAGCTGGTTTTCTATGAGGCGTCTCAACACAGTCCGAACATGCTGAACATGGGAGGAATAGTCCTGGGAATAGATTAAAATATCGTCAATGTAGATGATGAGATATTAATTCAGGAGATCCCGAAAGATATCGTTAACAAATGCTTGGAATATCGAAGGACTATTGGAAAATCCAAAAGGCATCACCTGATATTCATAATGGTCTGACGTGGTTAAGAAGGCTGTCTTCCATTCGTCGCCTTCTCTAATACGAATCAAATTGTAGGCACTACGAAGGTCTAACTTGGTGAAGTACTTGGCCGGCCGCAAGGCTTCAAGGGCTGGAGGAACTAAAGGTAAAGGGTACCTGTATTTGATGGTTATATTGTTAAGACTTCGGTAGTCGATGCATGGCCTGAGGGTTCCATCCTTCTTTTTGACAAAGAAGAATCCTGCCGAAGCAGGTGATGTTGAGGGACGAATAAATCCTTTTTCCAGCTCTTCTTTGATGTAAAGATCCATGGCTTTGGTTTCTGGCAGAGATAATGGAAAAATTTGCCCCCTGGTGGGGAATGTACCGGGTAGCAAATCGATGGCACAGTCGTGGTGGCGATGCGGTGGAAGTTAGGTTGCTCGTTCTTTGCTAATTGCTTCCCTGAGGTTGTGATACTCTGTCGGTAAAATGACTTTACAGATGTGGATTGGGTGGTGCACATCTTCGGGTGCGTGAAGTTGTTTAAACAGTGATTGTGACAATGTGCTGACCATTGTGTTATGTCCTTGCTGTCCCAGGAAATAGTGGGGTTATGCAGTTCCATCCAAGGCATACCGAGGATCAAAGGATGGATTGGTGAGTGGATTACATAGAAATGAATTCTTTCCTTGTGCAGGGTGCCAACCAGAAGTTGAAGTTCCTCGGTCATGGTTGTGACTTGGCCTGAGCCTAGGGGGCGCCCATCTAGGGCTTCCACTGCCACCCGGGAATGACATGAAACAAGAGGAAGGAGGTGGGTATTAGCGAATGTTTCATCCATGAAATTACTAGCAGCTCCTGAATCCATCAATGCTTTGGTCACTATACTGGTTTCCTTAAAGTTCAGCTTAACCATGAGTTCAAGTGTTTGATTAGAAAAGGTTGCACTCACCCATGGGTTCTCTTGACGTTCAAGCCGAGTGGGACAGTTAAGTCGTAGATGGCCTGACAAACCAAAGTAGAGGCACAGTTTCTCCAGAATTCGACGGTTACGTTCCTCCAGAGTCAATTGTGTGTATCCAATTTGCATAGGTTCAGGTGAGTTGGACGATGGCAGTTGTTGAAATGGACGAGGAGTGCGTCGACTGCGCCGTGACCGCAGCATATTGTCAAGTGAAATGGCCAGGTTCATGTAAGCGACGAGAGTCAATCCCTCGTCCCGACAGGCCAGTTCGGACTGTAGTCCGTCAACACAGTGCCTTACGGTACATGGCCTTGAGAGGCCCGGCCGGCCAGCCGGTTTGTGCTGCTAAGGTTCGAAATTACAATGTGAAATCAGCTGCAGTCATGTTACCTTGTCTCAGTGCCATTAGTTCGTCCTCAGGTGCCCTGCCAGCCGTGGCATGCTCGAAAACAGACCGAAACTGTTGGAGGAAGTCGAGGAAGGACGGGTAAGTCAGCACCGACCGTCCCATGTAGCTGTAGCCCAGTCGAGTGCCTTTCCGGAGAGCAGTGAACAAACAAATGCTACTTTGCTGTCATCAGTAGGATAGCAGATTGGTTGTTGTGCAATAAAGTTAGTACACTGCATTAAAAACCCCTTGCAGTGTCCGGGGGTGCCATCGAACTTCTCCGGAAGCGAAAGTCGTGGTAGTATGGCGGATGCAGTGGAAAACATGGCCGTGGGTGGCTGTTGGGCTGGAGGTGATGAAACAGTGGCGGCGGTAGCGGCAGCAGCTGCTGTGTTACCAGTTTGATTAGCAGTGAGCGTACGCATAGAAGTAGCTAACTCCTCAGTCATGGCCTAAAGCTTCTCTAGTTGCTGATGATGTAAAAGCAGCACATTAGCTTGACTGGAAACTTCCTGGGCAAGCTGATCAATGACCGCTGGATCCTGTCGTGGCAAAGTTTTCTGTAATGACTGAACTTATTTTTTTGCCAAACTGTACTTTTAGCCTTGTTCGGTACATATGGTGCTTGTGGCGGGTGTTTATTTTTGACCCTGCATTAACCACAGGTTAAGTTAGCCAACACGGCTAATGTTAGTAACTTACATGTTC
>JAUCMU010000047.1:11373419-11385222 GCA_032275025.1 Enteromius treurensis | reverse complement strand
AAACAATCAAACACCAAGACAACTGACGAGTGGGCGGAGACATGAGTGAACACTGAGAAGAGTTCCTGAATGAAAGCGGACATAAAACAAAGTTCACAGGAGTGCCCTCCAGTGGCCAGCGCTGGCATCTCCAGCTGATCATGACTAATGCAACATCAAATGGACTAGCGAACGAGAGGGAGTTTCTGTTCAAATCTCATGTGACTCACAAAAGCACCGGAAAACACGCTACAGCTGTAACCAACACCGCAACAATGGGAGGGGGAAGACCAGACGTGATGCATCCCAGGTAGCAGCCAATCATCCTTTAAATAGGCAGATACTCCATTCTAATAGTTAGTTGCTGCTGTCACTCATCTGACCTCAACGCACTAACATGAAGAACAGTGAAAGTGAGGTAACATTGGAAAATTGGTAATTACTTCAACTAGTAAAACCAAAATTTAAAAAGAGGAAGAGACCAGTTTCCATTTTTAACGTCAAACCAAAATATTCATTAGTTTCTGCAGCTGAACCAGACATTCATATTCACTTCTTCTCTCTAGAGGGAAGTCCTACCTCTGGTGGGAATTTTCTGTGCAAGTAGTAATGTACCACAAAAAAAAAGGTGATTAGGAGTCAGGACAGGTCTTAAATGGCTCTGATGGTATTTATTTTATGTTAATAACCATGCATTATATAATAATGATGAAAATAAGATAATAATGAGATAATGGCAAAACAGCTGAACATTAAATTAAATATATAATTATGAAACTTTAAACTTTTTTACTTTCATGTAGATTAACTTAACATAAAAGGAGCATTTATTAACAAGAATATATTGCTGATGTGCAGGAAAAGATAATTGAGCTTCACAAATTAGTGAAGTGGCTTTAAGAAAAGAGCTAGAGCAGTCAAAATTTCCATTTCCACCGTCAGGGCAATAAATAAGAATTTCTGATCAACATAAAATGTTAAAAAAACTGCCTGAAAAAGGACATGTGTCTATATTGTCCTACTATCGGTGAGAAGGAGAGTTTGAGTGGTTAAAGACTCTACAAGGACCACAGTTGGAGAATTGCATCAAATATTTGAGTCTGCATGTACTGTATGTGTCTGTAAAAAAATTGTCAAACAGCTCATACTTCAACACATTTTATTTAGGAGAGTTTCAATTAAAAAAATCTCCTAGCTCACCCAAAAACAAATTCCAGCATATAATGTTGTCAGACAAAACTGGAACTTCAAATGGGACTTGTACAATAAAATATACTGCTGTATTTTTTGATGTTGAGAGCCTGTATTTCTGCTGGAGGTCCAGGACATCTTGTTTAGACACATGGCATCATGGATTCTGTCAAATGCCACAGAGGCGACCTTCTTTCCATCTTCTAAGAAAGAAGGTCCTTCCTCAAGGGGATTTTCCAGGGATGGGCTGCCGCAAGGAGCACTAGGTCGGCAGACCAGGTCTGGAGGGCCAATACGGGCGCTACCAGCAAGTCCTGCTCCTTGTCCTCCCTGATCTTGCACAAAGTCTGTGCAAAGAGGCTTACAAGGAGGCTAGCGCATCCCTGCCAAGGGGTGCCTCGGTGAGGGAGTAATAGAGCAGGCAGTGGGAGGACTTGGGGGAGGCAAAGAGATCTATTTTGGCCTCGCCAAAGTAGCTCCAAATCAGCTGGACTACCTGGGAGTGGAGTCGCCATTATCCAGAATGGGTGGACTGCTGTGAGAGCTGGTCGGCTGCACGGTTGACTTCCCCTGGAATGAACAGCGCGCAGCGATTTCAACCACGTTTGACAGATGGCGGGCGAGTTGTGACATGTGACAGGAGCGTAGACCACCTTGACGGTTTATGTACACTACAGTCGGAGCGTTGTCCGTACGGATCAGTACGTGCTTGTGGCGCAGCATCGGTTGAAAGCGATGCAGTGCGAGAAGCACGGCCAACAACTCTAGGCAGTCGAGTACCCGTCCATGGGCCCAAGGCTGCTTGCCCGTTGCATAAAATAACCCCAACCCATAAAGGAGGCATCCGTGTCGACCACAACATGCTCGAACACCTGTCATAAGGGGACTCCAGCCCGTAGAAAAACAGGGTCTGACCACAGGCTGAATAGGTGGCGACACTCAGGGGAAACGCCAAGAAACAATTATTGTCTTATTTTCAGAAAAACAAGCTAAAATTTAAGTTTTTACTTGAAACAAGCAAAATAATCTGCCAATGGGGTAAGCAAAATAATCTTGTTTTCTCTTTGAAATAATATTTTGCTTAACCCATTGGCAGATTATTTAGCTTGTTCTAAGGAAAAAGTTACTTAATTTTAGCTTGTTTCTTCTAAAAACAAGACAGTAATTTTTTTCTTGTCTAGAAAGTCCTTCTTGATTTGAGAAATTTTAGATATTTTGGCTGGAAACAAGACAAAAAATCTTGTCTTAGAAAGCTTTTTTTGCAGTGCATGCCAAGAAAAGAGATCCTCTGCACTGGGAAGAGTTTGCTCTTTTCCCAGTTGACCCGATGGCCCAGATGGCTGAATCCTGGCACCGAATGCACGTTAGGATGTCCTTTGGGGTGAACAATTTGAACAGCAGCCTGAGAGGGGACCGATTTAAGGCTCAAATATCCAGAATGGGTCTGAACCCACCGCTCTTTTTGGGCATGATTAAGTAGGGACTGTAGGGAGCTATCTCATGAACAAGCGGCATGACCTCAACATAGCCATGGTCATGCATTCGCAAGGAACGCATTAACCATTTACAAACGCCTCCTTAGTGTGGTATCGGCCCAGACACGTAAGTCAGCGCTCATGTCCGTCTGAAGAGGTGAGGAAACTTCCACACCCAGAAGCGCATGGTTGGATCGACATTCCGGAGAATGCTTTTCCAGAGCAAAAATTGCTCTTTTTCCCGAATTTCCCAGGGAGGACCTTTCGGGGCACCACTGTGCACTCAGTAGGTCTCTTGCTTCCTGGAACGCAAAAAGCTGGTATTGCTCTGGCCTTTACAAGGCCACCAACCTGCAGTACCCGCTGGCAGCCACCCAGAAGTTCGCCGTCAGAGGGAGAGCGTGAACTCACAGGAACTCTTTTTGGTTTTCTTCGTTGCTTCCAAATACACCAAACGAGCTCAGAATCGGCGAGGCTCCAAAGCAAAATCTGAAGGTGCAATGCATCAGCTCTCTCTTATACTAACGCGTGATCAGATGCAATCAGTGCACGCCATTGTTCATTGGCCTTTTGATAAGGCTCAGAGGCTGTAACGTCGGAGTGACTACCATGGTTTACTATCCACCTTTTGCAAATTCTATGGGTATAGCTTCTGGTCTCATCTGCATCCAGCTATTTTTAGTTGTACAAAACATGTTCCTTTCTGCTGCTTGATATTGACAATTGGTGTGTCCTCTCATGTTATTTATATGTATTATCTTAATTATGAACACACTGGTTTGCAGTGCAAACAGTTTTACCGTTAACTGCACATTGTTATTGTCCTCGTTATTTACAGTACCTATAGCATCTAACGAACTGGAATTTTCTTCCATAGGCTTGATTCCACATTCAGAAAAAAGATAGTAACAAGCCGTTTTCCTCATGGGGACAAGACAATATATTAAACAAATGTCCCTGCAAGGTAAAAAATTACTGGTGTTCCTTGTGGTATCCTTGTATCAATTTGGTCTCCATATAGAGAGTACACACACACACACACACACTCAAAACTTGGTGACTGACAAAGTATTCCAAAGAACAATGAATACATCTTTTATAATTTAATTATAGAATAAGAAGAAGAATATTGAGAAAAAGGAAGAAAGTAGTTACGCAGAAGCAGAACCTTTACCTGGGAAACTAATCTGAGCTCAGTCATTCTTGAGAAGTGGGAAAAAATGGTGGGACAAAAAAAAAAAAAAAAAAAAAAAAAAAGGTATAATCACACAAATTGAATTGCATATATCAATCTTTAATGTAAGCCTGAGCTATGCAACCTCATCAACCTTCAAACCTTTCTTTTTTTTAGGTTTTACCTTGGACTGTGTAATATAGGGTTAGGGTAAGGTTAGAGTAATATAATTTCAACTTTCTTTTTGACAGCAGTCAAGATGTGTTTCAAAACATTTCAAAACACATTCTCATGTTAGCAGACAGATTGCACTTTCAAATGTGACCAACAATTCCACAACAAGCAAAAAAATATCATAATGAAATATTGCCAAAATATTTAACTGACAAGAGATGACAGATCTGATGGAGTTGACACATCTGACCCCTTTCGTTTTTTCTGTTGATGCTAGATGCTAATGAAACCTGCTTCGGGAGAATAAAATTATCTATTATAAAATATCTAAAATATTCTAAAACTATAAAACTTAGCAAACCCATCTGACAGCGATGTACTCTTCAGAGGTGAACTGTAGCAAGGGGGTCTTTTAGAGTGAAAGCTTCCCCTAATATTCCCTGATTTTATTAAATTTTTATAAATGTCTGACAGTGTTGAAAAAAAAAAAAAAAAAGTGGGGACGCAACTTTAAAAACCTTAACAACCTTGCTTTGAAATGAGAGATTATTAAGTGTTGCTTTTGATAAAACAAGCTCTTTTTTATCATTAAAAAAAGGACAATATGTGTCAAAGATTTGGTATAATAATGAGAAAATTAATTTGAAGGTGATAATTTGGTTAAATACATTCTATTATTAATCCTTCTTAACATTTAAAATTGAAAATAGTTTTATTTTTTAAAGTAAATAGCAGTTACACATGCAGGACCTATTTGGTCCCATATGACTTCAAAATGACTGAGCTCTTACTGAATCAGTGAATCTTTGTGGCTATTTTGAAGTTAAATGCAATAATTGAGTATCATAGTGTCACACAAGGTTAAGGAACAATGAAACAACAGTTTCGTTCTATACATATTTTGTATTTTCTAGAATATAATTGCGATGTAACCTGCACATTGCATTCATTAATCATTATTTATTCTGCTAGAAATAACACATGTTGCTCTGCATGAAGGATTAAACAGCACAGCATAAACAACAGTTTCTTCCTCATCATAAGAACTGCCGTTAAGCATTTATTCCGGTCACCTGTTATGCACCTCATATCAAGAACATCATCCTGGGTTAGGTGTCTTTCACACAGACACACAGATGAGGGAATCCTGCAGTCTGATGCTGTCTGTTGTTTGTTGATCTGCAATGCAGTGCCAGGCTTCCCCATTGCTCTCTCTCTCTCTTTCTCTCTCACTCACTCACACACACACTCACTCACACACACATACTCTGCAGTCTGTGAGCTAATATCCTCCTCATGGTGTGCTTGGTCTCTTACCGGGTCTTTACTGGCTCATGAGAGCATCTCGAACAGTGCAACACTGCCCCTCACAGAGCGCAAAAGACACTGCAAGGAAAGCGCTAAGAGCAGTTACAATTTTGCAGATTTCATCTTAAAATCTAAATAAAGAAATAAGAATCCATTTGTAAAAACAATATTTTACATTTGTAAAGATAATTTAAAATAATAGTTTTCTTTGTCAATATCTGTTAAACTAATTTATTTCTGGGATGCAGTGCTTTCAGAAATCATTATAAAATGCTAATTTGTTCTTGACATTAATAATAACAATACCATTATTATTAACTAAGCACTTATTAACTACACAGCAAAGCAGAATATTATAATGATCTCTGAAGAATAATGTGACACTACGGACTGGAATCATAATGCAAACAAAAAAAAAATTAAAAGGAAAAAATTTACCAAGAACGAGGAGAACAGGTACACTCAACTTTACAAAGACAATAACAGACGAATACTGGAACACAGGGAACAACTTAAGAAGGGCAGACAATCAACGTAAACAAGCTAGAAATACAGAGCACATGGGAAACGTCAACAAAAACATTCAAACATGTAACAGCTACCTTGCCAGAAGAGACTTTTTTTTTTTTTTCAAAATAGGCCTATTGATAAATCTACTTCAGTACTCATTAAATTGTATTTTGTTATTATGCATAAATAAATAATATAAATGCTATATTTTCTCAATAAATAATCCATAACACATACTCCAAATGTGCTCATGTGGAGCTGTAATAGAAATGTATTTATTTATTTGTTTATAATTACTTATATAATTTATGGGCCCAAGTTCCATGTAGGATATAATATACAGCATATATTTTATGATTTTATAATGAGTATTTTCTGAATTTCTGAAATTAATAATAAAAGCAAAATACAGAGGAAGGGATATTACAGGCATTGCACATACTGTAGAATATACTGTATAAATAAACATTTTTATTATTATTATTGTTTGATATATTTAATGGCATGACAAATGATAAATGTTATAATTGTCAAGAAAGATTTTAAATTATGTTTACAAGTACTCCAGACATGCTCATGTGTCGCTCTGGTGTTTGTCTGGGAAATGCAGGTTCAAATCCTAATTATTTCTCTAATTCCTCGTTTCTTTTTATACTGTTGTTTCAATCAAATGTATTTACATTTTGTTTGTTTGTTTGTTTGTATCTACTTTCACAATTCATGGACCCAAGCTCCACATACTTAATACACTCTAAAAAAGCTGAATCAAAACAACCCAGTTGCTGAGTTTGTCCACATTTCACCCAGCATTTTTTAGAATGATTACGGCATACATTTTAACCCTTTGGTGCTGTGTGAAGGCCATTTGAAGGACTTTTTTTTTTCACATGTGCAACGAAGGATGGCATTTTGGCTGACCTCTCTGTCCTCTATAACAGCGCTTTATACCAGCGGGGCCCCGGCTGTCATGGAAACAGCGTGAGTGAGCGCTGTGATTGGTGCGGAGAGCGGGATCATCCGTTGTTGCTCGCTGAGAGAAGTGCTGAGTGGACCCTCCTGTTGAAGCCCCCCTCCATATCCCTGCTCCGCCCTGTGGATCCACTGCACTTCCCTTTGTCCCACAGATTTGTTTTTTTCCATCCTGGTTGAACTTTCTAGCGTGACACTAATAAGTCCATAGCATCATATATGCGGCTTAGCAGGGCGCAGGGGGCATAGCCTAACAAATGTGTGGAGTCAATTGGTAAGAAACAATTTCTTTCTTTTTTGCTACATTAAGATGCTGATCACCTTTGACAAACCTAAGTGATGTTTCATATTTAGACATGCACTGCTGATTTATAAATGTATGAGTTTTATAGTTGAGAAAGCTGCTCTGGTTGGTTTTATTGTCATTATCTTGAGTTTGGCTGATTGTGTTTCATTTAATATTGTAATGTGTTTATAGTTCTCCAGTGGATTGAAATAGTGTTTTTATTTTATTTGAGACAATTGTTGCTTCTATATCATTATATTTATTTATTTTTGGTCTATCATAGACTTACATTTAGTTTTGCTGGAAGGTTTGGTTAGGCCTTACACTTGATAGTCCATTTTAGACAGTCTACTAAACAAAAAGTAACTACGCGCCAATTAATCCTAATTAATTTGGAACTACTTGTCTACAAACTCTCAGAGTTTAGGGTTAGTAGAATAAGTTGACATTCTTGCAAAGTTTCTTATAATTAGCATGCTTTTAAGACATTAAGCAGACAAGTCCACAAATACTCTAATGACTGCTAGTTGACGTATAGTTGCAAAATTACTTACTGTTAGCAGATTGTCTTAAGTGGACTATCAAAATAAAATGTAAGACCTAATCAAACCAAACAATTTTTGATAGTTTAGTTTTGCTGGTACATTTCTTTGACAAAGACTAAATCTCTAGTTACACTCTTAAAAATAAATGAGTTTAAAAGGTTCTTCTCAGCGATGTCATAGAAGAAACATTTTTGGTTTCAGAAAGAACTATCTCTTTCTTAACTTTTTATAATCTGAAGAATCTTCTTTCACCACAAAGAAACTTTTGTGAAAGAGAAATTTTCTTCATATGTTCAACGTTCTTTATGGAACCATTTAGACCTTATTCAATAGCATCGAGAAGCACCTTTATTTTTAAGAGTGCAGAATTCAAGATAGATATAATATTTGGATATGACATCTTAACAGTCAATGCATGTATGAATAAAATCTGAAAAGACTAGAATGTTTTTTGCTAGTACATTTTTTTAGAAGACGAAAATCTTTGCACTATATCTCAAGTTGAAAGTCAAGATATTGGGAACATAATATTTGGATATGACATCTCATAATCACATTAAATAGACAATTTTTGAAGAAATCTAAGAAATGGATCATTGCATCAATGAATCAACAAAGCTTTCCAGAGTTGAAGTAACATCTATTTTCGACACCTTGTTGAATCAGCTAAGAAGCTAGTTTGGTAACAGAATTTGGTAATTTTGGTAACACATCGGAAATTTTGGACTAACATCAGAGACAGAATTTGGACGAAGAAGAAGAAAAAAAAAAAGAGGAAAACAAGGCAGCAAAAAACAATGTTGCTCTCGCCACATTTAACATCGAGCCTCTCTGGGACAACAACAATGGCTTGAGCGTGGCCGTAGTGCGTCTAAACGTTGCTAGATCTCTCTCTGGCCCGTAGGGTCATGCTCGACCAGCAAAAGTTGAAACAATTGAAGTTTTACATTTTCCATTGAGCTCAGCAGTCAGACGTGCAGACATGGGTATAAAAGCTGGCTTATACTGTCACCTTTCATCTGAAGTCCTGTAATGGGAGGGTTTGGAGTGTGAAGGGACTGCTTCTCAGGAGGCTGTGGGCTGGTTGAGATGGTGCTTCGGTGAGGAGTGTTGCTGCTTGAGGTACTGTGCTGCTGTTCTAGAGGAACGCCACACTTTCACCACGCTTTGTGCTCGCAGACACACAGGAGGAGCGCTTTAGTCTGTTCTGGAGGGAAATCATGCAGAGAATGAGAAGGACAGGAAGTTTCCGGCTCTTGTGTAAAAGTGATTTCGGGTAAAATTGGTCGATTTTCACTGGCAGGTGATGCCAAAATATTTTGTAAACTAACACACAAGTTTTATTCTGCTGTCTTTACAAAGAAGTCTTAAATACCCGGAGTGATTTCTGCTGGATGCTGCCATCTTTGCTTTACATGGGCATGTAATTCCAGAAATATTCTTAGAGCCAGTCACCTGAGTGCTAAATGTCATGTGACTGATTCTCTCTACAATGTTGCAGTGGTCAGACGGGAAAAGAATAGTTTGTTGCTTTTAAGAGCCACTGGTGGAACATCATGATTCTTTTGTGGAACTGTATAAATGAATCACTTCTGTCAGAGACGTGGCAACTTTTCAATGGCTCTTGTTGGCCACATAATTGTGTTTTTTTTTTACCCTTGCTATTTTTGAGCATATAGAGTATATAACTTTAAACTGTTTAACTCTTTAAAAGTAGGCTTCCATCTGTTAACCAGGGTCATTACATGTAACTAAAACTATAGATAAATAAAGGAATGTTGTTTTAGTTCTAAGTACCTACTAAAATAATTAATACCTGAACTAAAACACTGATAAATATATGCATATTAAAATTAATAGTAATAATAAATGACAAAACACAACAAAATTACTACGTTTTTAAATAAAAATGATACTGTATCAAATGTATTTGCTCTTTGTTAACACTTATTAATAGATAGACTAATCAAAAAACATTGAACCTTACCATACTGTCATAAAATAGTAATAAAAAAAGTAAACAGAAAACATCATGATAATGATAATACAAGCACTGGTGAGTTTGGTATACATTTTAATGGCAAAAGGTGTGATGGAGAAAAATTAAGTGCATGCAGTTAATTATGTTGAGTCGATATTGTTTCAATTCACTGCATTGATAAACAAACGCTCCAGATGTCGATTGTGCTGTTTGGACGAGTCCATCAATAATCTGATTTCTTTTTGTTTTTCTGTAGCTGAGGAGCACTGTGTACAGTCGAAAGCAGATGAAAAACACTATTAAACAGAAGCAAACAGTAACTCATAGAGGACAAAGTAAAGCTCCAGTAGCTGGACAGTGACATGTCTCAGGACTCGTCTTAGACTAAACATGACACACAGATCACAATGATTTACAACTGTTAGCATGAAAAAAGAGACCAATGAACCATAGACCTGGGCAGTAAGATTAAAAGAGTTAATGCGCTTTTCACTCTGGGCTGTAAAGTCATTCTGGTACAACACAGCTCAGACATAAAGCATCTTGTGTTTGGATATGTGATTTTTAGTGATTTTTGGATATGGAGTAAATAGATGGATTTCTATTTAATATACAGATCATATTTCAGTACGCAAGTATGTTTACTTAAGTACAAAGTGCATAATTAGAAGTACTTAAATACATAAGTACGCAAATATTTAAGAATGTAAGTACGAAATACTGTGTGTATTTACACACACACACACAAACACACACACATATATATATATATATATATATATATATATATATATATTTGTGTGTGTGTGTAAATATGTATGTAAATATGTAAGTATGTTAAGTATGTTAATACATATGTTACATAAGCACACAAGTACATAAGTACGTATGTACGAATGTATGTACATATGTAATTACGTAAATTGATAAATACTTAAGTGCATATGTAAATATATGCACGTGAGATTGTAAATATATCAGTACGTAAATATGTAAAATGTACTAACATTTTACATGTTGACATATGTACTGACATATTTAAGATGTAAGTACGTAATTATGTTAGTATGTATATGAAAATAAGTATGTCAATATGCAAGTAAATAAGTAAACACCTAAGTGCATAAGTATGTAAATATGTAAGTATAAAGTATGTAAATATATCAGTACGTATGTAAAATGTATGTACATAACAACATAAATAAGTACATAAATATGTAGGTACATTAGTAACGAAATATATATATATATATATATATATATATTTAAAACTGCATACAGAAAATGAAGCTTTTTAAAATCAGCAAATACATCAACTGTTCCTATTAAACTACTGTACTTACAACTGTAATTGTGTAAATATAAAAAAAAATTCACATTACAGTAATGAGAACAGAAGAAAGTGCGTAATTGTATTGAAATGTTTAAAAACTCATGAAAAAGCCTGAATATACTACATGCCCACATTGCATACATTATTTTTGACATAGGTTCTTTAGCATTAACAACTCAAACATTGCAATAAAGTCAAATTAATTTATGTAGAGCTTTTATACACTGTGATTCAAGCTTTACAATAATAATAATTTTAAAAAAATTTTTAATTTAATTTACAGGCCCATTCATACCAACCACAATTACCTATAAAGATAGTGATAACTATATTTGTGTCCACTCCAGCAAATTATATTGTGTGTTTATTATAAGCCCAAGCACATTTGCCACTTTATATTCTCAAGCACCTGATAGCAGGATTGATTCTGATTGGTGGTCAATGTTTCTATCGTTCATCAGCTGCAAACAATATTGTTCCTCTGTGCCTTTATCATTATAGTTGTGGTGTGAAATTCTTTAAAGTGCCCCTATTATGCCATTTAAATGTTGCTATTATTGTTTTATGAGTCTCTTAAAACAAGTTTACATGTATGCAAGGTCAAAAAAACACAAAAAATAGATTTAGTTTTACTCCATTTCTATATGATTCATAAAAGACTCATGTGAAGCAGTTTGAAGAATCAGTCTGTCTAAAACCCTCCTTCCAGTGAGCCCTCACTGCTGTGATTGGTCAGATGGCACAGTCCTTTATAATTGGTCTACTGCTACAGCGGTCCACAGTGCTTGTACCAAAACTATCCTTTCTGACATTACTAGAGGTGCTTTCTGAGAGAATACATCAACTACTGTAGTTAGCAAGGACTACCGTGGAAAGTG
>JAUCMU010000047.1:11344464-11360366 GCA_032275025.1 Enteromius treurensis | reverse complement strand
AAAAACAGACTGTTTCATTCTAGGGTCAAATTCTAGGGTTGTAAATGGGCCTGTAAAACCGTTTCTGGGCATTTTTTACCCTTACCTAAGTTACATACCTTCTATGTACATATCAGAGAACAATTTAAAATATTCTCTCAAATCATTCTATGGCACCTTTAACTATCCTTTGATTGAAGAATTTAAAGTTCCGTAACCTCAAATTTAATTGTTGTTTAATTTGTTTAATATATCAATACTTTATAATTAACTGCTTCTGTTTATAAACGCAGTTTGAAAATTATTGTTTCATAATTATTAATAACATAATTGAACAAATAAGGTTTCCGTTGAAAATCTGAGAAAAAAAATGAAGTATTGAGAAAATCTCCTTTAAAGTTGACCAAATGAAGTTCTTCTTAGCAAATACATATTAATAATCAAAAATTAAGTTTTGATATATACTGTATAAAATACTGCAGTATTGAGGTTGTGAGTGCCTTAATAATGTACACACTACAGACCTTTCACTGAAGTGAGGCTGGATGATAGTGAGCAGTTTCTCCACAGTACTGGACAGCCCCGGAGGACAGAGACTTGTCCAGAAAAACGAACCCTTCGTCAGCACAGAGCAAGGAGACAGGCTGTGGGCGGAGCCTCCCTGCAGGCGGCCAATCAGAGCGTGAGCACACCTGCATATATTAACCGATTCTGATTGAACTATTATTAATATCTCAGTGATGGTCTTCTTTCCTCACCATGTACAGTGAAGTGTGATTGGAGTCGGCCAGATATGAAGAATTCTCTTCCTCCTCAGCAGAAAAACCACACACCTGCTTTACCTTGAAATACAGCACAGGCCACCTGAGAAACACAACACCTGCATGAGGACTGGTTTCCAGAGGTCTCTAAAGCAGCTGCTGAAGACGGACCAGCACCTGGGGATTCCTTCAGAGCTGTTCTCCACTAGATCAGGATGTCCTTCAGATGGGATTCCCAATATAGTTCCCCGCTGAACAAGCCTGCAAACAAACACAGTGCTCAGAAAAACCAGGACGACGCTCGTATGCGATTGTAAAGCGCTCTGAGCACCTGGGTAAGCTGAAGTGTTTGTGAAGGATGCTGTCGAATGGCCCATGGGAACTGTAGTCTGGAGATATGACCGCTTCTATGTGCAGCTCTTTAGCAAACGGAGGCGTAGCACAGCGACATGAGCTCACGGAGATCTGAGACTCGGCCTCAGGCGCCTTATTCCACCTCTGCTTGAGTTAAACCACATCACACATCTGTTTACATCTGATCCACTCGCTTAATATTACCACATCTAGCTGTAGATAATGTCTGAGAATTTTGAGACAAGCAGCAGTCTATAACCAGGGGTGTGTTTTGTTCATTTTAAGTAAAAAAAATTGTACACAAAAGGTGTCTATTTTTAATAGTGGTGTCAAACGATTAATCGCATGCAAAAATAAAAGTTTTTGTTTAAATAAGATATGTGTGTAAATAAAATGACATTATCATTATGTAAATAAAAATACACACACATGCAGTATATAGTTTGAAGGTATTTACATGTATATATTTATATTATATATATTTAATATATAATACATTTATATACACGCATTTGTGTGTATTTATAGATTATTTTAATCATTTGACAGCACTAATTTTCTTTATATTTAATGAATATACTTATGCAATTTGGAGAAGTAGGCTATTTATATTTCCTCTCAATATAGTTTTGGACATATTAAGTATAACTCGTTTAATTTGCACACATACAGTATACTTCTGGAAAATACAGCAAATCAATGTTTATAATGATATATATCATATATAATAATGCTGAAAATTCTGCTAAACATACAGAAACAAATTCCATTTTAAAGTACATTAAGATATAGAAAATGATATAAATATTTTAATAATATTTCACAAAAATGTGAACTATATTAATACTAAGGTCTAACCTAACATCTAAAAAAAATTACTGACATACTACCACCAAAGGAAAATTCAATTAACGTAAAAATTAAATAAATTTAATTTAATAAATTACAATAAAATAATCAAGCAAAGCTTAGGCAAGAAATCTTGTTGACTCGATTCAGTTGACCGACACAATCATTATAACCTTCTCCACCTTAATGTTGATGGTCTTGTTTCCAACAGGCACTGGCATCCCATCTGACAGGTTAAACCACTGGACGGGTGAAATCAAGCCCACATTCTCATTCCCATCCATGTCTAGGTGCTTAACTGTGCCAAATGCTTTGACAGCCACCAGATGAACACATCCCTGTCTCATACAGGACGTTTTAAAGCTGCTTTCATGCTCGCCCAAAACAGGACTCTGAGTCTGCTTCATCCTCTCCGCTGGGATGGACGCAATGACCCACTCCCCGTTAAACACTCCCAGCTTCAGCAACAAGCTCTTGCTTACAAAAACAGTGCTGTCAACGTCCAGTCCCTCATTCTGCTCCAGCCTAGACAGTATTCCTCCAGGTTTATGGAGATCTGAAACGTCTAACACGCGCACATCGAGCCTGCATTTAAGAGCCTGTGAGAAAGCGCTGAAGTCTAGCACTTTACTGTTCAACAAAGAGCTGCCAGAGCTCAAACTGTTTGCGTACTGGGCGAAATCAGAGACGAAGAGGGAGGAAGCTTGCATGATGCTGGTGCTGCTGACCTCCAGATCTCTGCAGTCTGAGAGCACCACGCTAGTGTCCACAGTTATCCTGCCCTGACTGACAGGTGTGCACTCCAGCACCATCACCTCCGACAGGTACTGCTGCACCTGGGCAGCTTCTTCACCCAGTAGATGATGGTAGGGTAAGAGAAGAGCGTCTCCTTGTCTCGCCAGCAGAGTCTGTCCGTGACACGAGGCCAGGATCAGCAGAGCGTTGGAGAACTTCTCTGAAGAAGCCCATTTAAAGCTCTGCTTAGTCCAAGCGCCGATCACAATCTTCTTTAACGGCAGCAGAGACTGTGGACGAAGCGTTCCCGGCGAGTGCTCCTTCAGTCCGTAGTGTCGGAGGAAAGATCTGCTCACGTAAACAGCGACGCACGTGGGAATGTTTACATCCGTCCCTTCCTCTGGAGTCGCGTGCGCGCAGACCAAAAAGCCCCGATTAGAGGGTGACTGCGAGTCTGTCAGGGACAGTAACAACGCGTATGTGGGTCCAGTGTGGTCTGGAAACTTCTGAGCGAATTGTGATTTGTTGATAAGTACGTGCAGAGGATGAACGTGTGAGGGAAAGTCCTCAAGGCACTTCAACTTCATCAGGGACGCCATGATGGAAACGTGCGCATGCGCAGTGAAACGAGAGGAACCGGCGGCTCACAGATAGTCTTTTATTATAAGATAATGTTATTTTTAAAAAATGTATAAATAAATAAAACTTAAAATAGCCAATTTTCCTCTTTAAACTTCAAATCTATCTTTGTAAGACTATTTTAAAAATAAATGTATACATTTACATTTAGTCATTTAGCAGAAGCTTTTATACAAAGCGACTCACAAATGAGGACCATGCACACAATCAAAATCAACAAAAGAGCAATGATACACGAGTCTGAGTTATTATTATTAATATTAATATTATTATTATTATTGCAACATAAATAAAAGTAAAACAGACAGAATAGAAAAGAATAGTGCAGTCTAGTGTTAGAGGCATTTTTCTTCTTCTTTTTGAGTTAAAATAAAAAGAAAACAAATAGATAGAAAAAAAAGGATTAGAGAAGCTAGTGTTCTTTTTATTTTAGTAAATGAATAGAGTGTAAGTCTAAAGGGGCATTTTTAAAGAATATAAATAGATAAATCATATAAAAAAGAAAGAAAGAAATAATTAAAAACGCTTCAATTATGTTTATCAAACTTTTGCACACATTTTTCACTTCTTTTTTTCCACTGTCATCTTCTAAAACAAACTGTTGTGAAGCACAGATGCAGAGGTTTCTGTTTGTATCTGGTTTCTCTTGGTAAACTCAATGACAGTTAGAAAGCAAGAAAGGTCACATGCAAATTTGCCATAAAACTTAACTTAAATTTAAAACTTAAATTTCACTGCAAGTCAAAGAAGAAAAAAAACAAGCTTCAAGAGTGTTAATTCATTTACGTTTTGATGGGTTTCTACTATAATTGGCGGTTTAATATTGTTCTGAATATATGTGTTTTAAGAGGAACACCGCAGGAACTCAACACATGTTTTACCGTGACCCCACTGATCTGTGTCTGTGAAAACACATTGTGGTCGCATCATGAGGATCTCTGTGACATTTGAGGGCTCCTGCAGGGTGTTCCACATTTCTCCTCATCAGAGAGAAGGAACCATCAAGAAGATGATCATGGTATTTAAACTGCTGTCAGCACACTTTGTCATATACTGTATGTTTGGCCATGTACATAGTTGACAGCTCATTTGGCTTTCTGTTTGAGTTGTCTTCTGCTAATAATACTGAATTTTAAAAATAGCTTTTAAAGGATTGCATGGGAAGTGACCAGAAGCTCTTGTTTGTGCTCAATCAGGAGCTCTTCTTCATGCGCCTGTCAGATGATGAAGATGTGCAGCGATATCTATACGCTGGCACTTTTCTGAAGGACACTTGGCGCTTGTCAGATTTTGCCATTGCCACAGGAAGCACCATTCGCAGAGGGTATTTGTCTATTTCAATTTCTTTGCAGATAAGTCTGTTTTAAGTGACTCATTGTGAGCTCATCTATACAAAAACTGAAAAAGATGGATGCTTTAATCGTGGTTTTAGAAGTTAATTAATGGGAATAAACACTAATCAACTGCTTCCACTCCTGAGTTCAGTCTTTTTTCACTGTGACTCCTTTATATCTGTAGTCTTTGGGTCAGGACCTGATTAAGTTGCAGCATTTGTTTGTCATGAGTTTGTAGTAATCAGCTCTCACCACTGAGTGGCACACGTGTCTTTTAATTGAGAATGGTTTAGTCTTGTTTTGACACAAGTAAACATTCTGCTCCACACAGAAAGTCAGCAAGGCCGTTCTTCACGTGTTCAGTGCCATAACAAGGAATAATAATAATAATAACGATAATGGGACCAGTAACCATACTGGGGTCCTCCTCGGGTGTCCAAACTAAAGTCAGTGGTGTCCCTGCAGCTTGGTATTCCTGTCAGATCCTTCATAATGTCTACTGTGAGCGGCCTTCAACATACTTCACTATGACGTTCTTCTGGAAACTTGGGAAGGCTGGAATGAGTTTCTGAGAGTCTGTTTCAGATGACACAAACACAAACAGTTCAGCATCACCTCTCTGAGGAGAAACCTGTGCTTAGCTTTGACAACAGCCCATCTTTGGTTTGTTTTGGTTCTGGGTGGATGTGGATGTAGAGGGTTATAAAACGAAAACTCTCAAATGTATCCGTATTAATGACGACACATCCTGTTCTGACGTAATCTTGATGTACTGTGACGCAGGTTACAGAAGTGCGTGGCTCTATATGTGGCGGCAGCATGTGGACTCTTGGACTTGGCCAGCTGGTTGACCGAGGGTCAAAGCAGAAGATCCTGTCGGTGTCCCTCCCTACTGCACATGGTGCTACCAGACAGCCCATCCTGATTCTCTGAAGTGTCCCACACATGCAGCGGTTGAGGCTGGACAACTGCTGAGGTTAAAACAGTTTGTTAGTAGCAGCATTACAAATCTGGCCTGATGCGATGTAGATGGCATGAACCTCCTGCAAACTGCAATTTAGCATCAATGCTGAGACTGCGTTACCTATTAAGCTTCTAAACTTTACGCCACTGTCAACTTCCTCTCTACTACTGCACGTCTATCTTCGGATCAAGACCTGTACGTGCAAAACTCATGCGCAATGACGCCACCCGTTGGAAAGAGAGCTGTGTGATCCGGTGCATGTTGATGGAGTTCCCATGCAGAAGAAGTCCTCAAATCCCAGAGGTCAAGGATTTAGAGGATGTGTAGAGGTCAAAGAGCCATTCTGTGGTTTCCTAGTGACCTCATGCTTTGTGGGTCCTTCCTGTGCCTGTCATCGTCCTGCTGCTCCACCTTCCCAGAGCGCATCAGTAGCACTGCCACAGCTGCATCCTCCCCAGACCATAAAGAGCATACGACGAGACGTCACTAGAAAGAGGGCATGTGGGAGGAAGAACCCATAGGAAATCCTGCCCGCTGGAAATAGTAATGAGAGAAGTAGATTTGCCCTGCCCCAAGCTTTTCCAGACATCAGTCACAGGTGCTTTCTCATTGATAGATCCTCCAAACCCAACAAGATACCTGGCGTCCCTCAAGAAACCTTCGAACTGCTTAATGGACGAACTCTTTGGGTGAATGCTATTCACTTCTTGGCCATTGCTAGGTTGGTTATAGAATTAACCATAACAGTGTTAAATCCTTTTGGAGGTTGACTTTTTCTTAAACATGTGGATCAGGGCGTTTATTCACAAAACATATTAAGGCTAAATACAGCTCATAACTTGCCGAATTATGAGAAAATCTTAAAAATAATGTCAGTCCTAAATGTAGGACTCTAAATCAATAAGACTGATCACAAACTATCCTTAAACGGCTGTTGTTGGCAATCTGCCTCGAAACGTAAACATTTCAGAAACCTTTGATGATAATGAGCTTTTCAAAAGGTATAACCTTTGGTTTTGGAGGTTATCCCAGCTCTAAATGTCATTTGATTTCTTTCATTCAACACAATTTAAGATATTTTTGATGAAAACCAGGAGGCCTGGGACTGTCCTGTTGACTACCAAACAATTACGACTCTCAAGGTGCAGAAAAGTATAAAAGACATCGCCTGAGTGCTCCATCTGCCATCAGTGGTTCAATCTGAATGTTATGAAGCAAAGAGAATACTTTTTGTAAAAATAACAACTGGCCAGGATTTCTTTATAGCTTGGAGATGACCTGGAAACTTGCTCTGACAAACCCTTACAAAACACATTACACAATGAAAACAGGACCAACCTATCCAGAGTGTCAAAAACATGCTGTCCAGATTCTGCCCCCAGAATTTATTTTCAACACAAAAAGTAACATTATAGACTTGATTAGCGCTTTTAGTGTATTGTAAAATAAAATAATGGAACTTTGTGATTTAGTAACCATTTTATAATTAAAACAGCTGGGGTAAGTTGGGATGCTGGTTTGAGCTGTTTTATGCTGGTCCTTTGCTGGTGTAAGTTGGACTTTTGCTGGTTTATGCTGGTGCTTTTGGTCTAGGCTCAGCACATAGTTGACATATCAACCCAAACCCCTGAAACGTACAAAAAAAATAATAATTGACAATAAACCTTTCCCATGCTATTTGTAACTATTTATTTGTATGTTAAGTTATATATATATATTTGTTATGTCACACCATAGGACACAGTCCAATGTTTATTTGTCCATTTCATGCAGGTTTGGAAAACCTGTGGGTGAGTAGCCAAATTATTATTCTTTCTTTCAGCCTATAACTTATCTAACTATGTATTTTGTACCTCTAGATGCATCAATTATTTAAAATGCATGTTTTTATTAATTTTAAATGCACAATGTATAAAATCTGTTGAACACGGGAATGGTTCGTAGTGAATGGCTGTATTTTTAAAGCAGCGGCTGTGGAAGTGCACCGTTTGTTTCACTCGGACTGTATTGCGCTGCGCACACCGCTGATCATGTGACTAACATAGCAGCAGAAGCGTCACCAAACACCATTCAGTTTATAAACAATATCCCGATGATTCAGTTTTTGTGAAAATATATTAAAATCATCAGAAAATGTTGCTAGTTTTGTCTGAGGAGCACAAGGAGCATTTAGGATTCCTGTCAGAAGTGGATCCGGCGGGTGAGAGACACAAACAGCAGGAGAACACATTATAGTGTTCACTTGAGAATAATAATATTTTATATACGATTATAACGTTTAAATATCTTTTGTGAGATATATATATATATATATTTTTTTTGCATACTTAAAGCTTTATTCATATTACCACTGTTAAGTTAGCCATGACTTGAGAGAGAGATATTCTGAGCTTGAGTTTGTAATATTTGAGTTTCAGCCAGAAAAATATTTATCTGTATTTTTATATTTTTTAATGTAAACATATATACGTATTTTTGTGAGATTATAGTTTAGAGCTGATTTAAATCTATATCTTAATACACAGTGTTAGCGCACAAACATAAGCATAATCACTGTAATAAAGCATCCTAAATGATTTTCATTGCATTTTGGTGTTTGTCAGTGGTTGGTGAGTTCGGCAGAATCGCTGTGGAGTTTCTCAAAAAAGGCTCAAATCCTAAAATATATGAGGGAGCTGCACGTGAGTTGAGACTTGTGGTATTAATATGATATTAATTTCAAAGGTTGTTTATGAGCTGATGGCGATTAATCTGTTGAAAGGTGAATAAATGTGTTTTTTCTGTCTTTGTGACATAATTTCATACTCAAATTAATATTTATTTCTTTATTATTCTATTGTAAACTTTGTATAATTATTACATTCATTATTTACTGTGCATTTTTTTTTCAAAGTAAACATACATTTAAAATACTTGTGTCAAACAGCTGAGTTATGTTGCTGACAAGTTTGAAAAACTGTTAAATTAATAACGATTAATAACATCCAATTAGTTTTTTTTTTTAACATAACATGAGTATGAACTGTATACATTATGTATATATAATTACAAACACATGCATGTATATATTTAAGAAAAACATTTAGTTCATTTCTATAAATGTAATATAAAATGGGTGAATAAATAAAAAAAAATATATATGTAAATATTTTCAAAATAAATGGGCTACTGTGTATGTGTAAATTTATATATACATAATAAATAAACACAGTACACATACATATATTAATTGTGATTAATTATTTGACTGCGCTTATATAAATACACATACATGCATGTATATATTTAAGAAAAATGTATTATATTTATACATTTAAAATATTTATATTATATAAATTAAATAAGTATAAATGTACACATGCATACATGCATGAGTGTGTTTATATATATATATATATATATATATATATATATATATATATATACACACACACTCATACACAGCGCACACACATATTTTGTGTAGACAAAAACTTTTATTTTGGAAGCGATTAATCGTTTGGTAGAACTGAGCAGATGTCACAGGTTGTTGTTGTGTAATGTTGTAGGGAAGCTGAATGTGTCGTCTGAGAGCGTGCAGCACGGCGTGGAGGGCCTGATGTATCTCCTCACAGAGAGCTCCAAGCTAATGGTGCGTCTGTCCATCAGAAACACTGAGCATTACACGCTAGAGCAGCAACAAATACTTGTACTGTACAATCAACTTTCATTTCTGGTTTCAGATTTCGGAGGTGGATTTCCAGGACTCCGTGCTGGTGTTGGGATTCTCAGAGGAGCTCAATAAACTTCTGCTCCAGCTGTATTTAGAGAACAGGAAGGAGGTCCGACAGATTCTCAGCAAAGTCGCCCCCAGCCTCCCGCATTACCACAACCTGGAGTGGAGGCTCGATGTTCAGGTGAGACTGAGACATAATACCCAACAAACATCTGATTCCAAACACTCTCCAAACCACATCCATAAGATAAACACTAGCAGAGCTGTGTTGGTATTGTTAAATAAAACGATTTAAAATAGTTTTTGTTAAAAAACAACAAAAAAAAAGGAAATATTACGTGAAAATTTTGACTTAAACACTAAAATTTAACATTAGAATTACAAAACTTTAGAACTTAGAAAGAAGAAGATAAAAATAAGATGAATAAAAAAAATATCAATTTGAAATGGAATAAATTAAAGCAAAATTGAAATAAAAGTGACAAAAGTACACACCAAAATTACTGAAATAAACTAAAATTAAACCTATATAAACGTCAAAGTTAATTCAAAATTTAGAAATGGTGACTTGCAACCAGTGGTGGAGGTAACGAATTACAACTACTCACCTATTCAACTAGGTCTGAAACGATTCCTCGAGTAACTTTATTCCAAAAAATGACCGAGGCAAAATCCGCTGCCTCGAAGCCTCTATTAATTAGTTTTAAAGTTCATGTCACGTTTTTTTTTCGCAACGATTTTTGCATTAGTGTGACAATGCACTTACCCTTTCGTCAACCACGAAGCGAAAGGAGACGGCAAGTGCGGGCTGTGTAGTGGAAGGGAACATTAACAATGGCGATGATTAAAGACACCAAACAAACACGAAAAAACGACAAAAATGTCCCAATCAGAGACCGAAGGAGGACTGTCACCTGAGACCAGGTGAAAGGATGGGATAAAGCACGACGGTCAGTGCAATAGTGCACAACGGTTGAGGAGGGAACACCGATGGCTTTTGCCGGCGGCGGTGTGAACGCATAGCTGCACTTTTCCAGGATATTTAACAGCTTATACCATGGCTACTTATCAAAGGAATGAATTTACTGTCAATAAAGTTGTGCATGGCTTTTACGATTAAACATACGTAATACTTAAAAAAATAAATAAAAAAAACATGGCTTGGATGAATAAATTGTTGTAATCATGTCCCTAAGCCTAATGTGCTTATTATAACAGGTGTGATCATTTCAGTTTGATTGCAACAAATAGGGTTTATAAATGCCATGAACTCACTGTATGATAATAATATTTTACCTAATATTTTAATATTAATATAAAAAGAAATTATAAATATCATCAATAAATAAAATGAAGATTCCTTTTTTTTTTTTTCAAAAAAAGAAACCAATTAGTTGTTCTTTTAAAAGACCTGTCTTATTTTCTCTTGCATATTTAATATTGCTCTTTAATTAGGCAAAAACGTTTTATCCGATTACTCGACGGCATTTTCTGTAGAATACTCGATTACTAAAATATTCGATAGCTGCAACCCTATATTCAACTACTAGTTTTTCCGCGTACTTGTACTTTTTGGAGTATGTTTTCAAAGCTGTACTTTTACTTGTACTTAAGTACAAATTTAGCTAAATAATCTACTTCGTTACTTTTAAATGACAGTCCGTTGCGAAGTACGTCCTCGCTTTTAATTGATATTCAATCCTTTGCTGCATTTCAGTAGTCAATAAAGATATCCAGTTGTAAACGGACCAATAAAAGCAGTGATATCTAAACCAGGAATAGCTGACAAAGAACTTTCTAACCGGAGCTACTTCTCCATGTTTATGTCTGTGGCGATTCATGCACGTATGTGTTACTCCGCAGCGCTGGCGTCCTGACGAGGAGACAATAGTTTGAATATAAGCACTGATTATAAGTGTGCCGCAGAGATTCGGCATAAGACAGATCAGCGGCTTGAACGCAGAATTCATGATGTACATTTATAAATTTTTAGCAAAGAAAAAGTTAAATATTGCTGCTTTAAGCCAACGAGCACTATGTTGCGGTACATGAATATACACATGCTGCGTCTCGCTCTCTCCTCTCCTCTCATCCGCCTCCTGTCAATCACACAGTCTGAATGTCCACATGGGATTGCAGGTATTCCGCATAAATGTAATCATTCCCTTGCAAATGTGAAAAAAATAAATGGCTCTTAAGTCTCATATAGGGCTAACAAACACAAATTAACTGTCCTCTCACTCCGATATTGCTTGTGCGTGCTCTGTCTGTGTGCAGTAGCCATATCTCGGTTCTCTAAAAATAGAAATAGTTTCTCTTTAATCGAATATTCAGCTTTGTAAAATGTTATCAACCAAAGAGTTATCGCCTGTGTGATGGAAATGCTACTGGAAATTTTATTGGTTGTGAGTTAAATGCACCAGAAAGTCTTTCAACCAAACTTTAGTTTCTTTGCAATGTAAGTATGCTAGACATGTTTTGGAATGGGATATTTGTTTTAATTTGTACATATACATATCCTAAACTGCATCACTACATTGTACAGACATTAGGTCAAAGCTAGTCTCAGCCTCAGACGTCATGCCCACGGAGCGTTGGCTGAACTTCTGATGCATACGGTACACTTTTTTGGAAACACTTCAGCAGTGTCGAAGTCGACATCTGATTGGTTGAATTTGAGCGGATTTCCGGGGGTGCGAGTGTCGCGTTTATCTTCAGTCCTCCGGGAAACAAAGCGCAGACGTGTAATTGCGGAAAAAACCCGTCTTGTTTATATGAGTGACAGTAAGCATTTATTAAGATCAATTAAACGTTGGATTCTCAAAAGTATGTGATCCAATTTCACTAGTTGTGTGTCTCATCCTATCTATTATGGAAGATCAAGTGAAGTACCTAACTGAGAAGGGAATATCATCCGCGTTTGCGGGGAAACGTGAAACAACAGACGCTGACATCGCAGCTGGCCGATTCATTATTGTGTTCGGTTCTCCAGAATTGCTTGTGGGTGTTAAAAACATGGAGAGATATGCTTAAACATATGTTTACCGCAAGCGTCTCATCAGGAATTCTATGCTGACTGACTTGTTGCACGCCGTTCTGTTGTTGTGGGGACATTTCCACACCCCAAACGTGACGCTGAACAAAACGAACTGTGATTGGTTGTTTGACATGTAAGTCAAACGGCATTATAGGCGGGCCTTGCCGAAGTAAGCTTTGAAGTCCAGACCTTCAGCCGTCAGTCTGAAGGTCTGGCTATGCGAGACTATATCAGGACAGTCCTCAAATTCCAAAACTAGAGTATCACCCTTAACGCCACATAAAAGGGGGAAGAAATCTGGACGAAGTCTTAAGTAGAGTGGACCTTCATTAATATATGTAAGTCCAATCATTCTTCCCACAACTCTGAATAGATCACCATCCAAGAGTGCTCTGGATGTTGAAGGAACCTTGTGATCATCTTCGCCACCAAAGAACAGAGTTTTGCCAAAGTTATCTGAAAAAATTATAACAAGTATAATGCGCTCAGAAGAACATACTTAATCATCTCTTCCTATATTATGCTCATAACTATTGAATCTACAAAAAAATAAAAAAATAAAAAAAAAAGTTTAAATGTATTATATATTAAAATAAAATGGGGCGAAGGATACACAACATTTCAAAATGCTTTCAATTATAACTCCATGGAGCTTTTACATTATCAATCATTATCAAACCACCCCCTAATGCAGAATCACCTGTTTAATTGAGGATTATTAAATTGTATGTAATCTATAAGTACTAATGCAAACAAGCAGAGCTACTTTGCACTAATAAATGCATACATTTAAGTTATACAGTTAATGGACTTGTCCAATTAACATTTGGAAGTTTATAAAAAGCTGACATTTCTCGTTGACGATCCTTTTCACAGCTGTGCAGATCTAGTGAAACAACTAGGTCTGGCTTGTCATCTGCATTCTTTAAGATCTGTCTTTGATACATCCGGGCAGCTGATTCAAGATCTGGTTCAATCTTCCACTCTATGAAAACACAGATTACTGATAAAAATTGTTCAAAAACTGAAATAATAAACATCCCTGATATATGTCCTGCAATTTTGTAGTATGAGAAAAATTATTTGAATGCTAAAAAGGTGATATAGAGAAAGGTGTGCTCCTTGGTATGGTCAATTCGATAGGGACATCTTCAGTGGCAGGCTCTGCAGATGGGCTTGTACTGGCTGAGAAAACAGTATTGAGTGATGATGAGGCCCTTGCCTCCCTTTCAGCATTATCCTCTGACATGGTTGCTGCCATTTCTTCCGGTCTTGTATTGCCAGTGCTATCTGATATCACTTCGCCTGACTCATGAAACCTTATATAACCATAACGACAGTACAGCAGCTACATTAGTGAAAGACATTAAATTCGTCACCACTCTTTTTGCAGCTGTATTAAAACCCTCCCACAGTAACATCAAATGTTTTGTACCCAACTTAAAAAGTTATGAAACGTATAAATTAATGAATTAATTAATTAATTTATTAATTTTACATTTAAAAGAAATAAATAAATCTATGTATCTACATTGTTGAGTGATAAGCACCACCACCACACACCATTTTATTTTTAAGTTAGCTACTTTTTCGCAAACATCAACATGGTCTTGTGTTTCTGTCAGGCTATAATTCTCGTTGCTGTAGAAGCATTCAATCAGTGGTCCAGAGGATACAGGCTGGTCACTCTCAAGAGTCTGCATCATTGTAAGAACATAAAAAGTCACATAAGCAGTGTAGCAGTGGCGGTTCGTAATAAGGCACTTTGGAAATACTGTCTTACCAATACTGAAATACCAGCTTTCTTTTTTGTTCGGGCGCCAGTCAGGCAACAAACACCTGACGAAAGTGATCTGGTCCTTTACCCAGGATAGCTCAACTAAAACCCACCGGCTACAACATAAATTATCCAGAGCAAAAAGAAATTAGTAGAAAAACATTTGTGTTTTATTTACAATGTCCAAGTAAAAAAAAAACTTTGCTGACTTGGTCCAGACCGTGTAGGATCTCTTAATAATCCCTGTAGGAACCGCGTCATCTATAGACATTCAAACAAAATAAATAAATAAATAAGAAAATAAACAAAAAAAACATATCATAAGCATAAGTGATTAACGTAGCAACAGACTCATAATTCTCACGTATAAACATTTCATATTAATCCCATTGTCTAATGAAAGTGTGAATGTAGTGCAAGTGGGGCGGGAATGAATGAGTGCAAAATGTTATGGCGGCACACAGTACTGACCGGGTTTGCAGCTCAGGATTCAACAAGGAGTATTGCGGTGCTGGTGTTGTGGATAGTTGGTCAATCTTTGAACACTGCTCACTATGTAACAAAACGAAAGCGTTTGAACGTGCACATTTAAAAAGTTTTTTTACAAAACTCCGTGACGTAGCAAACCTCGCTTACTGGAAACTACCAGAAGTATTCAGTTTTGAGGAGTCCAACAGAAA
Source organism: Enteromius treurensis (assembly GCA_032275025.1). Lineage (NCBI taxonomy): Eukaryota > Metazoa > Chordata > Actinopteri > Cypriniformes > Cyprinidae > Enteromius > Enteromius treurensis. The sequence goes on along the minus strand of JAUCMU010000047.1, from coordinate 11,345,542 downwards.
AGGAGTTTTGTCCAGCCCTAGATTCTCAAGCTTGTGTAAAATCACATAAGCAACAGCAAACCATTTAAAATCAAGTGAACTAACTAGTAGTCTTTGAACTCATTGCAACTGAAAGGCTGCTATCCTGCTTTGCAAATGTATTAAACCTCGTCCGCCCTCTTCTTTGGGCAAAAATAACACACTTTGCTAGGACCCAATGCAATTTATCCTAGAAGAAATCTACTGGAGTAGCCTGAATTTTGGATAACAAGTAAGACAGAGGATCAACACAAGCAAACTTGATTATTAACAATCAAAATGCGCCCTCTATAAAACATTTTTGGACAAATTTCCATTTTTCCCAGCAACCTTTAATTTTCTCAAAATTAATTAATTATTTTTTGTACTGTTAAATCATCACCCAAATACACACCTTAATATTTAATATTTATCCATTTACCCAATAATATTAATGCTTTTCCCCAGTTTACGCTTGCAGAAGATATACCTTTAAAGGTTGAAAGGAGTTTTACTAAAACCTGTATATCACTTTGCCTACTAATCATGGCTACCACATCATCAGCAGAAGCTACCATATATGAGATTGTCTTTACAATTTGGCAAATGAATACAGTGTATCTTAACTCTTATTTGATTTAAAAGAGGTTCAATCACTTAAGAATAGAGCATGCACTGCCTAACACCTTAATAAAAGGTGCACATAAACCACCATTAATCTTTAAAACACTCTCAACGCCACTATAAAGAACTTTAATATAGTCAATAAACTCTTTGCAAAAGCCGAAAGACTCTAAAACCTTCCAAGGATAACCATGTTCCACACGGTCAAAAGGTTTTTCCTGATCTAATGAAATTATACCGCAATCCAGGTTAAACATCTTGGAGACCTCAAAAATATCACAAACTAAAGAGACATTGTCAAATATTGACCTACGGTGAACGCAGTAGGTCTGATCAGGATTAGGGATGGGAATTGATAAGATTTTTACGATTCCAATTCCTTTTTCGATTCTGCTTAACGATTCGATTCTTTATCGATTCCCTTATCGATTCTCATTTGGAAGAAAAGGGACAACAA
>JAUCMU010000047.1:11292960-11324156 GCA_032275025.1 Enteromius treurensis | reverse complement strand
CACTTGATTTATATAAGAAGTAGGAAACGATGGTGTTTGAGACTCACCAGTATGTTATGTCCATGTACTGAACTGTTATTATTCAACCATGCCAAAGTAAATTCAGTTTTTTATTCTATGGCACCTTTAATATATTTTAAATGTCATTTATTCTTGCTCACTTTTAGCTGCCATTACTCTAGTATTTAGTCACATGATCATTCAGAAATAATTCTAATATGTTGATTTGATGAACAAGAATAATTATAATCAATAGTTGTGCTGCTTAATAATTTTGTGTAAACTGTGATTTTTTTTTAAAAAAACGTTTTAAAAAATTATTTTCAATAGAAATGCCACATTATACATTTGTTTACTTGTGCTTGCTACATTATAATATTCATATATTCCTCCAAAAAATCTAACTGACCCCAAACATTTCAATAGTTTGCATAATTATAAATCCAAATTAATAATATAATTATTACCTACTGTTAGTACAAACACATCTTTCACTGAAACAATTTTTTTTCCATTTACTGAACACTCTCTGTATGTCTATAAACCACACGCACACAGAGGAAAGAAGTCAGGTTTGGAAGAGTCTGAAATATGAATTTAGTTTTTATTTTGTGTCTCACCCCCTCTCTGTATCTCTGTGTGCAGGTACGCCAACCCTCTGGTGACAGACAGAGCCAAACGACAGCAGCTAAGCCAGTCCACAGTCCGCCCGCTCAGATACGTGCACAGAGAGCCCTGGGAAAGAGAGAGGGAGTACACTGTTCAGAGGAAATCATCTGCAAAGTACAGGGAGGAACACACAGGAAAAACAGGGGGGGCAGAGGAGGGAGGATGAGATTAAAGTGCAGAGCAAGAAAGAAAAGCAGCAGTGTATCTCAAAATTACAGGAGTAGCACAATTAATGCACTCCTGCCATACTTCAGGTCTACCTCAGGGATGCCTCCTGTCACTATGGCAACCTGGCTTGAGGTTAGCCCACAGGAAGTACAGGCTGAAAGCCCACGGTTATGAATAATTGAAAACTTCTCAGCTCAGTCAATAATCACTCTCTTTCTCCATAATATCCAGAGAGTGTGTAGTGGGTGTGAGTATGCACCGAGAGGTGAAATGAGGATATTCTGCTGAATTGTAAGCTTTGTAAGAGCAAAAACAAAACAAAGAGAGGATGAAAAAACTCAAAGAGAGAAAACTAAAGAAACAGAATAAGCTCATTTTAAGTGATATCTGAAGATATCGCATTACACTTGCGAGATTCTGTTACCACTAGATCGAACACGACATAAGATCCCTCGGGTCTCTAAATATAACCACCAAATAAATGTGTGTGCTTGCACTTTTGGAGCTGTGATGTAGAGAAGGAGGAATGTGAGAGAAAAAAAACAGGAAAGGAAAAAAGAATAATCAATCTGGTATCAGACTAGTGTGTTTGCTACATTTTGGATGTCTAGTTTGGGTTCCTCAGTGTTTTTGTAAATACTCACATGCGGGTAAAACTCCAGCAAGAGGAGAAACTCTGTCCGGCCTTCTGTACCGACCCGCTCCTCGCTCTCTAAGAAGCGTGCTACGTTCTTATGCTCCAGGAGGAGGCGATAAATCATACGCTCATTAGTAAACTGCTGCCGGTTAGCAGAAACGAAAACTTTGACTGCCACAGATCGGTCATCCAGTGAACCGCGATACACTGTTCCATACCGGCCCCGGCCAATCAGCTGTGAGGAAGAAATTTGAAATCTTTTAATGTTCTTAGAAGAAATCTCTCGCTCACCAAGGCTGCATTTACATGATAAAAAGTAACATTAATATTCTAAAATATTATTTCAAATAAAATAATGGTTTACTATATTAATAGGTTTCAAAGTGCAATTTATTCTTGTGATGACCCTCCAAAAATGATTTTAATGCTGATGAAACATTTCTTATTATAGCTGTTGAAAATGGCTGTGCTGCTTAATGTTTTTGAAAAAAAAAAAATATTAAGAAAAAAAAATGCATTTTTCAGGATTCTTTGATTATATGAAAATAATAATAATTTTAAAATATAATTATTTTATAATTACTTTCCTTTTTTATTTTAAACAGTTATTATACTTTTTCTTTTATTAAATCATATATCATTATATTATAGTATCACACGCTACGTGATTTTTAATCAAATCAAACTTCTATGTCTATGTCGCTTCATCATTACTCACATTTTCCATAGAGGTTTATATACACTATTTTATTTGCTTAACTCAGGTGGAAAAAGAATTAGGCTGTGATTGGTCACCTCCAGCAGTACTAGGTTGTCTAAATCCAGAGAAGGAGGAGAAAGCGCAGTCTCCAATACATCCAAGCTATGCAGAGACTGTTTACCACGTCCTGAAATACACACAGATAAATAAATGTAAATGCACATAGGTAATTTCATTGGCAGAATTGAATCATACACGAAAGCATCATAAAAGCACTATAGCAACGCACCTCTTAGCATGCGGTAGCCGAAAAACAGCAGAATGACGACAACCGCAACCATGAACACAGTTGTTAATGCGGCAGCAATGACTTCCTCTTTGGAAAGCTGGCGGGAACCTTGAAGGAGTGAAAGCCAAAATGTTAAATTATAGAGCATATAATGAACTAGGCTAAACAAATAGTTTGCTATTAATTAATATTAATAATTATATCAAATGCATAATTCTAAATACAAATTAACAATATAATTATTACCTACTGTAAGCACAAACACAAGTTTTTTCCATTTGCTAAACACTCTCTGTATGCCTATAAACCACACACACACACTCACGAAGAGGCTGTACGGTTGTAGGGGAAGGAGGTGGGAAGTCCTCAGTGAAGTTCAGGTTGCACATGTCTTTTTTGCAGCAGCAGAATCGAAGTGTTCCATTCTTGGCCATTGACAGAGGGCTGGTCACCACGCAGTTGTCGTAGCACTCCTGATGTTTTGTCCAGCAACCTGTTTCAAACGGAGGAAATGATGGTGAGACTGGCTGTAAAGTTATTTGTGTGTGTATGAGTGGAACGTCTTTACTCGCCTTGCTTCTCTAGCAGAATTTCATTATTCTTTTTCACCCAGAGTCCAAAGCAGTGACCCCCAGGATCACAGCGAATGGTGGAGTTCTCGAGAAAGACACGTCCCTCTCCGTGCGGCTTATCTGTGTACGCACACTCTCTCTGTTCGCTCTGTGCAGCTAAAAAGTCAGAGGAAGGAAGAGTTGAAATGAGAACAAAAGATAGAAAATAAGACAAACACATTAGTATGTAAGGCTAAGAGAAAGGAAGGGTTACTAACTAGCTATTCCAAAATATGAGTACTGTGATATGTTAACAGGTGCTCAGTACTATCTAACCCGTAGAAGAGAAGTAAATGGTATGGAGATCTCTGATGTTCTTCTGTGGCCATCAGTTGTTTTGAGAATGCATTATCTTAGCCTGATAGGCTTTGTGAGAAGCAAACTCATGCAGGTGATGCATGATGATTGCTTTTTTCTTAAGGGCTGCAGTTTGAAAACACTATCAGTGAGGAATGACGCTTATTTAGGAAGGGAGCTCAACTTTGGGAGATTGTGTCCAAGGTCAAACCTAGCCATGGCGTCTATAGAGGCATGTCTCTCTCTCCCCTCCCACTCTCTTCTCTGCTCATGGTCTGCTTGTGGAGGAGGATGTGAATGTGTTCTGATAAAAACACAACTGAGCAGTTACCCAGGGGGCTTTATTCTACTGAACCCATACACAAACCCTGTGAGTGCATGCAAAGACACACACAAACGAGTCACAGCTCAGCTACATTATGCCCAGCAGACACGTGTACGTACAAACACTCAGAAATATACAAACACATGTTTTTCAAGTATTATTCATGTATGTCCACACTACAAAAATTATTTTTATATATACAGCTCTGGAAAAAAATAAGAGACCACTGCAATGTACTCCTAAATCAGTATCTCTCTGAGTATGACAAGCATTTCATGCCAGTATTTGTTACATTTCTCCACAAACATACTACATTCTGTTAATTGAGGTACTTATTTGGTTAGCACCTGAATCCAAATGTATTTAATGGGAAAAGTATAAAAAGCACTGCTGTAATCAACACTAACCTCTTGCAGTTTGATAGAAGTCTTTCAAAAGTAATAAGAAATTAAAAAATAAACACTAAACATTGTGACTCAAACAGGTTTTGAGTCAAGAAAAAAAGGGCTCAATCCTAGCTTTACTGGCACAAGGATTCAGTGAGCGCCAAGTTGCTTCTATCCTTAATATTTCAATGACGGCAGTTCACAAATAAACAGAAACAAACGTGCATTGTTTTGTATTGATGAGATTAACAGTTTTAACAGTTCATGTCTGAATTTTGATTTTTATACATATTATATATATATATATATATTAGGGGTGTAACGATACGTCGTATCGTATCGAACCGTTCGGTACGAGGCTTTCGGTTCGGTACGCAAGAAACCCCAGAAGTTATGTGAAGTTTAGCTCCATTGTTGTTCAAAGTAAAAGAAAAGGGGGCAAAAAACAAGGTCATATTATGTTACTTTCAATAAATAAAAATGTGAAAAAAAAATCCCTTTTTATTTGTATTTAGCCTTTACAAACAAGACATGTGAAATAAAGTTTTCCGAGTCGTTTTTTTTTTTTTTCTTTTGGCTTCAGGGGCTATCACGTGATAAACTAGCCACTCAAACCAGAAGACTGGATAGATGACCATATCAATTCTCTTTCTGGCTCTGAATGCATTTGATAGGCGTATGGGTCTTTCAAAAAAAGAACGATTTAAACCCAAAGACTCAAAACAGGTGAACTAATTCCAGTAAGAACTTTGAGCGCTGGCAGCGTGTCTGCGATGTACGTCATCACGCAATTCTGTTCAGCTTTTTCTGACGGCTGAGCGCTGAACGTCATTCAGTGACAAATGCTAATGTAAAAAATTATTGTTCAAATAAATATATCGAAATATCGGAAATGTGTTTAAAAATCATATCACCGTTATTGAAATCAAATTATTGTCCAGCCCTATCAGGAAGTGACGATTTTGTTCTCTCAAATGTTTTGCGCTATATAAAAAATTTGCGCAAGTTAAATTCGCACCTTTGGGTGGAAATTTGGCTATTGTTTCACATTAAATAAGATATCTTTTGGGAATGAGAATAACAACACTTTTTAAAAAAAAAATCTGTAGAATTTGCGGTAAATGGCAGCGGTACTTGCTGGATTTCAAACGTAAAAAATATGGTAACAGCATTTTAGGTTTTACAGTTTTAAGTTAAATTTACATTAAAATACCGTAATTTCATTAACTGGTATAATGTTAATATACCAACCTATTATAGTACTAAAACTGTTTTGTAGCTTTGAAATACACTGATAACCACCAAATGCTGGTGGTGATGAAAAAGTCGCATGATGAACAAAGCCCTTCACAAGCAGCTATTACATATGAACACATATAGAAGGTGTTCAGTGTCATTCACTAAACAGCATCATGGTGACACTCATTAAACCGAAATATGCAATAAACATTAATTTAATAACATTACATGTAACATACAACCCTAATTTGTCAACTGATAAGAAAAAAACATCAAATTTAAACAAAATTTTAAATGCAATTTAGGGAATTCTGGGAATATGAGTTCATGGTTTAATACTAAACATTTTACAGAAATGTACCATTAACCATTTAACAGGTTTTTACCATTAAAAGAATTTCTTTACAGTGAAGAAAAAAACGTAGTCAAATGCCCACTATATTTTTAATTTTTTTTACCACGTGTATTAACCTTTTTTTAAAAGAAGAAAAAATAGCAGAAATGGGAAAAAGCTCATTTCGTTTTTCAGCAAAGTGGAGCCAAGTGCATTAATTGAGCGAGCAAGAGAGCAGCCAATGGAAAGGAAAGTTTGTGAGAGCCAGAGTTCATTCCCATGTCTCCTGTAGGATTATTCACAATGAGTGCTTTGTCCCGCAGACATCAGGGCTAATATGTATCCACTCTTTATATTTGTACTTGCTCGGAGACAAGAGAAAGACGCTTGTGTGCCGTCATGAGCTGACGGGGGCTTGTGTCAAACACTCTTTTGTTTTTTTTTGCGTCCTCATTGAATGTGGCACAGTAGGCCCAGCTTTACAGTCGGCTGGCGTATGGACACATTTATCAGTTGCTGTAGAGGCCAGCTCAGGCCTTCCAGAGAATCAAATCATTTGGGCTCTTTGAGGAGGGAAATGCGAATTTTTATGCAGATAAACAGTGCGAAACGGTATTTGAAAGAGCTGTCGAGGAGCTCAGCGTGGATAGATACTCTTCCAACTCATAAACATAACAGGAGACATTGTGCTCTTTATCTTGAAGGGAAGAGGAGGGAAGGGGCAGTGGCGCTGGGTCAGACCCAGCCAGACTGTTTTCCAGCTGAACTCAAGAGTCCTGGCAACTTTATGGAAAAGGGCTGTGATGGTGCCTTTGGCCCGCAGCAGCTAACTGCAGAATACCTTTAACTGACTCGACCTTTCCAGCTGCTGGGGATATTTTGATTGGTGTCGCTTTGCACAAAATTGCCTGCATTCCAACACACTATTAAATAACAGTGTGTTATTAATACTACTATGGGTTTTTTGTGTGCCGTCAAACGGTTAATCACATCCAAAATAAAACATTTTTGTTTACATACTCTATGTATGTCTGCTTTGTTTATTTATTATGTATATATATATATATATATATATATACATGCAGTATATATTTTGAAAATATTTACATGCATATACATTTATTTATTTATATGATTATATTGTTTATTCTACAATATATTAACTAGGGCTGTCAAATGAGTAATCATTATAAATTCCATCCAAAAAAATATAAATATAAATTGTTTACACAACATATAGGAGTTTAATGTGTATATTTATTATGTAAACACACATACATGCATGTATATATTTATTTAAGAAAAACGTGTAAAGTAAATATTTATAAAGTAAATATTATCAAAATAAATACATGCATGTTTGTGTATTTATATATATATAATAAATATATACAGTACACACATGTATTTTGTAAACAAAAACCTATTTTGGATGAGATTAATCATGATTAATTGTTTGACAGCACTAGTGTTGAATTAGTTTTAGTTTTAATTTTTTATGTTTTTGTTCAACTTGTGTTTTTGACATTTTTATTAGCTTTTTGTATAGGTTTTATGATTTCTAATTCGTTTTAGTTTAGTTTGTTTAGTAAACAAATACGTAAACTAAACTTACATTAGAAATGTTGTATTTACAACAAATTAATATTAAAATGTAATGTTGGATTTTTTTCCCATTAATGTTTTCATGTTATTGTAATGTAATGTTAACTAATGTTATTAATTTTTAACGGTTTAGGCTTTAGTTTTAGCTAATCATAACTCCTGATTGTTTTAATGTTATTGTAATGTAATTTTAACTAATGATATTAGTTTTTAACGGTTTAGGCTTTAGTTTTAGTTAATCATAACTCCTGATTGTTTTAATGTTGTTGTAATGTAATGTTAACTAATGATATTAGTTTTTAACGGTTTAGGCTTCATATTTAGTTAATAATAACTCTTGATTGTATGGATCCAGTTGTAACAAAATTCCACAATGCTAATTCGTGTAATTTATTTGGTTCATTCTATACAGTAATTTCAACTGTATTACTAAATGTAAAATCATCATTCATATATTTTTTTTTTTGTAAGCTCAATTTCAAATTCCAATTCCTATATTTACAATGCAATCTTACAATGCATTACAATTAAAATGATAAAGATGGTTTAATTGGGGTTAGAATAATTTAATACGTGTAGGACTTTTAATTTTAATTTACCAGTGACTCACGTGCTCTTTGGTTAGTGGTGTTACACCTACAACCAATTACACCACTTGATCTCTGGATAAAGGGTGTTATCAAGATGGAAGAAAGCATTACAAAAACAAACATTGATTAACATTGATTTTAATTAGTGCTGTAAAGCAATTAATACACACATACAGTATATTTTTTTTATTATATTTTATTATGTTTGTATATATTTATATTCCTATATGTTGGGTCATATATAAATATATTTAACATACCAACAATTGAACAATTTAAATGTAATACTAAATTTAATATATATTTAAATAATTGTCTTCTTAACTTGAAGATGCCCAATGAAATTAAATATTATTAGAATATATTTTATTCATTATGTCTAAATATTATATTAGTGAAAAAAATTTTTTTGTTAAAAATACAAATTATTTTAAAATAATGTATTAATTATTTAGTTGTTTTTCTTTATTGTAATATTTTTTCTTTTGGAATTTAAATTTTAAAGTATATATTTCATAAGTACTTACTTAACCTAAAAACGTGTCAAATGAATGTTCTTTTATATTTGTATCTATGTAATAAATATTGGTTTTCCATTTATCTGAGATTGCCTCACATAATTCTTCCACTGGAGCTGTCCAGTGATCTAGAACACAGTTATACACTGTGTCAAAGTTATATTTGAGCATACTATCATTAGCAATATGTAGCTGAATGTTTGGTGCATGACTGAGTGATGAGATTGAGCTCCAACACAATAGAATAGGACTCAAGTGAATAAAGTTAACTATTAACTGTGTGGTCTGAGGGGGGTTGTATGTTAATGTGTGATGTGGGATCGGTTGACGGGTGACGGGGTGTTGTCAGGGTGATGCCGGGACTGAATTTAACACAGCATTCCAGCAACCCACACACTTGAAGAAACTCATCAATGCAGTGATCTCTTAAGAGTTTGTCAAGAGAACTGCTGGAGTTTTACAAACATTCACACAGTGCTGAATCTCAATAAAAACATATTTCACTCAAAAAAAAGAAAAAAGTGGCAGCACTTTAACTTGTACTTATTTTGCGTTACATGTACATACATGATAACAATGAATTTTGCTAAATTTGTTTGCAAGTAACCATAATCTTAAAACTAACCATACTGGAAGTAAATGCAGCTAACTAATACTACTTAGTACTTAAATGCATGTGGGTCAGAGATGTTAAGATGTCTGGCAATTAGCAAGACACCCCCAATAAACTAATGCTTCTGCAGGTGGTGACCACAGACCACTTCTTAGTCCCGGTGCTTTCTACTTCTGTTTTGGTCACTTTTGAATGCTGGTGGTGCTTTCATTCTAGTGGTAGCATGAGACGGAGTCTACAACCCAGGAAACGTGGAGGAGGTCGTAGGATGGCAACAACCAAGCAGCAGGGCCTCTACCTCCGCCTTTGTGCAAGGAGGAACACTGCCAAAATTACCTCCAGCAGGCCACAAATGTGCATATCTCTGATCAAGCGATCAGAAACAGCCCTAATGAAGTGCCCGACATCCACAGGTTGTGGTTGTGCTAACAGCCCAACACCGTGCAGGACGTTTGGCATTTGCCTGAGAACACCAAGATTGGCAAATTCGCCACTGACGCCCTGAGCTCTTCACAGATGAAAGCAGATTCACACTGAGCACATGTGACAGATGTCACAGAAAATGGAAACGCCGTGGAGAATGTTCTGCTCCCTGCAACATCCTCCAGCATGACCTGTTTGGCAGTGGGTTAGTAATGGTGTGGGGTGGCATTTCTTTGGAGGGCCACACAGGCCTTCATGGCCTCGCAAGAGGTAGGTACCGAGGTAAGATCCTCAGAGCCCTTGTGAGACCATATGCCGGTGCGGTTTGGCCTTGGGTTCTTCCTAATGCTTAAGTCCAGGTCTGGGAGGAGATCCCTCAGGAGACCATCCGCCACCTCATTAAGAGCATGCCCAGGCATTATAGGGAGGTCATACAGGCATGTGAAGGCGACACAGACTACTGAGCCTCATTTTGACTTGTTTTAAGGACATTACATCAAAGTTTGATCAGCCTTTAGTGTGTTTTTCCACTTCAATTTTGACTGTGACTCCAAATCCAGACCTCCATGGGTTAAGTATTTGATTTCCATTGATAAATTTTGTGTGATTTTGTTGTCAGCGCATCAACTACAGTATGTAAAGATCAAGGGATTTAATAAAACTATTTCATTCATTCAGATCTAGGATGCGTTATTTTAGTGTTCCCTTTATTTTTTTGAGCAGTGTATATAAAATAATAAAGAAGCAAATTAAATTTGATTGTGATTTAAATGAGTAAAATCTGGACAAATGGGCAAAACCTAGAATAGTAGCAAATTTAAAAAATGTCTCATTTTTTCCTTGCCACCGTCGCCTTCGGCCTGCTTATTTGGGGGCACCCGGCCCTAGCTTTTCCAGCCTATTACCATCGTTAACCAACTCCACTACTTCCAGTCATCTCACTTCCTCCCGGGGGGCAGGCGGGGATCAGGCCGGGCTCTGAGCACAACTCAGCCCTCGCCTCCTTGGGGTAGATCCTCTTGTGCTCTGAGTCCGCCAAGTTCCCTACCTGCTCCCCGGACAGTACGCTAAACATGGTTATCATTATCGGTTAATTACTGAAAAAGTGGGAAATTACACAATTACATTACATTGAACCAGGGAAAAATGTGTGATATTTATTTTTGGCCCAGAAAAACTAAAACAAAATTGCAATGTAAATTAAAACAGAAAACTTTTGCATTTTTTTTTTCTTTTTACATTCTTTTTTAATTTTTTCAATTAATTAAAATAAATAAATATTTCATAATGTGAAAAGCACTTTAATGAGAATATATAGAATTCAGGGTCAGTTTTTAAAGAAAACATTAAATTGAAATGTTAAAATTTCATTTTCAAATTTCATTTTCTTCTGGTATATTGTTTATAGAAATTAATATATATTTATTTAGCAAGGACACATAACAATGATTGAAAAGTGAAAGTAAAGACATTTATAATGTTTCTAAAGATTTTTATTTCAAATAAATGTTTTTTAAACTCTGTTCATCAAAGAATTCGCCAAATTAAACAACTGTTTTGAAGATTGATAATAATCAGAAATGTTTCTTGAGCAGTAAATCAGCAAATCAGAAGGATCATGTGACACTGAAGACTGGAGTAATGATGTGAAAAATTCAGCTTTGATCACAGTAATCGTTTATATTTGACATACATTACAAAACAGTTGTTGTGAATTGTGAATGAATAGCAAGTGAATGAAGACAAACAGTCTCACACTCGCAGACATTCAGAGGGGAGCTGCTCATGATATTCATGAGTTCTGTGGGTTCTCGAGAGGCTCAGTAGCTTTGCACTTTAAGAGATGGGATCAGTACATTCTTTTCCGCAGCACAGTTTTCTTCTTGTTAGTCTGCAGTCGGGCAGAGTCCTTCTGGAGTTATTTAGCATACTGGGCCGCCGTCCAAATCTGCCGCATTATAAAGTCTTAATGAGATCCTCCTAAATCATCCAGTGTCTCAACACCAGCAGCAGAGTAAAAGAGCTCGGATCTGGAGATCTGGACAAACCTGGAATCCAAACACTGAATGTACCCGTTACATATTTAACTTTTAAACATCCGTTTAACTCTAATAGTGCAGCACAACAATGATACAGACCTCTTAATTGTGCTAAGGGTCAAGCAACTCCCAAACTTCCCATAAAGCTTTGCTTTGTCTCTGACGGGAAAGGCAATAGTCATGAGTCACTGGTTTACTGTCAAAAAGCGTAAATTAATACATTTCAACAACAAATAGCAATATTATAATTGAACCTTTTTTTTAAATTTACATGTTTGTATTATATATTTTTTTTAAGTTTTAAGAGTGTTGATTATTATATTTAAAAATAAATAGTATTTTCATTTTTATGTTTAGTAATTTTTCTCTGCTGTACTGAAAACATACCAAACCATGACACCTTAAATATGAGTGTATATATTAGTATACAAATTATATTTATATAATTTCTAATCAAATGATTAATCGCATCCAAAGTGAAAGCTTTTGTTTACATAATATATGTGTGTGTACTGTGTATATTTATTATGTATAAATACACACACATGCATGCATATATGAAAAAAATGATATATATATATATATAAGTAATGTTTATATTAAAATAAATTATATATAAGAAATATAAAATATAAATGTATAAAATATTTTCTAAATATTTACTGTATTTGTATATATATATATATATATATATATACAAACACTATTGTTTTCTACATAAATAATTGACCATTGGGCTGTAAACCTTCATGTTAGTGGACAGAGCCAGTAAATCCGTGCCAGGTCTAAAGTTAGCGCACCCAATAGCAGCTGCAGGGCCGTTGACTCCCACACTCGCGGAACAGTTGTTCGAAGCAGTAACACGACGAGCCGCCCAAAGCCCTTCACAACAGCTGAGGAAGATCTCATGCAGGACTGCTTCAGTTTTCCACTTGCTGAATAAGTATTTTTGGAGTCTGTTTCCACACAAACACGGCAGCTATTTAGCATGGACCGTCCCTTGCCTTTTGATCCAGTGGGTCATGTTGGTGCTCGAGACTTTGTGATGTTCGAGTCTTATTTTCGAGGAACCTAGTGCTAGTTTGAGGGTGGTTATAAATTAAATTTAGTGACGCTACTAAACATCACTTAATGGATTTGCGAAAACAATGGCAAACAATGAAAACAATGTGTTTTTGAGTGTTGTCAGACTAACACATCGTCCGGCGCTAAACTCACACCTATGGTTGAGGTGGGCTAATGCTCAAACTACACAGTCACATTGTTTACAACTTTTGGGGAATCAGTTAGGATATATCATATGTCATATGTCAAGCAGCTCGGAAACAGTTAGTTAATACCCTCTGTGTCTTTGTGGCAAATAAACACTGAAAGTTTTTAAGTTACGTTTTTTAAGTTAATATAGTTTTTCATGTTGATGTAACATGTAATAACTGTGTTATATACATGTTATAGCTAACTACTCGTTAGATTGCAAAAAATATCTTATTTTCTAATGCATTTTAAATTGTCCATCCTTAACAGGTTTTATAAATACAGCAGCTGTTTATCATAGACTGGCTCTTGCTTTTCGAGCCAATGGGAAAAAATAGATATTTGAAATAATTGTGATATTGTTTTTGTCTAATTTGAAATGTTAAGCTAATATACAGGTAAAAAAAAAATAATAATAAAATGAAATAAAAGAAACAGTATGTCCAAATAGTATGTATTAAGTGTTTAATAAATTAAGTGTATAATAGCTAAATATCACTCAGATTGCAAAAAAATTCATAAATAAAAAGATCATGCTATCTCTTAGTTATGCTTTTGTTTTGTTTTGTTTTTTTGATTATGTGGAATTTATAATTATCTGATCAAATTTTACTGTACATTTCTGCCATAGTCAGTGCTAATAACCTACTTAATTTTTTCGGTAAAGCTGCTTTGCAACGGTTTGTATCGTACACGCTAAGCGCTATATTAATCGCGATTAATCGTCTGAAAGCACTCATTTATTATTCATTTTAATTTATCAATTGATTATTATAACATTAACACTGTTAATGAAACTGTAGTTTCTACTGTGCATAAATTGCTGTGTAATTAAGTGTGCCAAATCGCTCAACTGTAGCTGAACTGCTTGTATCTTCACAAACCATTCGAGAGTACTCACTGCTGACCAGGCTTGCAAACACAAGCCACGACTTGCCCCATTTCCACAGAAGATGTCAGGGCTCAGCAGTAGTAATCTGGATGACTATAATTAGTAGCGCATTCCATTTCCTGCGTGCCCCTCCCTCACATTTTCACATTCAATTGAACGCTTCTGATTCCGCAATATCCAGCTGGTGTCCTTCAACAATCCCCCCCGTCTAAATCTGACCTCTGGCGATCCGTCTTTCGGACAGGCCCTCCGTCACCGATTTCTTTTCTCTTCTGAGGAGGAGTCGCCTTTGTGCTGGATGTGCAGGAATTCCCCGGTAACCCGAGCTCAGAGTAATTGGGAAAGTGGATCCTTCTCTTTTGTTCCTGCTTTCAATTAGCCCAGCTGGGTGGAGAGAGTCCCAGAGCCATGCTGGGCTGCTGTCACTCTGTGGATGGGGCGGTTTTCAGCGGGGAGGATGTCTCTGACTCAGCCCAAACCCTTACCACAGTTACCATTAAGTTTTAGCATGAGCGCTTCAATTAAATGAATTTTGTGCATTGAGTAGAAAAACTTCTTGATTCTGTTGTATATAAATGTTTTATTCAAGTCAAAAAAAATTTTTTTGCTAAATAAAAACAACTAATTCGGTTGCTTACTGCAATCTGAAAGAAATGCATTAATGTAACATGGGAAAAACATATTAATGTAGGCTAAAGTGAACAAACTGCTCTGCTTTGTTAAAAATGTAATGGCTAAATAAAAGGTACATTAAATTTTGTGCTGTCAAATGATTAATCATGATTAATTGCATCCAAAATAAAAGTTTGTGTGTGTGTGTGTGCTGTTTCATTTCCTAAAATAAAATTACATCATGGCTTCCACACAAATATTAAGCAGCACAAACATTTTCAACATTAATAATAGAAATTATTAAGCCGTTGTTCACTGACGAGCTGGGCAAAACCATGTTCATTATCAGCGTGGATTTGCTCAGCTCGTCAGTGAACAAGGGCTGTGTGTAGTATATACGGCTCAATGTGAAATCACGCACCTGATGGCATTTACCACTGATTACAAGACCGGCTTTAATGACAAAACGCGCAAACATATCGGCGGATCTGGATCGGTGCATCCCTACTGAAGACTGGATTAATGATGCTGAAAATTCAGTTTTGATCACTGGAATAAATTATATTTTAACTGATATTCAAAAAGGAAACAGTTATTTTATATTGGAATAATAATCCCCAATGTTGATTTATTTGTTAAAGTAAATACAACATACAAATGTATGTATGCACGGTATACTATATATACATATCTTGCTAGGCTAACCGAGACTTATAGCACTTGCATATTATTGCTAGAATAATATGTATAGATAATATATAGAATAATGAGTCAACACTCATCTCTGAGGTGGGTACAAATCTTATAGATGTCTAACACAGATTGTTTACTAAGTAAGTGTGTTGCTTGTGTGCCATCGTGTGTGTGTGTGTGTGTGTGTGTGTATGCCAGCTCTGTCTGGAGTGTGTTGAAATCTCTATGGCTACAGACAGACTCACATTCCTGGAGTTTTCTTGCTGGACTCTGAACAAGCTTGCGGGTGAAAGGTGCCTTCAGATGCTGGGTCTGCTGTGCCACGGCCTTCTCTATAATTAGGACAACATACCAGATGCATATGAGGAGAGTTTGATACTCTGTCAAAAAGGATTTTAATTTTTACAAATTTTTTACTAGGCTTTGGTTACATGAGGCCATGATTTGCTGTTTTCTAGTCAGTTGAAGGTGATATTGGGGGAGGGGTATTCTGTTATAAGCACCTGATTGGACAAAATCAGTTGTTTATATTTTAGTCATCAATATTTTAGCTTCATTTTCGTGGAAAAGAAAGACTGTAAATGTCATATTTAGTGTATATATGTGGCAAAACTGATTTTCTTTCAGTTTTTCTTGGAGTAGACTAGAATACAGATAAATTCGAAAGCAAATGCATTGTGTTGATGCCACAATGAAAGAAATTGCATTTTAAAGTGAAGTTATGTATAGAATGCGCTCTGCATGCAACACACAGGCTACCAAGTGAAGATTTTAAATGAGATTCAATCACTTCTGTGTTTTAAGTGTGTTTGTTGCCATGATTGTACCCCATGACAAGCACTGGGACTGTACTGTGTGTGTGTGTGTGTGTGTGTGTGTGTGTGTTATTTTCCATAGCACGCTAACAGGAAGAGAGGGAAGCTCATCTCAGAGGTGTTGTGTCCATCTGGCTACTGTGAGTGTTGTTTCAGCCTGTGTGTCACCTCTAATCCACCACCAAGCCATTGTTTCTTTGAGATGTGTGTGTGTGTTTCCTCTGCAAACAGCATGTGGCTTGTACCCAAACATGGCCGTGCGAGACCCGAGCGTCAGCCCCCCGTGCCTCCTAATCTCTGCTTTAGTTTTCCAAACCAGTAAAGAAACTCATATCTGAAAACCCCCACCTTTCAGCCCTAGACTGGATACGGAAAAGTAAAAATCGGGGGCTCGTCCGGGTTGTTGATATTGGTAAAGTAATGGTTTATGATTTGGTTATGTCAGTGTAATTGATTATGTTATTTATCCTAATAGTATTTTTTAAAGGGAAAATTCTGTCATCATTTACTCACCCTCGAGTAGTTCCTAATCTGAATGAATTTCGAACACAAAGGAAGATATTTTGAAAAACATATTTTGCAGAGTTTAGCTTGAACCTTGATCAATCTTACCTGCGTGCACGTACAAGACATTCTGGTATTTTTGATTATAGCTGGATCTGAACTGTACAAGAAACTGACAGAGCTCAGAATGCCTGATGTAGTGATGTAGAATGCCTGAATATTCCTTTCCAAACAACTTACAACCATGAGCTCATTAACACAGTAGGGCCCACGTTGGGGTTACTAAGTTACTCAAAAAAAGTAATCTACTACAAAATGAAAATCATTGTTCTTTCATTAATTTATTATTGAATATTTTTATTAAATAAATTAACATTAATGAGAGAATGCAGAGTTGTGCCACTGGCTAATTGTTGTTTGCTTTAACATAAGACTGCTAAGCAGCTGCTCCACTGTAACGTGTGGGAAGATGGGCCTCAGATTTAAGGGGCCCATCCCACAGGTGCAGGACAGCTGCCCCACCCAGAGCCTGAAGACCCCCAAGGGCCCGTTCCTTCTCTCTTCTGTCAGACCTTCGTAAATCTACACCACTCGGACTGCTAGCTCCTGACTTTGTTAATTAACCTCACTGTTGATGTGTTTCACAAAGCTGGAGTTTTTTAAACCACAACTTTAGGAACCGATGGCCAACATAAGCAAAAAACAGCATTTACATGTTATTTTTAACAATATTATTTTTTATGATCTTATGAATAAATACAGAATTTAACTATTAAAACATTTAAAAAAAACTGTTCATTAAAGAGATCCCCTGGGAAGTCTGCTGTCAAGGGCATCCCTGTTCTGACACGGCGTGGGCCTTAGATCAGCAGGAAGTAGATAAATGTCCCAGCGGACTATGAATAGTTTGAGTGAGTCACTCACTGATTGAGGCTTTGTGCATTTTTTTGTTCTGACCATTTTGTGTAAAAACAAACAGGTGAAGTTTAGTGTATATTTCCGTTTAAATAAGGTACACAATGTATGTACTGTACTATTTTAAGCTTGTCAAAAAATGTTTGATTGAAAAGTTGGCCATGCAAAATCACATAATTAACCAAAATAAATCTGCTTGGTAGGAAAGTAACTGTTGCTTCATGCATCACTATACAGTTGACAATGAAACACTGACCATTTTTGGCCACACAAATTTGCCATGTTTCACTTATTTTGAAGGTTGGGCTCTTTTAATTGAGTCACAATATGATGCATCGGTCTTCTGGTCTTGCATATTGGCCTAACTAAATAAAGTTGAATGTGAAACTTAGCATGAGATTGTGTAAAAATGGAAGTCAATTGAATGAAAAACGACCACCCCTTTAGCCTTGCAGGTGATCGACTGTAAATAAATAAGTCTACTGGAAGCCAGATTTTGGAGCTTAACCAGTGGTTGTACAAGACTTTATTCACTAATTCATCATTACCGTATCTTGCAGTCTTGCAGATCTACTTTCCTGTAGAGAATTTAAGCAAAACTCACTTGAACCTGCTCATCAAGGTCGAAAACGTCAGACGAGGTTGAGAATAATCTCAAGCGAAAGTCATATCTCCAGGAGCAGGTTTGAGCACCCCTGGACTAGACGGTAAAGCCCACCTGATAATGAAAGCAATGCTTAACTGGTTTACTGACTGAGGGACACTGAGATTGTCATGCAGCAACCGCCAGTCTGACGCTTGTGGCCTTGCATGAAAAAATGCAGAGAAGCCAGAATTTCACGTAGCTGCAGTTTTGAAGGGTTCACTCAGGGTGGAGGAGTGGAGAGTACATCTGTTACTTGATTCACGATCTGCAGTGATTGTTCACTCCAGGCTTTTAGAGCTCTGTGGTTAGAACTGCAGGTCGAAAGGTTGCGTTGAGTCCAGCAGTGGTTTGTTGAATGATTTAAGGCAGAATCTTGTTCCCCCTAATATGTTTGCTCACAAAACCTTTGTATCCAACAAAGGAACTTTATGCTTACTTGGGCTTAAAATGTTTGTAAAGAAGTGTGGGCATAGAGGGTGATTTCAGTTTAATGGCATTGATTTAAGTTTTGGTAGTTTTCTATGAATTTGTACAGTCTTATTTCTGTGCATACATTTTGTATAATCTTTTAAACCCACTAGGTGTTTAGTTTAGGGGTTACCCTTTGTGCTTATTTTAATATCAAAAATCATTATGATATTAAGTAAAGATCAGGTTTCATGAAGATATTTTGTACATTTCATACCATTAATATTTTAAAACGTAATTTCTGATTAGTAAGGATTTCATTTGGACAACTTTAAATATTTAGATTTTTTTTGCAACCTCAAATTCCAGATTTTCTAACAGTTGTATTTCGGACAAATGCTTTCCTATCCTAACAAACCATACATCAAAACTTGTTAATTAATTGACCCTTATGACTGGTTATGTGTCCCAAGAACTGTGTGTCCTCTGAGAGACAGCTGGGTTTTAAATGGGTTTTGATGTAGAGGGTTGGGATCAGGCTGAAGTGTCCAAAGTGCAAATTTACCATTGTATTCCTAGAATACAAGAAAAACAAGTTCTGATTTGCTTGACCTAAAGAAAAACAGGTTTTCTTTGAAACAGTTCTCTTCTGAGTTGTGTTTAATGTGAACATGTTTTTTCTTTTTTTGTCCAGTCACATTGAGAAGATCACCACATGGCACGACCCCAGGAAGACCATGACACCCTCAGTGACCCAGATGAGTCTGCACAATCAAGCCTCCAACAACGGCAACATACAGCAGCGCTCCATGGCCCTCTCTCAACCCAACCTCGGTGAGTGTAAAAGCCATCTCTCCCAGTAGTCCACATTCCCCATTACTCATGAGAACACACATGCTCTCGAGCTGTTTCCAATCAGCTGGGAAGGAGCTGAAGGAGCTTTGCTACAGGTGCTTGCCCTGTGTAACTCCAGTGCTCAACGGCCCATGACATTCACAGAGACATCTAATACGATGTGGAATTGGGATAAACTTTATTGAGTTTAATAAATGTACAATACTTGACGTCTAGCATGTTAAATACAGCTCTTTTCTTTTGTGCTTAGATGTGTTTGCTAAGGGTAAGAGATTTAAACAAACTCCTACAGTCTTAAACCCACAGTTCAAGTGGACAATACTTTATTTGTTAAGGAATTGTGAATGAGTGCATAGGGAATGATTTGGAAAAACCTCGCGCTACCTCATTTCATTTACATTTTGCTAAATTTGTATGAATTCATAGAATCTTATTTGTATGTTTTTATATTGTTTTGGTTATGTCTCAATGAGTCTTAGGTTGAGGGGTAGACCTTCATGCTTAGTTTTCTTTTTCTTTTTTGTATTGTACATTTATATATGAATCAAATCATAAAAGTGCACAAACAAAATCAAAATAAAATGTAAAATAGCTGTTTTCTCATGCATACTCATAAAATATCCCTGCACTATGAGGGTCATTTTAAATGTTTACCCACATCTCAAAAAGAATGGTGTCCACAGCACTTCTGGCGCAATCAATTTCTGAATTCACAAATTAAAAATTCAGGTGGACTATATTAGTTGAGAATTTTAATTGAGCATTTAGGGGACAATTTAGAAAAGTTGCATGCTAAGTCATGTCATGCCAGCCTCCAATTCACTTTTTTATGTTTTGTTAAAATAGTATGAATATGTACAATCTCACTTGCGCGTTTTTTTACATTTCTCTTTTTCTAAAAAAATATATTTTTGAGTGTGTATCCAAATTTGCAAACTCATTAAATAGTTAGGTTTTCCTATGCACACTCAATGACTAGCAGCTAGCTTTAGCATAGCTGTAATAAAATCTGCTTCAGAAGATGGCGTCCACAGCACTTAGTATAAGTTGTATGTTTTTGTACTGTTTATGCCAATCTGAGTGTTAGGTTAAGGGATGGACTGTGATGCTTAATGTTTTTCTACAATTGTATTTTTCTGTACAAATCAAATCATCTAAATTGATATGAAACCGCATAACATAATTAGGTTGTCTCCTAAGACTCAGTTTTTATGTACAGTATTTGAATCTAGTATGTGTTTTCAAGAAACCATTCACATTAAATTACTTTATTATTTTAGACTAAGTAACAAAGTGTTTAATTGAGTCATTTCGTAAAAGAATGTGTGTATGACACAGAGGTTATCGGCCGTTTCTGTATAACAGCACATATAGCAGTCAGTCCGTTGAGGCCCTGAATGAGGTTTAACTGGTATTTCTGAGGGGGTCAAATGCTGATTTAATAAAAAAAGCCTTCCAGCCAGCAGATCTGAAAACATTTAAAGCTGTATGAGATTTGTTGACTGTCGTACGAGAAGCGTTCTGTAGCATGTTTTGTGTGTTGCACGAGTTGCCGCTTTTACTCTGTCAGTAACTTAAATGATTTCCAAATGCGCTTTCTTTGTTTGGCTCTTTTCTTCCCAAATCCTGATTTTTGATGAAATGGAAAAAAAGGTGTGCCTCTGCTTTGTTGGCAGCCGAGAAACAGATTCCTGCGAAGGGGGGTGGGTGGAGGGATAAGAACAAGATGAAAGTTTGGAGGGAGAAATATTCCTTCCAGCTTTGCAGACGGAAACTATCTCAGCATATAGAGTTACATACTATGAAGTTTGAGATGTTTTCTGCATTCACAGGAAGTAAAGATGTTTAACAAAATCTCTTTACTGTTTCCTTTCACCCTTGTTGTAAATAATAGCAAAAAAGATGCAACTTTTTAGTTTCACTGTGAAGGTACCCCACTCATGAATAGAGAGGAAGCTGTGGAGATAATGTCTCACTGCGCTTGTGTGGATGTGAATAAAGCTGCTCAGCCTGAAATAATGATGGGTGTAAGAGCCAACCTGCTACACTCGCTCAAACAGCTGCTTTTCTGTAAACTCAACCGCTCATTTTTCTGGTGCACAATCTTCCGGTGACTCAACCGCTCAGGTTTTTTTCTTTTTTGACATGGCTGTGTCATCCATTTTGGCTCATCGGGAAGTAGTACAAGTTCAAAAGACACATAATGCCAAGACATGACTCAAACCCTGCTCCTACAGTCCCACAATCCCTTGCGTTTCCTCTGTCCTCTGTGATTAAGGACTTTTTAAGGAACTTGAGAGGCAACAGATTTAATGTATTCTTAGGTTAGACCAGCTTGAGCTTTCACCTGTTGTTTGTTCACAGTAATTCATGGTGGGGCCCCCCTCAAAACTGAGGGATTATGGGTAATTGACACTCTAATGCAGGAGTGCATTATTAGAACAATACAGTTTTGTTGAATGCTTTCCATAGACTCTTCCCCCCTCGCTTACAACAACAATTGCCATATTGCATCACACTCTAGAGTTTTAAAGGCAGCTGCGACTGCTTTTTTTAGCTTGTAAGAAATTGAGCCCAGTATGAATATGTCATCTGGTCAGTGATGGGATACTCACTTTATTATTGTATTTAAACATACAAAATGCATTTAATTCATACAGTGACATAATATCATAATATGTATGATGAGGCGGTATTGAATTTCTAAATGAAAAAATTCAATGTAATCTAATTTGAATTCAATTGGAAGCCGATGTCCTTAAAACAAAGTCATAGGGTCTAAAATGTAGAAGAAAAAATTAAATACATACATACATAAATAAATAAAGATTATGTCATAGAGGTCGCTTATAATTTCAGACCTTTTTTTAAAATTATTATTATTTTGAAAGGCAACGATAATTAAGGCTGTAAAATGTGTCATGTGGTGCAACTCCACAGTAACTTAATTACTATTTAAATTAATTATTTATTATTCAATATTATTTAATTTAAAGAAGAAAACGTGTTGCCTTGAAAAATAAAGAGAACGTTTATTAGAATTATGATTTGAACACTAACCAGTGTGTTAAAAAAAAGAAAGAAAAGAAGTTATTTCTTTTTACTTGATGGTTACACCACATAGCATAGGTTTTTATTCATTTAGATTTTTTTTTATATTATGTAATAATGAATACTGCTTTGTTACATCCACTGAAAAGAAAAGTCATTCTGGTAATTACATTTTGACAAAAGATGATTCTCATACAAACCTGTCTGAACAAATCCACATGAATTGAACTTTTAGGGGTATGACAGCTTGTTTCTGGGGAAGTAACATTAAAACAGAAAACTTTGTGTTTTGTTTACACTTAAAATGTGCATTTTAGTACTGTACACCTCTGGGATATTACTATGTACATGTACCGTAAACCATGCTACATAACGTATAAAGTTGTCCCTTTAAGA
This sequence comes from Enteromius treurensis, assembly GCA_032275025.1. Classification (NCBI taxonomy): domain Eukaryota; kingdom Metazoa; phylum Chordata; class Actinopteri; order Cypriniformes; family Cyprinidae; genus Enteromius; species Enteromius treurensis. The sequence continues at coordinate 11,301,672 of JAUCMU010000047.1, read as the reverse complement.
GTACCTTTTAAAGTGTTATTTTTGCACATGTAATTACTGTAGCGTGTAAATAAAGCACACTGCTTTGGTCAACTCTTTGGATCACTTTTGTGTGGGTCTGGCTTCTGCCTGACCTCTAGCTGTTGTACTGTTGCTGAACAGGACAGTTGCCCGAGGGTTGGGAGCAGACCGTCACCCCTCAGGGAGAAACATACTTCATTGACCACAAAACCCAAAGCACCTCATGGCTGGACCCGCGGGTGGGTGAGTACTCCCTTCTAGCGTTCCTGGAGTCCAATCAGCCCAGTAGCGTCTTATAATGATGTAAATTTTCCACCTCCTACTCCAATCCCACAATCTCATTCCTAATAATTTGACACGTTTCCCACTTCCACTAATCTAAACATGCAATATGATGAAATGGCATGAGGGTGTTGCTCTAGTGCTGTAACTAGCATGTGTCGGCACTGAAGATGAAATGATCTAGAGATGATTTGCAACACATGCTAATACCTATACCAATACCAATACCAATAATACCTATTGTTTATAATTTCACTTATAAAAACTTAACAATCCTTGAAAGTAGGGGTGGACAATATGTGTGCTGTCTGAGAAATATGCACATAAATATGGTGATTATAGAAAGTGGGAAACTTGAACCAATTTATTATTTTTTTTCACTTTATATGCCTTGAACTGTTAAATGCACATATGTATTATGTGTCAAAATGACCAACCTTGCAAGTATCCTTGTAAACACAATAATTTAGGTAAGAAAGGAAATGTAACATTATATTGGATCTGGGCAGCTCTGGGCAGTGACAGCCGTCTAATATTCCTTGTGTCTGTCAAAACGAGAAAATCTCTTACTGCTATTAATGGCTGATCAGTTACTTGTCTTCAGTGAGCGATATATTTTAACTATACTGTGACATAAATCATAATGTTGAAATGAAATGACGCATGTCATGATATAAGTTTGTCATCAAATGCCCACCCCTACATGACAGACATCAACATGACCATTTTCAAGGACAATGAAAATTCTGTCATATTTACTCAACCCCATGTGGTTCCTCAATTACTTTTAATTCTTCTGTGAAACACAGTCAAGATATTTTGAGGAATTGTCTTCATCAGTGAAAGGGGTGCAAAACACTGGACTGTATGGGTTTTCATAATATGGGCAAAAATACCAATAAAAAAAAAAAGAACGTTTGGAATGGCATGAAGGTTTGGAAATTTGGACCGAATTTTCATGTTCCAAAAGATACTAAAGATATGTGTGCTAATAACAGGCAATCTGATCCAATTACAGTATGTGAATTTGATTTTTTTTGACTGAAAGGTTTCTCCACATAATTCTTTCTTGTGTATTATAAGTGTTGTATTATATATCACAGTTAGCATGAATACTAACACAGAAACAGAAAGTAGACAGAAAGCTGAGTCACATGTAAAATAGTCCATATCTTCATGAGAAGGTAGCCTATTTAGATCTTTACAATAAAAAACACAAGTAAACGTAAGTTGAACGGGAAACAGTATAAGGTCTGTTAGTCAGTGCTTTGATTATGAGCTCTTGTTGGGACAGGATGTCCTGTAATGTCTCACAGATTTTTGGGACTGGACTTTTTCCTTTGCTTTTTTCCTGTCGTTTTTGCTGACCCTGCTGGACAGCTGATGGTGTTTCTGGGAAATCAATGAAACAAGAAGGTCTTTGTTGGTGTGGCTTTAGCAACTCAATCGACTCTGTCCAATCTCTCTCTCTCTCTCTTCTTCACGAACCCTGTCCGCTGCGCATGTGTTTTCTATCATGGCGGGTATTGTGACACTCAGATGTCAGGGGGGCCAAAGGCTGGGAAGCCAGAGTGTGTCTGGCTAAAGCTGTTCACATCTGGACCAGCAGCACACACTGGAATAAATACCCAGAGTCAGTGCTGCTTCCCACCTGTTGGACTGTGTTGTACTCAGACTCTGAACGCAATGAACTTTCACCTCTATCAGATGAACGGCTTTCAAAAACTTTAAAAACATGTCCGGACCATTAATATTTGCACTGACACAACAAATAATTAATAAGTTTGTGATTTTTGCAACACAAGTGACGCCAGTTGCAACCAGTGTTGCCAGATAGGACATACGATTTCCAGCCCAAAAGTTCACAGAAACCCACCCATTGTCAAAAAAAAAGTGATAGAATGTAAGATGAATGTAAGGTTGATAAGAGCAATTTTTATCTCCTTAAAGCAAAATAATGTTAAATAAATATAACACTTTTTATAATTCCCATGGATCAAATCAGGGCAAATAAATTAAAGAGAATTACCAAATATGATTAAAATATGCAAGCTACAGTAGCAAACACTGTCAAAACGGCAATCAGGAAATTGACTAAAAAAACTACAACAAATGCTTTATTGATAAAAAGGTATTCTTAAACATAATGCAGTGAGATTATTGTCTGCAGAAGGAGTTTAACAACAGTCAGTGCTCCACACAGAGATCGGATCTGATCATCATCCAGTCTGTCTGGAATGAAATGAAGTAACAGAACAAATGGAGACAGACTCAATCCAGAAGAATTGCGGCAACGTCTCCAAGATGCTTCAAAAAACCTACCTGAAAAGCTACATGAAAAACTACGGACAAGTGTACCCCTGAACAGAAGCTGTTTTACCAAAAGCTGTTATACCAAATATTTGCATGTGCAATAAGTAGATGCAAAAAAATTCAAATTCAAAACCGCCCAATTGGACAGTAACTCAACCAATCTGGCAACAATGGTTGCAACAGTATTTCAGTTTTATACAAAGTGTTTTAACTAGTATTGTCAAATGAATAATTGCCCCCCACAATAAATGTTTTTGTTTCCATAATATATTTGTACTGTGTATATGTATTATAAATGCATATAAATGCACACACATGCATTTATATATTTAAGAAATATTTGTATTAATATATTGTAATACACTAGTTATAACAGAATTTACTCAGAAATAAAAATTCTGCCGTTGTCTGTTTACATTACTAGTTCATCTTTGAAACAGAAATTAAGATTTTTATTAAACCTGAGAGAATAACAGACACATTAAAAGCAATCCATGGAAACAAAAAGGATTTAATCCAAATTTTCGGAATATAATGAACCGATAACGAAACATATCTATAGAGCACATCAATTATGGTAAATAGATATTTCAATGAACAAAAATCTGTCATATTTCAAAATATCTTCATTTTTGTTTCTAGGATGAAATAAAAATCATATATGTTTAGAATTAAGTTATGTTGAGCAATTGATGATCATTTTCATTCTTGGGTGAACTAAATCTTGAATTGTTATGGCAAATAATATCACAATGCAAAATATCTTATTGGTAGTAAAAGTAGTTGATGACTCAAGTGACAGAAGTGAGATCTGAACTAGCGAATATCTCCTCTTTATCTCACCATAAAAGGCCGTCTTTGCTTCGCCTCAACTGCTAGGTTGCCAAATCCTCCACCCCATCCATAAAACTGATCCTTTGAAGATCTTTTGATGTCAATAAATGTTTGCAAGTCTTGTAAAGAAAGCAAACCGTGATAATTCCCGGCTCCTGCCCGGTTATGATCGTAAAGCTTAGAGTTTAGTTGCTGGCTTTATTTACTTGATGCAGATTTGCTTAGTTTTGGTGGTGTCTCTTGACATTTTGACCCAGTTTATCATTTACCACAATTTGATTGTTAGTGTGTTGTCTTCCTGCTCTCCAGACAATCAATAGCCTGAAAATGTATATAGCAAGTCTGAAGAATCACTGCATTAAGTCTAACAAGGAAATTGGTTAAATGCCAGCTTGAAACCGTTCTCTTGTGCATTATATAACCCTCTCCAACAGAAATCCATTTATAGTAGAACTAAGATACACAGAGGGCTTCGACTTGTTCCACCCAGCAAGTTTGATTGAGTCTTTTGCACATTTGAGGAGATGTGGGTCCTGTGCAGATGTTTAAGACATTCTTGAGGGTTGGGGATTTGAACAATCTACAAGTATGCTACTTCATGCAATCAAGTGACTTGCTGAGGAGAGGTGTGCTCTTGCTTATTACATTACTTGTTTACTCAGACTTATAATTTAGGTCTGACAGACAATAAAACAAGCAAAGCATTGAAATTTACATTGAATCAATAATTTTTTAACCTGAACCATATCTAAACTCTGAAAGTTATGGAGACGTGTGTTCTTTTGACCAGTACAAATGGTTTTTCTTTTGATTTTCTTTTCTTATAAACCAATATAAACTCTATAAACAGATCAGCAACACAGCAAAACACTGATTCGCTTGGTGAACACACTTTTTTATTACCTGATTACATAATAAGAGTTTATTGTGTTTGTTCTATACCATAATGTAAATCTCATGTTCCTCTTTTGTGTATCTGTAACTATGTACTTAGATTTTTAAGTTATTAATTTATGTCTATGGAGGGTCAGAAAGCTCTTCCGAAGATGAATGAAGGTCCTGCGGGTTTTGAACGAAATGAGGGTTAGTAAATGACAAAACTTCAATTTTGGGGTGAACTAACCCTTTAAAGGTTTTCATGGAACCAGCCTTTAATTTTAAGAGTGTATATACCATGTCTGTCATGAATTGGGACTAAATTCAATTCTCGTTTGTTAAGGTTTGCACCAAACAGAACAGAATACAAACTTAGTTTTAAGGTTGTTGAATCCCTTCCAGCCACATGATCACTGGCCATAGACATGGTGTTACGTACATCACTGAGCTTTTTTATTTTTAAATAAGCTGCACAATAATTAATCCAAGAGCAGGCCAAGCTGCTGCCGTGATCCAGAGAGCAGAAAGACTGTGCTTTGTTTGTGTCGTATCTCGCAACTCTTTCAGCCACATCTGGCTTTTACAGGAATGTTTTGTCCATGTGAAAGTGGTTTACCCGACAGATAAACACACCGCACACACAGATACACACACACATGCTCCATATGGTCACGAGTCGCCAGCACTCTTCACTTCATGTCTTCCTGTGTGGGGTGAGAAGATAATCCTCATGAAACTGGTTGAGTTTGAACTGAAGTAAAGCACGTGAATCGTATTGTGCTACAATGTCAGTCGTGAAACTCTGCCTGCGTCCTTGAAGCAAACATTGTTTCTTATCGTTCTGTTCCTCTGAGAGCATCAGACATTCTTTACACAGGAACAGAACAGCTTTTCACAAACCAGAACTCTGGCTTCATCCAGAGATAAATTAAAACATAGTAGAATACAGCAATTATTGTAAGCAATTTACAAAAACGTTCATTTTCAGTTAAACTAAGCAATGTAAAACTCATTCTTCTGTCATCTAGAAGAGGCCCACCCTTGTGATCAACAGTGTGAACTACACTGCTACCTTGACGTTTGCCAGTTACAACAGAGCGCATTTACATAATGATATCTTAAAGAGAAACTACAGTTGAAATGTTGGTTTAAGATATTTTGGTTTCACTTTATTTTGATGGTCCCTTTAACATATTCTGTTGATTATAAGTAACATTGCACCTACATATCTACTAACTCTCGATAGAGTGTTAGCAGATTATTAGTAGACTGGTAGGGTTATGGTTTGAATAGGTTGATTTGTACTTGCAAAATTACTTATAGTCAGTAGAGCGTCTTTTGGGAGACCATCACAAAAAAAGACTTAGCAGATATTAATTACAGAGTGTACTAATATTCTAATGAGAGTTAATTGACATGTAGGTGCAAAGCTACTTATTGTCAACAGATTGTTCAAAAGGGACCATCAAAAGTGTTACAGATATTTTTTAAAGAAATGATTGTTTAATTAAGCAAAAGGATCAAAATTGACAATGAAGAATGTTACATTTTAAATATATTTCAAATAAATGCAGTTCTTTTAAAATTTCTATTCATTACTGTTGAAAAAAAAACAGTTTTGAAGTTGGGATGCTAGTTTAAGCTGCTCCTTTGCTGGTTTAAGCTGTTCATGTGCTAGTCCTAAACTGGTCTGACCAAGTTTGTTGGGGCAGTGTGAACATAGCAGTAATTTTTTCATAAAATCATAAAATTGTACATTTTATATTCTTCCTTTTATGTAAAGCACTTTGAATTACATGTACCTCTGTGCTTGAAATGTGCTATTTAAATAAACTTGCCTTGCCTTGCTGATAGTTATCGCTCTTGGTGTGAACCGGGCTTAAGAGCTACATTGTGACTTCTCTTTTGTACACCTAAAAGTGGGCTTACTTGATTTACCTGTTGTCGGTGGCCACACTCAAGCCATTTTAAGGCCAGTATTTTTTTTATTTTTTATTTTTTGTAGGACTGGGAAGAGATTTCTTAGTAAACAGTTTTCCGTGCTGCATTCTGCATTCTGGCCAGCTATAATTGAGTCATTCTGTTTGTGTGCTGTCTTTGTTTAACATGTTTTTCCTCAGACAGTCTGAAACAAAGCTGCATTTCTAAACACTATGATTTGCCATTTTAGCATTTAGGATTACAACTTGGATTAATAAATCTGTCTGGTTTTGTACAGGCAGACTTTTAAGTGTGCGCGTATAGCCTGGCTATTTGCCAAAGAACAACCCATTTTAGATAGAAACAACCTTCTGAGTGACATGAAACAACCGCTCACAGGAGGAATTACCAGAAATACATACTGTAGACTATAAAATTATGTTTTCTTCTAATTAAAGTTTCAGTCATTGTAGCTCCCTGATTCCTCGTAAATGAAAGCAGCCAATTAGCTTAGAGCTTGCCGTATGGAGAAAGTTGGTGAATCTGAGTGTGTTTGTGGTGTGTTTGTGACAGTGCTGAGCCAGCAGGCCCATCAGCAGCACCTCCAGCAGCAGCAGCAGCAACAGCAGCAGCAGGTCCAGGGCTCACAGCAGCAGAGCTCCCAGCCCATGATGAGCATGAGCAGCCCCATGAGCACCCAGCAGCACCAGCAGAAGATGAGGCTCCAGCGCATCCAGATAGAGCGAGAGCGCATCCAGAGGAGACAGGAGGAGCTCCTGAGACAGGTGAGTGTCTGCTGGAGAAACACTCCTCCAGAACTATTACTACAAATATACCATAAATGGTGAGAGACAAAACATTTTAATCCAAGCCTAAAATTAATATTTTCGTGCTGCTGTGAAGAATAATGTATGTTTCTTGATTACTCAAACTCCAGAAGTTGCCTCCAGTATGCTTTTAAACACTGATTTTAAGGAAAAAGATTATGACTTCTAAAAAACTTATAAATGTAACAATTCCAGTGAAAAAGAATGACCTTGTTAACTGAAATGTTTAACTTTGTGTATATAAGAATCAGTGCTGTCAAATTATTAATTTTTTGTTTAAATAAAATAAGTGTGTGTACTGTGTATATTTATTCTGAATATATAAATGCACATGCATATGTATATATTTAAGAAAATAGGAGGTTTATATATTAAATACATTTATAATGTAATATAAATATTTTAATTATATATTTTAATTATATAATTATATATATATATATATATACACTCACACACACACATATATATATATATATATATATATATACATATAAACATATATTATGTGTACAAAAACCTTTATTTTGGATGTGATTAATCACAATTAATTGTTGCCCAGCACTTTATATATTAAGTACATTAATAAATAATATAAATTATATTCATATACATATATGCATCTAAATACATGTAAATATTTTCTAAATATATACATGCTTGTGTTTGCATTTATATATGCATAACAAATATACACAGTACAGACAAAATATATTATGTAAACTAAAACTTTTTAAGAACATTTTTATATTTGATGAAATGTTAGCTTCCAACCCAAAGAACCTAAAAAGTAAAAAAAAAAAAGGAAAGAAAGAAACGCTACTTTGTCAACAAATCAAAAATGTTTAGGTTGCATTACTAAAGTAACTAAATCTAAAATAGACAGAGGCACAACAAAATGACTAAACTGTAAATTAAAAGCTGAAAAATATTAAAAAGGAAGTGTTATTCAAATAATAATGTTTGTAAAAATATTATTTATTATAATTGTTGTTGTTTATAATTAAATGTGTGAATAAAATGTGTATAAGAGGTTTTGCAACAGAGAGACTTGGAGTGCTGAAAAATAAGACTTGTAACACAAGCCAGCTTAAAAAAAAAAAAAAAAAAAACGCCATCTAGTGTTATAGAAGCTGTGGCCAACCTCAGCCAGAGACATAAATCAAAGTTCAGGAGAACACATCGGTGCAGCCTCAGTAATGCAGCAGCAGACGGACCTCACGCAGCTTGTGTTTATATGAAGCATCTCTGACTCTTCTGTGACTCTGTTCACTCAGTTTGTGATGATGGACATGTTTTTCTGTGTGAGGAGGACACATGCTGTTTGCATGTGTTTGTGGACTCAGACTGAAAAAAGATCAGATTTAAAAAAAAAAAGGATGAGTCAGACATTGCTTTCTGGTTCTGGACGTCTTCCCTAGACTGAATTCTTCCAGCTGTTTTTGTGAACGCACTCCACCCTGAATCTTGTCTATATATAAACAGCCCGAGCTGCTCTGATTTATGAGATGAGATCTAGAGCTTATAATTTTTATCAAACCTTTTACATACATTCTTATGATAAGTATATTATTAAAACTTAGTATAATATTCAAACTCTGAAGTCATTTAAACAGTACTTTAGATATTTTGGGGGATTTTAGCTTTTATGTTTTCATGG
>JAUCMU010000047.1:11270857-11286156 GCA_032275025.1 Enteromius treurensis | reverse complement strand
GCCTTTAGTAAAAGCTCAAAGGCAAATAGGTCTCTCTGGCGAGTTCCCATATGTAACGTCTCCGTTCCCTCCTTCAGAGAAAGTGGGTTACGTTTAGTAACCTAGACGTTTTATTGAATAAATATAGCATATAGCTTCTTACAGTGCAGTAGAAAGATGTGCTTTACCAATAAGTACTATCTTAGTCTCATCTGTCCACGAGACGTTTTCCCAGAAGGATTTTGGCTTACTCAAATACATTTTGGCAAACTGAAGTCTTGCTTTTTTATGTCTCTCTGACAGCAATTGGGTCCTCCTGGGTCTCCTGCCATAGTGTTTCGTTTCATTTAAATGTCGACGGATAGTTTGCGCTGACACTAATGCTCCCTAAGCCTGCAGGACAGCTTGAAGTTATTTAGAACTTGTTTGGGAATGCTTATCCCCCATCCGGGCTATCCTGCAAAGCAACCTTTCATAATTTTTTCTCTTCTATCCACACCCAGGGAGATTAGCTACAGTGCAATGGGTTGAAAACGTCTTGATAATGTTGCACACTGTGGACAAAGGCAAATCTAGATCTCTGGACTTGGTTTTGTAACCTTGAGATTGTTGATATTTTTCCACAATTTTGGTTCTCAAGTCCTTAGAAAGTTCTCGTCTCCTCTTTCTGTTGTCCATACTTAGTGTGGTACACACAGACACACAATGCACAGACTAAATTAACTTATTAACTAATTGACAGGTAAATTAACTCCTTTTTATCTGCTTTCAGGTGTGAAATTTGTTTATATTGCCCACACCTGTTACTTGCCCCAGGAGAGTTTAAAGGAGCATCACATGCTTGAAACAATCTTATTTATCCAATAATTTTGTCCAGCCCATATTTGGAGTTCTGTGTGACATTATGTCAAATTAGCTTTTTTCCCTCCCTTTTTTGTTTTGTTCCAGTGCACACAAAGGGAACAAACATGTGTACAGCAAAAACATGTATTAATGCAATACTTTTCTGTGAGAAATACTTGATTTTCTGGAAGAAATTTAGGGTGCCAAAAATTTTGGCCATGACTGTATATTTACAGATTTGTACATAATTTTGCCTTCATTTTGCAGATTTCTATTTAAATGTAATATGTTTCTGAGAGCTAGAAATCATCATCCGATAAACGTAATTAATTATTAAGTATTATGCATAATTACATATCAAGTCTAGGCAGATTCCTCATGTATCCAGCAGAGGTCTCAGCATCACCTCAACATGTTCTATTGAGTGCGTTATTCTCTATTACTGGTGAAGTCAGAGGAGTCTATACAGACTACACTGATTGAAGTTAATCACTAACATTTGTGTTTGTTACTGTTTAACTGCATGCTTAATGAGAAATTATATTTTTTAAAAAGGCTTGTAATCACATTATGTTATTGTTGTTACTGTTAAAGAGATATTTGCAAGTCTGACTCTTTCTGTTGCACAGAGAAACAAAATTCTTCGTCATGCAGCCACAAATATCCAGATAAAGTAGCTATTGAGGAGAGGATTATCAGTAATAAAGCATCAGTCACATGCATCATAAAACACAAAGTTAATAATTCCTGTGTAAAGATGAGAGCTGTTACCTATAAACCCATCATAAAATAACATTCCCTTCATAAACCCCTGATAACACATCAGCATCATACTGGCGGAACAACAAACATTTACTTTAGCCAGAAAGCCTTCTCATGACATTGCATAAGAACTCTTATAAAGTATGCTATAGTGCGGTTTCAGCTTTTGCATCATGTTTTTGCACACTCTTTACATATTCAGTTATTAAAAATGTCGCAGACATCTGTAGCAGGCCAGCTGTTGTTTATGAAGTAACCCTGAACTTTCCAGGGTCTGTCAGGGTGCTTCCCAGATCATCTCACTTTCTCTCCTGCTGCTTCCTGTTTTCTCAGAAAAACAAAACCTTGCTGAGTGAATAGGAAAAGCGCAAGTATAGCAACAAGGACAGCCATGTGGTGCTTTTTAAATCAAGACTTTATTAAGTGTAAAATATCCTTTTACTAATATAGCAATACATTTTAACCAATTTCCTGAGATAAAATAATAAAAACTGATATCTTTTATCAAATGTTCCATAAATTTGCACATTCCCTTTATCCATCATGAAAAAAAGACTAAATACTTGTAGGAAAATAACATTCTACTACAGTTTGAATAAATATTCTTATTAATGTATATATATTAATACACCACATATATCAATATCCTATATCATATAAATCTATATTAAACATAATATTATATATATATATATGTGTGTTGCCTTCATAAGCCATCAGCCATCAGGCAGATACAGCAAACTCGGAAGAAAACAACATCCATCTGAGCAGTATAAAATTACACATATGGATGGATGATAAGTCCTAAAGAATCACTGATCCAAGTCCATTCTGATTGGTTTAAGAGCTCTGCGGAGGAGACAAAGGTTAAGTTATTTCAACATGTCAAATTAATGGTGAATTCACATGAATAATGTATTTCATGAGTTTGTGTGCCCATATAATCTTAACATTAGTGGTAAACCGATTTGGCTTTAAGTCTGCAAAAGACTATTCTATTTGAGTTTTGATAACCACCCTACAGACAGAAAGATAGATAAATAAATATGCATAAACAGGAGAAGATGGGGAGGAGGAGTGGTGCAGAATGAACCAACTTAAGAGACTGTATTTATACTTGGATTTTATTTGAAAGATTAGATGGGCTTACTCCTCTTCTTGTTATTATATTTATCAGAGTTTGTGCGTACCCCGCAACAGCCGCAGCAGTCTCCACAGATGGTTCCGATGAGCCCATTGATCACCTGGAAGGCGCACAGACCGACCTGAACCAGACCAGTAATCAGCAAGATCGAGAACAAGGTCAGATGCCACGTGACGATATCGCCTGGACCCTCACATATATCCCACAGCGTTGTGTTGGACAGGTAGTTTCTGAAAGAACCAAATCAAGTGACGGGTGTTAGATTACAGCTACTGGATTATTACTTGATTTCATTAACTTGAGGAAAAACACGCACCCGTCAACAAATGGGTAAGTGGCATTAAAATCTGGTCGGTAAGTCCCATTAGGAAATTTGTAGTTAATGAAACACTTGGGCCCGTGATTAATGGCCACACAAGACACAATAATGGAGTAAGCGGCACCCACAGCTCCAGCTGCGGCGAACAGAATTGAGCTGAACATCTAGATGAACACAAAGCAAGTGTTAAAACTCAAGCACAAACCATACAGGTGTGGCACTCAGTTTTGAAGACAAAGCAGAGTTTTCTCACCGCAAAACGTTTTCCGCAGCTCTCATTTCCACAGCAGCCACAGCAGTCGTTGTTCTTCAAGCCCAGGAAAACCAGCGCGGGGAAAATCATCTAAACAAAGAACAGCGTGTTACTTAAAGGTGAACATTGGCCTGTAAGGTCATTTCTACAATAAATCAAAGTTTTAAAATGTATACAAAAAAATATAAATAATAAAATAATAATAATAATAATAAACATTTGTAAAATTTTCAATACTTGCCTAGCTATTACATACTGTATAAGCATCAACATTTAAATTATGGGCCTCAATCATAAAAGAATGTGGAAACCCTTCGTAAAACCATAAACTGACGCTTACTTTTTTATGGAAATTCGACTTCAAATTAGAGTTGTTTAATAGTCCTTAACTTCTTGTATGAGGAAAAGCTGTCATCCACTCACCAGCACACCCGATCCCAGAATTCCTCCAAAGTAAAAGACTTCATCCGTGATGTAGCTACTCTCATCGACTACATTACCGCCCGGGAAAAACAGCAGAGTGTTGCAAAGGATGCAGATGATGGCCAGAGGCAGGAGGGTTATCCCCAGGCATTTGGCGAAATTTCCAGAACACATGATTCAGTCTTTTCTTGAGTCAAATACAGTCCAGAGTAGGGTGCGCTATGGATCTGGATTCCTTTGTTCGGGTTAGGCGTCCGTTTCTGTGTGTGAGTTTATATTCTCCTGCTGCTGTGATGTCAGTGATGGGCACCTCTCTGTAAATGTATAACTGTGGTGTGCGCTGCACCTACAGAGGTGCGTTCTATCAGAGCCCTTATACTATCAGTCGTTGAGTCACTGCGGCCTCACCTTAACATGCAACAGCAAATAAAACATTCACACATGTCAATGAATCATGAACACATCTGATGATTTTAAAAACATTTGAAAGGTAATTGGCACGTATGATGCACTTTTAGTAGTAATCTTTGTTACAAATGTGTAACTAAACACTTATTTAAATATGCAATGTATATGTGTCGATAGGAATTAGAGCACATATCAGTTAGCATAAATGCTCTATATCCAAGAAATTATTAAATTACTATTAAAGATGTCCAACTAAAGTTGATGAAAATACTCTAAAGTTGAGCTATTTGTATTTATTGCAAATTAAATGCAATTAATACAATATAAATGTAACTATTATATAATTTAGTTTGAACCAATTAAAAGTTAAAACTTTTTATTTTTTTAATTATTTTTACGATAAGTGTTTTTAAGAGTAGGCTGTAGTGTTCTTATTTTTCCCAAAGAGACAGATTAGACGGCAAGAACAATGCAAGGGGGATATAATAACAGCCATGTGCACACAAAAAAACCCTTCAACGTTTTGGCAAATGAAACCAGGCCATAGAAGAAAAACAATACATTAAGGATGGAATACTAAAATTAGGGGATAAATATACATTAAGTCATTTTGCAGATGTTTTGTTTGCAGATGTTTTTTGTTTTTAAAGCGAATTACAATTGGTGAAAATGTAAAGCAATTCATCTTAATAAAGCAAACAGACAGAGGAAGTGTATATCATAATACCAGCCTCATGCACTGTTCAAATAAGCACAAACTATAAAGGGGAGGAATTAGTAAAGATAAATTAATATTTTTATATACATTTAGGATGAAGTCAAGTAGTGCCGAAAGAAATTAGTTTTCAGCTGTTGTTTGAAGATTGAGAGGGATCTAGCATTCCGGATAGGGGTGGGAAGATCATTCCACAAGCCAGGAACGTTGAACGAGAATGTTCTGGAGAGTGATTTTGATACTCTAATGTAAGTAGGCGGGTGGAGAGACAGTAGTTCTTCAATCATCAATGACATGAATTTGATGCGAGATGCAACCAGGAGCTAGCAGTACTAGGAGATAAAGAGAGATGTAACCCAATGCAAACCTGGAAGATAGAGCAGTTCTCTTTGAAGGTCAGCTGGTCATCAAAGATTACATCAAGATTTCTGACTAAAGTTGATGGGGTAACTGTAGATAAACTAAGCTGAATTATGAAGTTGTGCTTTAGAGTTGGAGTGCAGGGAAGACAAGAACCTTGGCCAGGTGATGAACTTTTATCCATGCCTGAGATCTGTGCGGCTACTGTTGGATCATCTGGTTGAAAAGTGAGTTGTGTGTCATTAGCGTAGTTGTGGTAGGAGAACCCATTTGCCTGTATGATGGTACCCAGTAGAAGTGGAGAAGAAGAATGCATCCCTGAGGAAACCCAGTGTTCAGATGATGTGTTTCAGATGATGTGTTCCCCAGGCCACATTGAAAGACTTACCAGTGAGATACTGTATCATTTCAACCAGCGAAGTGGAATCCCTGTGATGCCCAGAAATGAGAGGGTGGACAGGAGAATCTGATGACAGACAGTATCAAAAGCAGTAGGTAGATCCAGCAGAATAAGAACTGATAAATTGGAATCAGCTTTTGCAGTCTGCAAATTTAAAGGAAACGAACTGAACAAGAAACAGGTACACTAATCAATCAGTATCTCCGACAACAAATGAGGAAATGACTACAGGGAATATATCACAAACAGAGAAGGAAAAAATGGAGCAAAACAACATAAACATTTGTTTCTACTATTATCAATAAATAAATATGATTATTTTCATCCCTCATTCTGTCTCTCTGTCTAAAATTACCTGTTCATAAGGGGTGGGTCATTTAAGTCTTGTCAGTAATCGTCCACTGTTATGGTTGGCTAATGTCATTGCATAGGAAACAGTGTGTGATTGTCATTTCTATTTGATTTTATTGTGATGCGACAACTGCATTCAGAGAAATCAAAGGCAAATTCCATATGTCCTTTTTTGCATCCCTAAAGGGCACTTTGGGAAGGGGACACTATTTGTAGAGCCTTTCCAAATGAAAGTGAACAACTGAATCTCATCACGAAGGGCCTTTCCAAAAGTATGTTACAGTTTTTTTCAGTTGCAGTTAGCACAACATCCATCTGCTGTAACCATACAATTAACACAATTCTTTACATAATTATAACTATGTATAGCACCTACTTCTGCCACAACAGCAGGCCAAATATATGAAAAAAATATCTCTGTATAAAATATTGTAACGACTGATAAACATTTTTAAGTAACAGATGATAATAATCTAATATTTAGAAACAGCTGATCCCAGTTGGAGGGATAGCATGTGTTGAATCTTTTTCCATTACATCAACAACATCAAGTAAAAAAAGACCTCTTTGAATTGGGTTTGCAGGTGCAGAACAACACAGAATTTGAGAGAGAAAAAGAAAAATCCCCTGGTTTGTTAGTTTTAGGGAGATGAGTACTTGGGTCAGTGTAGAGACGATGCAACCAATGGATTCAAGTTTAGCTATGCTGTAGAGAGCTTTATTCATTAAAATGGTAGTTTCTGATATCGCGAGGGGAGTGAGTTTGCAGATGCGAAACGGAAATTATTTAACAGTTTTATAATTTTTGTTGTATTTTATGCTAAAGTTAATATTAAGTGACATTTTAGGAGCACTGTTGTCTCTTTTTCTCTATTTTGTCGACAAAAGTTGAACAAACAAAGTTGAATTGTTGTAAATTCTGTCACTCACACAGCACATGATTCATTTATGAATGAATCTTTGCTTTTGAACAACTCTAGTGAGTTTTGAATTCAATGACAAATTCAAAAAGAGAGTCAGTTGCTTCATTACTAAACGAATCAACTGTTAGAACAAAACGATTTACTGTAATGGATGATTTAGTGACAAAGACAGAGACTTACTGCCACCTACTTCAGCTATATTCTGTAAATGTAATGAAACAAAAACACAATTATCAATGGGAAGCTTAATTTTTAGCTATGCAGGTCAGTTAGAGACACTAATCGTTCTCATTTTTTTTTGTTTTTTTATTTTGTTTAATAAAATCATTCTTTAATTTCACTAATAATTTTTTTTTTTTTTTTTTTTTTTACTAAAAACAGGGGTAGTATGTTGCCAAGAATTAACAAATACAACACATAAAACATGTAAAATGGATTTTATTTGAAGATAAACCGAAGGCTTAATGACAAAAAAAAAAAAAAACTATGGATTTTTATATTGTCTATTTATATGCAGGTAGAACTGAAACATCACAGGAAATGCAGTTTTTGTATTTACTGTAATGACATTTTAGCATTTTGACAGTTTGTGTGCAAGACTGACTATATATTCCTGTTGGATAAAAAAACTAGTTCTAAAGTTTTGCCCGAATCACTGAATTTTGAATCAGGTTTCCTGTGTTTTGATAGAGTTCGTATAAAAAGGTATTCAGAATTTTGAAATGGAGAGTGTGTATTTATTTAACAAAATATGGTTTTGGCTAGATAATTATTTGGCTAACTGTGTTATTATTTGGCTAATATTTGGCTAATTATTTGGCTATTTGGCTAATTGTGTGATGTTGGCGTGTTAAGAGTTTAGAAAAAGTAATTTAAGTATTGGCAAACGCTTGTTATCAATAGACAAAATCTGAAATTAAAGGAACACGCAATGGTCATTTCACGGAAGTAATTTCTGTTGATAATTTTGTAATCTTCCAATTTAGTTCTTATGATGCATTTTAACGCAAAGTTGGGGTTGATTTCGATTTTACAAACAAACATAAGTAGTATTGGCTAATTAAATATGTATTTCTTTTAAATATGTATTTACAAAACCTTGCTGAGTGAGATGGAAAAGCATAGTATAGCAACAAGGACAGCCAAATATCTTTTTACTAATATAGCAATACATTTCAACCAATTTCCACTGTTAAATTGGTTAAAATAATAATAAAACAATTATCTTATATATATATATATATGAAAAAAATCCATGTATTTGCACGTTCCCTTTATCCATCATGAAAACAAGACTATATACTTGAAAATAACATTCTCCTACAGTTTGAATATATATTCAATATTCTTTTTAATAAGCATCAATACACTATATATAATATTCTATATCATATAAATCTATATGAAACATAATATATATATATATATATATATATATATATAATATATTGCCTTCATAAGCCATCAGCCATCAGGCATATACAGCACACTTGGAAGAAAACATAATCTATACAGTATAACAGTATAAATACAAATCAGGAGTTGAACAACTGTTGGAAATTACAGATATGGATGTATGATTAGTCCTGAAAAATCATTAATCTAAGACCATTCTGAGTGTTTTAGGAGCTCTGCAGGGAAACAAAAACAAACAAACACACAGTTAAGTTATTTCAACATGTCAAACTAATGGTGAATTCACATCAATAATTTATTTCACGAGTTTGTGTGCCCATATAATCTTAGCATTATGGTAACTTTGATAGATTTGGCTTGATGTCTACAATGGAGGGCTCAGAGAGACTATTCTACTCAAGTTTTGATAATTCCCCTATAGATAGAAAAATAAATAAATAATTAAATAAATATGCATTAACAGGAGGATATGGGGAGAAGGAGGGATTCTGAAAGAACTAATGATGGAAGAGCATGAAAGCCCATTTCTACCACTGAATAAACAATTTAAAAATGTTATAGCAACTTTATATCTACCAATTATTACTTTATAACTCACAACTGTGACTATTATTCTCACAATTATGATATAATAAGTTGCAATTGTCAGTTTATATCACACAATTCTAACTTTTTTCTTGGAATTGTGATTTTATATCTTACAATTCTGACTTTATAACTTGTAATTTTGAGATTATATCTCGCAATTCTAAAAAAAAGTCAGAATCACAGAATTCTGAGAAAAAAAAATTGTCAGAATTGTGTGATAAAAAGTCACAATAACCTTTTTTTAAATTTTTTATTCAGTGGCAGAAACAGGCTTCCAAAGAATAGACTTTATTTATACTTGGATATTAATTGAAAGATTGGATGGGCATACTGCTCTTATTGTTATTATCTTTATCTTTATTTGTGCGTACCCCGCAACAGCCGCAGCAGTCTCCACAGATGGTGCCGATGAGTCCGTTGATCACCTGGAAGGCGCACAGACCAACCTGAACCAGACCAGTAATCAGCAAGATCGAGAACAAGGTCAAATGCCATGTGACAATATCGCCCGGACCCTCACATATATCCCACAGCGTTGTGTTGGACAGGTAGTTTCTGAAAGAACCAAATCAGGTGACGGGTGTTAGATTACAGCTATTGGATTATTACTTGATTTCATTTAACTTGATGAAAAACACGCACCCGTCAACAAATGGGTAAGTGGCATTAAAATCTGGTCGGTAAGTCCCATTAGGAAATTTGTAGTTAATGAAGCACTTGGGCCCGTGATTAATGGCCACACAAGACACAATAATGGAGTAAGCGGCACCCACAGCTCCAGCTGCAGCGAACAGAATTGAGCTGAACATCTAGATGAACACAAAGCAAGTGTTAAAACTCAAGCACAATCCATACAGGTGTGGCACTCAGTTTTGGAGTCAAAGCAGAGTTTTCTTACCGCAAAACGTTTTCCGCAGCTCTCATTTCCACAGCAGCCGCAGCAGTCGTTGTTCTTCAAGCCCAGGAAAACCAGCGCGGGGAAAATCATCTAAACACAGAACAGTGTGTTACTTAAAGGTGAACGTTTGCCTGTAAAGTCATTTCTACAATAAATCAAAGTTTTAAAATCAAATAAAAAAAAGTTCAAAGTACATAATCTTTCAATCCCTCCTAAGATCATTCTTGATCACAAACAAAATAAAAAGAATAAAAAGAATTAAAAGTACAAAATAACAATAATAGTAAACATTTGTTATATTTTCCCCTCTTTAAAATACTGGAAATTCTTTGTGAAACCATAAACTGACACTTACTCTCTCTCTCTCTCTCTCTCTTTTTTTTTTTTTTTTTACAGAAATTTGACCTCAAATTAGAGTTGTTTAATAGTCCTTAACTTCTTGTAAGAGAAAAAACTGTCATCTCCTTACCAGCACACCAGATCCCAGAATTCCTCCGAAGTAAAAGACTTCATCCGTGATGTAACTACTCTCATCGACTACATTACCGCCCGGGAAAAACAGCAGAGTGTTGCAAAGGATGCAGATGATGGCCAGCGGGAGGAGGGTTATCCCCAGGCATTTGGCGAAATTTCCAGAACACATGATTCAGTCTTTTCTATAGTCAAATACAGTCCAGAGTAGGGTGCACTGTGGATCTGGAGTCCTTTGTTCGGGTTAGGCGTCTGTTCCTGTGCTTGTGCAGGTGAGTATCAGTGTGTTCATTTATACTTTCCTGCTTCTGTGATGTCAGTGATGGGCACCTCTCTGTAAATGTGTAACTGTGTTGTGTCCTGCACCTAAAGACGTGCGTTCATCTATCAGAGCCCTCATACTATCGGTCACTGCGTCACTGTGGCCTCACCTTAACATGCAACACTTTATCATCCAACAGTAAATAAAATATTTGCAAATATCAATGTATCATGAAAAAAAAGAGCAAAAATTATGCTCTTTTAATATTTTCTAAAGTTTAAATCATTTCCCTCATTTAAAATGTGTAATACAAACTTATTTAAATATACAATGTATGAAATTACAGCATATCTCAGTTAGCATAAATGCTTTTTATATATTTCTAAGACAATGGATGTAAATATGAAATTACTTTTAAATATGTATTAAAGTCCTACTTATTAAGATATTATAAAAGCTGCTGTAACTTTGTTAACAAAAAGAAAGAAGGTATTGCAACATGAAACCAGTCAATAGGAGAAAAACAATATAAAAACTTCATATCAAGCAAGGAGTACAACAATGAGGGCTTAAATATGAAGGAAAAAAACTGAATAAGAAGCAGGTGCACTAATCAATCAGTAAATGTGACAACAAATTAGGAAATGAACACATGGAATGGAAATGAACACATCACAAACACGGAAGGAAAGATAATAGACCAAAAGAAAGTAGACATAAATATTTATAGATATTTATATTTCATAAATATTTATTTAAAGGAATAGTTCAGCCCAAAAATTTAAATAACCCCAAAAGAAGTCTTCTTTCTGACGAACACAGTCTTTTTTTTTTTTTTTTACCCTGGCTCTTCCAAGCTTGGTAATGCTGGTTTTATCAACACAGTTTCACTCCAACTCGTCACATTTAGATGCTTGGTCAAAACCCTTTTGCGTCGCTTTTTGAAGAGCAACAGTCAAAACTGTTTTATTTAAATAATAATTATTTACACATTTATGAGCACGTAACCCAACCCCTGCCCCTAAACCTACCATCTGTCAATAAAACACAAGACATAGCAGGCAGATACAACCACTGTCATAATTTATTTGAAATATACTGTATTAATATTCCAAGTCTTTTGCTGCAAAACAATCGATTTGTGAGTCGAATAGACACGGTCGCTGTCTCCGTCTTCCATATACTTCCTGTTGTTAGATTTCTCTGTACTTGGTTGACCAGTGGATTTAAGGGCTCGCCAATGTATTAGATAAGTAAGCTTGATTCAAAGTCCAGGGGAAAAGAGTTTTATTCAGAAAGTAGTGTAGCAAAGCCGTCTTCTGTATCTTAACCCGAGGTACTGGCCAGTGTGACCAGACCTATACCCTGACATCAAAGACAGTATAGCCATTTGGTTCACAACTTTACAAACAAAAGGCGCCAACTGGAGGTCTTACAATAGGTAACAGAATGTTGAAAAGTGGGGTGTGGTTGCAATGTATACAGATGTTAATTCCGTCTAAGGAATTCACATAATCTTTCACTGTTCACTGCTGCAGTCTGTGCGTGATTGAAAAAAATGCCGCTACAAGAATCCTTATGTCAACATTGGTTGAGAAATAACATTGGCTCTTGCGTGTCTCGTGATCAATAGCATCATGCTGTTGTGAAATACTATTGGCTCTTGTGTATCTTGTGACCATTTGCGTCATGCTACGGGACGGGAGAGGGCGCCTCGGCCACCTCTGCACCACAGCATCCAGCCCCAACAGAGCTGGGTGAACTAGTGAGAACCAGAGGGGACATTGTGCATTCTCCTGATTCGCAAAGAGGTCCACCTCTGCTCGTTAAAACCGGTTCCAGATTTGATCCACCACTCGAGGGTGAAGCCTCCATTTCCGGGCCTCGGCCCCTGTCTCGACAGTGAATTTGCCCCCATATTTAAATAGCCTGGGATATAGCCTTCAGTGAAAGCAGTCTGTTCTGAGCCCACATGCAAATCTCTTTTGCCAGTCTGTAAAGACAGTGGGATCGCCACTGCCGTGGGGTTATCTGACCGTACCAGAAGGTGACGCCCCACTAATTCTGGCTGAAAGAATTTTAATGCCTTGAATGTTGCTAGTAACTCTCAGCCGTTTATATGCAGTTGCCGTTGAGTCTTGTTCCACTGCCCTCGGGCTGGGTGACCATTCATGATTGCTCCCCAGCCGGTGAGGGATGCATCGTTACGAGGGTGGCCTGAGAGTATTGAGCCCCAAGTAACTGTCCTGACTCTAGAAACTGCACATCTTTCCATTTCGTCATGGTCGAAGCTCCTAACCGAGAGACATTGACCAGACGAAAAGGATTTCCCCTCGGGGAAAAACCTTTGCTTTTTAGCCACCACTGAAGTGGTCTCATATGTAACAGCCCCAGCAGAATCACACTGGAGGCAGACCCCTGTCTTACTTGTCTGGCCGCAGCCAGCAGGATGTCGATCCGAGCGGGGGACAATCGTGCCCGCATCGAAACCGAATCCCATATCAAGCCTAGATAAGACGTTCTTTGAGCTGGAGAGAGCACACTCTTCTTGGCGTTTAGTCTCAGACCCAGTTCGCTCATGTGAGCAAGGACGACATTTCGATGTCTGCAGGGCTCGCCCCATGAGCTCGCTAGAATTAACCAGTCGTCTAGACAGTTTAGAATACGGATCCCCTGTAACCACAACTGGGCCAGGGCTATCACCTTTGTAAACGTGCGAGGTGATAGAGCGAGACCGAAGGGGAGAACCCGATATTGATAAGCCATCCCTCGGAATGCGAATTTTAGAAACCTCCTGTGTGACTGATGTATTGAGATATGGAAATATGCGTCTTTTAGATCTATTGTGACAAACCAGTCCTCGGACCTGATTTGACACACCACTTGCTTCAGCGTATGCATCCTGAACTTCAGCTGACTGACTGAGAGGTGACTGAGAGCTGTCACTATTTGTGACCCACCGCTCCTTGCTGCAGATTCAGAGCGTGGCGTTCCCAAAGCGTCTATAGACGCAGTGTGAGTTCCTGAAAAGGAACTAATCCCGTCCGAATAGGGCTACAGTGCAATTCGGCTAGGTATACATCCGCACTAAAATATCAAGGTGAAAGAGTTCATAGCTTGAATAGTACAGACCCAGCTCCCAACCTAACTTTGTGAATAGATTAATGGCAATATTTTCTTTATCGCGCAATAAGAGTGTCACATTAACGCAACAGCCCACCATTGATATACAAAATATAATATAATATAATATAATGTAATATAATATAATATAATATAATATAATATCCATAGACATAATGTTATGTTTCTTTATGGGTCATTATTTCCTTTCATGCTGTTCACCCTACATGAAACAAACAGAAAAAAATTAAATTAATGTATATACATACAACATAGATGACCGTTCTGGCATGCCCTGATTTAGCTGAGTTTCGGCATGTCCCTGGGTCAAAATATTTTGTTGACCCTGGAACAACATTTTAATCCAAAATGTTAGTTTTGACCATATCTCTATACCCAAACCTAACCTTACCCATGAGTAATGCCTAAAATCATATTTAATGATAGATGAATGGCACTGATGTACAATCACCAAACACTGATTGTAAGCCTAAACGTGACCACAAATAATATAAACTGGTTCTTCAAATCTGATTGGCTAATTACAATGTTTTTCCAGGGACACGTCGAAAAATCAGATTTCTGTGTCAGTTCTGTTTCATCGATTGTTTTGGTGATCAAACAAAATACGACATAGAAATTCCTGAATGTGATGTCACCCATGAATGACCTTGCAGTTTTATTCCTGTCCCACGGCGATCAAATTTATTGAACGTGTTGTCCAGCGTTCACTAACAGTGGTGTAAGTGTTCGGTTTCCCAGCACGCATCAGTGTGCATAGCTAAGGGGTGGCATTAGAGATGGATTCACTTGTCCAAAGGAACCTATTTATATCATGGAATCTCTCATGAACAGTTTCGTGTGGGAAACACATATTGAGTGGTGCAGCCACACGACTCAAAACAAATGCTTTGACGAAGCCCACTTCCAAATGCCATCATCTCTGAGGTGCTTGATGTGAACTATGAATATGTATGTATGGATGACCCAAAAATGTTTGATCTTGATCTGATAACCCTGATAGCACATGTATATCTAGGAGACGTCTATTTGACATCTGCATTAACATCTGCAAGACGTCTTATTTAGGTTGCTTGCTCATCTGCAATACGTCAATTGGATGTCTCCTTTTAGATGTCAAATAGAGGTCTATTAGATGTCTTTAAGATGTTTATGATTTAGAATGTATGTAAAAAAGACGTCTGTCAGATGTTTGTAGACAGCAGATGCTTTCCAGATCAAGAGATCTCTAACAGACATCTTGCAGACGTACATGTGATATCTGGGAAAGGAGTTTTTCTTGAAAAAAATCATCAAGAGTAAAACATCCCTTGAACAATTATGCTGCTATATCAGTCATAGAAATAACAATATAGAGAGACAGAATTGGACTGGTTGTCTGGTTGTTATGATCGATCATTTATTTTCATCTTTCTTAATGGAACCAGTGACTTCAAAAAAAGATTTGCATACTTTATTGCTTTGTAAAATGATCACAGTATTCAGCTGGCCAACTTCAACTTCTCAGATCCGACCTGCATTTAGCGCGGATGTGATTTGATGTGGGAGGAACGTTTGTTAGCAAAAGGTAACTAAAGCCTGCTGGTTTCCGAAAGACACAAGTAATATTGTATATATATATATATGTATATATATATATA
>JAUCMU010000047.1:11258325-11269271 GCA_032275025.1 Enteromius treurensis | reverse complement strand
GATCGCCAACGAACCTGGTTTCACTTACCTGAGAGATTTACCTGTGTGTGACGAACCGTATAATGAGAATGCGATCACCTTTTAAACACCTTTTACTTTGAACTTACCTTGTCCTCTGAGTCCTGTGTTTGAGCGTTACAGAAGCTCAGCCCAGAACCGCAAATGGATCTGGCTTTTCTCCAAACCCGTGTCCAAGATGGCTGTCCCATCTATGAGTATGTTGAGCAGTTCTTAGAATCTTGCCATCTGGTGCCCTGGAGCAAATACACACTGAAGAGGCTATTTTGGTTGGGGCTGGATGAGGCTCTCATCCAGCAGGTTTCCCTCACCGATAACCCGGGCTTACTCATCCAGCTCATGGACCAGGCCTTATGGCTGGGAGGTTCCACACAAACAGTGGGGAGGCCGATTTCAGATCCAGTTCCTAAACCACAGCCAGTAAAACCATTCACGTTTTCAGTCCCAAGGGGTCAGTCAGTAGAACCATTCCTTCTTCCAGAGTCCCGGTCAGTAGTGCCAGTTCCCCATCCCAACAACTTGAGAACTAAAATTTTCGAGCCTGCCATGCAATCAGTGAGGTTGGCAAAAAGTGCGATGTGTCAACCCAAATTTCACCCAAGGATGCTGATCCCGAACCCCAAAGGTCCAGTCTGTCCATCTCAACCAACAGTGCCTGTCCCAGAGTTTCGGCCAATCAAGCCGTCCCAAGTGTTTCAGTCATGAGGGCCGATCCAGACTCTTTGCATCCAGCCCTTGCATCCTGGCCTGTAGGGTTAATCCTAACCCCAGTCCCAGAATCCCAGCCAGTAGACCCAAACCCAAGGCCAGTTCTGGATTTACGGCCAGGGGAGTCGTTACTGAATCCAGAGCCTCAGCCTGGAGAGCCAATCCCTGTTCCAGAGTCTGAGCCAGGAGAGCCGATCCCAATCCCAGTTCCAGAATCTCAGCCAGGAGAGCCGTTCCCGATTCCAGTCCCTGAGTCACGGCCAGGAGAGCCGTTTCGATTCCAGTCCCTGATTCACAGCCAGGAGGGCCGATCCCGAATGCAGTTCCTGATTTATGGCCAAGAGAGCCGGTCCCAAGTCCCGTTCCTGATTTACGGCTAGAACAGCCAACCAAGTTCCCCGTTGACTCCGTTCCACAGTCACGGCCAGGGGGGCTGATTCCGTTCCCCACTAATTCCTGTCTACAGCCTCTAGGCCCAGTTCCAGAACTATGGCCAGAGGAGCTGTCCCTGAATCCTGCTTCCAAATTACGGCCCGTAGAGCCAATCCCCGATCAAGTTTCTGAGTCACGGCCAGTGGAACTGCTCTGTATCCTTGCTGTGTTTAGTGGGGAAGCAGGAATTATTGGAACGTTGGGGTGGATGAAGAAGACTGAATGAATGAATGAATAATATAGTGTGATGTACTTGGTTAAGTTGTACTTTACTGTTTAAAGCGCGGAAGGAGATTCATATTTACATTTGCACTTGCACGTTGCCAGTTAACGACATGACAGAGTAGAATGCCTTGCCTCATTATATAATTCTGTAAATCGGTGGGGGGAAACTCTATAATTGTTCTCCACACCAAAATAACCAAATAATCCTGTTAAATGCATTATTTGAATTTGTAAAAACATTAATCTGTGTAACACTAAATTGTTTTTTTTATTTTTTTAATTCATTAAACCTTTTCTTTTAATTAACGAATGTATGAAACATGGACCATTACTTTATTCAACATTTCTGTTATGCAGGCTCATTTAGTAAATTTAAGCATTTTACATCAGTTATATAATTGACTTTCTGTTATTGAGTTCTTGTTACTGAGTTGAAGTCATGATGGTGATAAAACGTAAAAGATGTTTGGTGGGAACAATAAATTAGTTTTTCCTGCAAGGGAAAAGATCGACCTGAGATCCCCATGATTGCAGACGCCGGCTCGCCTCGGCGACGGCTGGGCCTGAACCATGGGGAATGCCCACAAAGACTCCCTCCGCAAAGAGAGCCCTTCGTGAGCGGAGAGTTGCCAATGGTAGCTCGTTACAGCACAAGCAGTCCCCTCTCTCAAGAGCTGCTACTGCGTGCTCCTCGCCCAAAAAAGCAAACATAAATCATGAGGATCTTTAGGCGTGAGAAAACGGGGGCATGGACACTTTCTGAAAAGACTCGTTTTTTCTTTTTCTATTTCTTTCTCAAGATGAACCACAAACACAAACTTTCTTTTTTAACTGCGACAGACTCACAGTAGAGCGCGTGCTGAATGAATGAAGCTAATGAGTGATGCGGCGCACCTGGGTTTTCAAGCTCCGGCAGTCATGAGGTCACCGCCTTTGACGCCTGGAACCTCATTTGGACAGATTTGCAGCAGATTCAGAGCGTGGCTAACGCTGAGGCGTTCCCGAAGCGTCAGTGAAAAGGAACTCTGACTGTGTTTGCCTGAAAGATGAAAGTCGATGGCATGGGGTGAGTTGATTATGGAGTAATTTTCATTTTTGGGTGAACTATTCCTTTGAAGTTGCACACGTATAGTATTCTGTCACGTTTCATGGGTTCACGATGTCATTCATGCGTGTTTGTGTGTATGAAAGAGTGGATGTGTCTGAATGTTGGATACAAGCTAATAAGTACTAGCTGTGGCTCGTTATCCAACACTATTTAGTGAGTGCTAACCTGTCCTGTCTTCGTCAGTTTCTTTCTTCAGTGCTGGGCTTGGCTCGTGTGTGTCTGCTCCTAGTTTCCTGTCTCCTCTTTCCTTATTCTGCTCTAACCGGTTGAATTCGCTAAGGATTATCCATCTTCGTTCAGGACTGTCCGCTGTGGTCCCTGCGCTACCTAACCAGCTGTTCCTGGTGGTTTCCAAGCTGCCTGCCCGAACTAAAGACTCTTGATTGGATGACTTTGTCTATCTTCTGTTTCTTTGCTGTCACAGTATTCATCAGACCATGTTAAAACATACATGATGCCCCAAACAGCTTTTAAGGAGAATACCTTCTGCACAAATGTTTACTTTGACCTTACAGACAAATAAAGATGATTTTGTAGGACTTTATTTACATTGTTTTTTTGTGCTAGATTTTAGTCTCGAGCAACAAAGTTTTCCCATTTGACAGTTGGCATAGAGCTTGATTGACAAGTAATCTGACCAATCGGCCTCCAGGAAGCGGCTTCACTTTCAGGGAGTCACCAGCTGTTTGTCCAAACACCTCATGAAATTGTCCAGCTTGCTTTTATATTGGTTTCGCGTTTGCAACGCTCTTCCAGTGAGCAGAGACAGAATATAGGAGAGTTTCACTTTTTCAGTGGGACAACGTTTTGACTTGTGAGCTATCGAGAGTATGTTTAAGCTAACACAAAGGCCTTATACTACTGGCAACAGACTAACAACAGAATAACCAAAGTTTTTATGGACCCTTGAACTTGATATAACACAGGTATATCAGCAAAGTAATTGCATGACCACATAATTAATAATTTAAACTCTAGTATTAAGCCCTCATTAGCTTTAGTGTTCAAGGAAGAAATTGGAGCATTTTCTGTTGTGTTGTGGCTAGATTCCACAGCGTTGGTTTCTTATATTTTTTATTTTTTATTGTGTACACTATTGAATGACTGGACTGAGACCATCTAGGGGCTTTAATTTAGTTGTTCAGTGATGTATAACATTAAGAATATGAATGGAAAGAAGTGTTCTACATGACATGATAAAATGGGTGTTTTCTTCAAATAATCTTTGCTAAGTGTATACTGTAATTTGTGTGTTTTCTAATTTGTCAGAAACTTAGGGTGGGCTCAAACACGTATCAGCCATTAGCAACTAAACGTCAGTGGGTGGGGCCTATTGTGAGAAAATAACTATTCGCCATTTTTGGATCTTGATTAAAAGAATACATTGTTTATAACGAGGCAGAGCTTTTAAGATTCATACTTGCTTCATACTTAACTTTCATACTTGCAAGATGTTTTAGTGGTACAAAGCACCCTTTGAAAGGAAATAACATTTATTAAACCATTAGTCTTTAAGCTGGATCTTGTGGACAGGGCCCTACTAGTTTATAAAATAAATTTCATCACGCACATATTAGCTAAAACAAAATAGGGCTTTATGTTTAAATATGTCCACTGGCGAGGCTGAATAACACCTCACCCCTGTGACCCTCCACACCCTGTATATCCTCGCCTCGATTCCAGCTGAGCATTCAGTGTATGGTTGGCGCAGTTCCCAGGGTCGCTCCATGGAACATCTGCATTTCTCTTGTAGGAGTTTTTCCCTTTCTTTCCTCATTTCTCTCAGCACAATAGTTTAAGTACATATATATATAAACAACAAAACAATCTGTTTAATAATGACCTGATACTGTAAATGTCTCATGAAAATGTTTAAAAATAGTACACTAAATAAAATTAAAAAATTGTTGTACAGAAAAGGATTTTAGTTTATATATGACGTGTTTGGGGTGCATATAATAAGCAGTTTTCACATGCATGTGATACACATCTACCTCACAAAACCAAGAGTTTTCATCATTTTTATTCATCGTACTATTTATACACATATTTAAGAGATTGGGTAAATTTCCCTGTATACAACAAATCAGCTATAGAGTTGTTTTTAGTTATTTCATACACTAATATAATATTTAATTATGGTGTATTATAATTTCACATTTTCAAATCGTTTCATCGTTCATATAGTTTTATTTGAAAATTCCACATTCTTTTTAATTATAATTATCTAATAATTTTCTATTATATCTAAATTTTAAATTATACATATATAGTAATATTCCTATTTTACAATTCCTGGTTAGCTTTTAGACTTTTAAGGTTGTTAATTGAATAAAATTTTTTAATAATACATTTTTTTAACAATGTTGTGTGCTTATCATTTTTGTTTTAGCTTGAGTTAAGTTTTATTTATTTCCATTTAGTAGCTTTAATGCATCAGCCTACAGTTATTTCAGTTAGTTTGGCAACATTTCCAAATTTTGCTTAGTAAAGGTTTACTAAAATTGGTTTCAGGGGGTTTCCCCAAGGAAATTTTATCACTGGACTAATAGCCTTGGTCTCAAATGGTTGGGGAATGAACATTAACCATCATCCATTGAAGCAAAGTGAGATGAGAACAATTGTTTCTTTGAGAGGATTATGACTATTATTTTATAGATTATGTTTCATTTTAAAATGTGTAATAAATACACGACACTGTGTGTTTTACAAATGTTTTTAACACTGATGTTTTTCTATAAATGTAATAAACTGATTGAGTCAATAAATGGCTTATGGCTTTGACAAAACATTTAATTGACATAAAATAGCAAATATGTTTGATAGCATTTTACCTTTTCTTTTGACCCCATTCAACCTTTTTTTGTAAATCTAAAAAAAGTATCCTGATGCCATTATATGACCATATAATAATAGGTTATTATGGTCTATAAAAGTGCGTTTCATTTAAACAGTGTGTAAAGTTGGAAGGGTGATTGTATAACATCACAGCGTCACAATCTGAACTTCATACATCTCGTCATCAGACCTGCTCACAAAAGTATACTCAGACCATTCCCCATTCATAGGGTGTGTCTTCTTCAATGGCCAATGATAAGACTGACAGGTCCAAAGGACTTCTCTATAGCTCAAATCTTATCATCTGTGGGAGGGAAGTCAATAGTAAATAGAAAGATTGATGTGCATGAATAAAATGCATGTGTGTTGCCCAGAGCAACATTTTCCATGAAAAGTTAGTTACTTATTGGGATAGTGGATTGGGGTGACACTGTGTATGCACTTACAGAAAAAAGATGTATTGCATCATCAATATGTACACAGCAGCAAATCAATTTATTTTTACTCTGTCATAATCTGTCATCATTTACTCATCTTCGTGTTTGTGTGATTTTCTCTATTCCGTGGAGCTCAAAAGATGTGAAGAATTTCTGTTTACTATATATCAGAAAAATTAACTTGTATTGACTTTCAATTGATTGGCAAAAAACAAAAAAAACAAAACAAAACCCAATACATTTCTGTGAATGAGAAACAGATATAACACACCACATAATGACAGGACATACATTTAAGTTTCTGCAACAAACTGAAAATATATGTGGATGCATTGATATAAAGAGACACAGATATAAACACAAAGGCTTCTCACTGTTATCAGTTATGACTCTAGTAAAACATCGGACCAACCCATTTATGATCACCATAATTATTACACATTGTTGCAAGCTTAAAGGATTTATTTAGCATATGCCAAAGTTGAGGGTGAGTCCAATATCACAGAAAGTTGTTAGTAGTACATTCTGTCCCGTTTATCACAAATTTTTATTAGTATTATTCATTTAGATAATACTATAGTGTTTCGTTGCTGGGTTGCTGCTGGATACTGATTTTCTACCTGATTTTCACAACACGGCAATCAAAAGCTTTTCTCTGTCCGATCATTTGGTAAAAGAATGACAGCTTTATTGTTATGGGTCTGAAAGATATCTGTACAAAAAGAGTATATGAGAAAACCTTTGTAACAAAACAGATCAAAAACATTACAAAACCGGGGATTAAAAAAAAAGAAACATCACTATTACAGGCAAGGATTTGCTAAACTACAAACAAAGCTATATAAAGGTTTTCTAAAGTTCAAAACTACTTTTCATTATTATTAAATCCATATGATTGGGACATTTGTCGAAAAATAATACATATATACAACTTTTTAAAATTAAACGTAATTAATCTGTTAATGAATGAACCAGAACACAGCATTTACCAAAGTAATAGATGTCAATCATGGGTCAATCAGACCCTAATGATTGTATCATTCTCATGAACAGTTCGGAGAATTGTGTTACCATAGTTATTGATGTAAACTAGCCTAGATTACATTCTACCATGTTGAACCTAACATAAGTGAAGCATGGTGTGACCCAAGGCTCTGTCTTAGGTCCTCTGTTGTTCTCCTTGTTCACTTACATACACTCTCTAAAGTCACACTGAATACATCCTAAGCAAGTTCATAAAACAAAAGCATGCCCATATATGATTTTTAATACAAACTTTATATTTAAAACATAAAATAATTGGGAAGCTTATAGTACAACTTCAGGCAGAAACAGAGAAGGTTTTGTGAAGGAGCTTGAAATGCTTGTGATTAAGATTTTTAAAAATAAATTTCTAAACACAACTGGCTATAGTACCACCAATTTATCACTAATTACGATGTTAATATGTAACCAATATTTAGTACTCTCACATTTTATCTGTTTTGTTGGTTCCTTGTATCTAGCCTTTTGCTTCCTTTGTCCCTGCTCGTTTGTTACCATAGTTATTCATTGGTTCATAAATTCCTCTCGTCTTCTTTTCTTTATCCCTAATTTTGTATGTGTATTTATAGCCTTATATTTCAGTCCTTGGTTATCCATTCTTGTTATTGTTTCTTAATGGTTTGGTTTCCAGTTCCCCTGTGTTCTTGTTCTCCCAAGACCCAGTGTATCTTTTCATTGTGCCTGATTTAATTTATTTATATGTATATTGCATTTACCCATCATGCATTTTCAGTACTGAACTGTTTAAAACATATATTTACCATATATTCCACATATATGTTGTTTGCTATTCCTTGTGAATGTGGTGTTTTATATAAACTTTAGTTTACATATACTGTGTATACAATATACATTTGCAAATATACATTTCCAGTTTAACCTGTGAAGGTCACGATTTATTAATAATTTATTTAAAACACAGAAGTAAACTTGTGGAGAGTGCAACTGGAGAAACCTAATGGTACAAAGGCGAAAGTTCATAAATAAATATGGGCACACACTAAAATAATAATAAAGTGTGATTAAGAAATATTTCATAATAACTTCACAATAAGAAATAAACCTCAAAACAGAAAAGGTATTTTCTGTCAAAAAAGTCATTTATCTCTAATGCACAACACAGTGCAATGATTCATTTGATATATGAATAAAGAACTTGTCTAAAATAAATATGAAAAATTAATTCACTATAACACAGTACACTGGACCTATTTTTTACTTTTCTAAGAGTGTAAGACAAAGGTTATACATTAAGTGATAACATGAGTAGTTCTCCAAGTCTTCATTATTCTCTTATGGGCTAAATAGTAACTGCTGTGGTATGTTGATAATGTCTATGTAATAGTCACTTTGAATAAAGTGACTGCGATTATTTCTCAGAAAATATGTTCAAACGTGTTCTGTCTTTGTCTGTCTGCGGGTTCCGTGTGGTGCCAGGTACTGTGCTTACATTAGATAGCATTGTTTGCTTATCCCCGTCTCCACCCATGTGATCTTTTACTTCTCCATCTGCTGACGCTGTGATAGGATGCCATTTAGAGGCAACGGTGAGAGAGGAACAGCAGCGGTGGGTTATTATCCACAGACTTTAGACTCTCACTTTGAAATGAAGATGTGATGTATCAGAATAATAATTATATTATATAATTGATTTATGAACCAAGTAAGAATTCAGTTCCACAACACAGTCCACAACATTTCAACATGGATTTTTCTGAGAGGTTTCACTTACATAAGCAGAATTATGTGTTTCTCAATCAAACTGCATCCAGAGGATTGAGTTACAGATGCTAATACAAGCTTGAGACTTTGCTCTTATTGCCAAATATGAATCAGTTTGACCTTTCTGTCCACAGGGCCAGGAGCATGTCAGCACTCCCACAGGAAGTGACACAGAAAGGAATTCCCTGCTTTTTTGCCTACATGAGCTCAACATGGTCTTTGACACTTAAAAATGTTTCCTTAGTTTTCATTGACTTTTGGCCTTTTGAAAAAAAACACTACACAAACACGCACTTACTACCAAACAAATTATAATATACCATATAAGAGAATATACTTTTTATTTATAAATTACATTTATGCAGTTGGCAGTTGCTTTTATCCAAAGTAACTTCAAGGTATTCAACTGAGTTTAATGTTTTTAGTCAACTGTTTGCATTTTTATTGCCTTTAAAACAATAATTTCTTTCTATCTTGTAAATACGGTATAAGTACAAATATAACTTCTAATGAAAGAACTAACAAATATTAATGATCAACTAAAATATACTTAGTTTCTACTGAAACTTGTCTCCTGTATTTCAATGTATTTGTAACACCAGAGATAAAATAATTTCAAAGCACTTTACATTAACTTTTTTATTTTTATGGCTGCAATATAACAAAGACTGAAAAATTTAAGGGGGTCTGAATGCTTTCCGTACCCACTGTATGTAATAAATATACATGGTATACAAACATATTTTGTTAACAAAAACGTATTTTGGATACAATTAATAGCAATTAATCATTTGTATGTTCTAATAAACGGCAAATATCTTAATAATAGGCATGTTAATAAGCAGCTAGTTAATTGTGAGAATTAGCCCCTAAAACACTGCCATATACACACACATATATATATAAGCAAACTTTTAATTTCTAGATAAAAAAAGACACATATACAAATGATGAAGATAACTGTTAATTTTTTTCTGCGGGAGTATTGATGTGGACGTGTTGTGAGAGAAGTAGGTTCTAAAGCTTAGTCAAATATTGTAGTTGCTTATTAACTTTTTGAATGAATGCTTTGTGGAATTCATCCTGGCAGTGATCTAACCAGCAGTCAATACGTTTGTGAAATGCTTTGCCTGTGAATGCTTTTTTTCACTGACCACATGTGGTGTGGATGAAGCAGAGGAGAATGAAGGAAAGACTTTATTAGGTCATATCCTGGTCACAGTGAGATTTATAATGTATTGTCTACACCGCTTGTGCATGATTGCCCCCTCTCTCCATCTCTCATCCTGTATCTGTAAAAGAACAAAGGTGCCATTTTCTGTCTGGACATTTTGTCGTGGTAAAAGCAGGCCCAGACAAGAGAAGCCGTATCATAGCGTAATCCACCCATGTGAATGTAAGCTTTGCTGGAACCACATGGCCTCATGCAGGTAAGCACATTACACCATCAGATCCACTTGCAAATTTCAAGCAATTCATGCTAGACAAACATGAAATAAACTGGTAAATGAAGGGTTATGTATGGAAGCCCATTTATACAATTTGTTTTTAATCTTTTTATCTCACAATTTTTATGTCTAATGATACAACAACAGCAATCTGACTTTTTTCCCCTTAGAATTGTGAGATATAAACTCACCAATGTGAGTTATAAATTTTGCAGTTCTGATATAAAGTGTGATATAAAGTTGCAATTGCAAACAAAAATATTTTCTTTGCTAAGCCACACCCAAAAACTGCCTTAGGCCAATCACGGCATAGCAACCGTAGCAAGGTGTGGAGGTCTGTCAAGCTTTCTAGTGAGGGAAACCTGCCAAAGCCCCGTGTGTATGGATTGTGAAAACCTGATACCTGTTACCCTAAAAGTTTGGATGGGATGCAGGAATTTTCCCTTCCTGAAAGCTAAACCTCAAGAGGGTTTAGATCTGGCCAGGCGTAGATCAAGCAGTGTGGGAAGTCGTCATTCACAACTAAATTAACAACTTTTTAGCCTGGTGCGCTTAAAATATAAGCGAGAGAATGTTATTAGGCTAATGTCTTGTGTTGATTCCACAAGACTATGTCAAAGCTGGTCCTCTGTTTGTTTTTCTAATTTAAATGGTCAGCGTATGAGGCGGCCGCTGCTTGCGCTGTGACCTATAGGCATTAGCTTCAATTTTGATTAAATTATTTCCTAATTGGTTGCATATTATGTTGTGGATATATCCCTCAAATGCATACTGCAGTCTCTTTTGCCTTGCTCTCTGTTCACCAAAAATTATTAATTATTTTCTTGGGAATGTCTGACACCGGTGCATGCTGTAAGCTCCGCCTACTTTGCGTAGCGGATGCTGTGTGTCTCGCTTCCAGCAGCGCTGAGGAAAAAGCTTGTAGTTTCTCTGTTTTGGGTTTTAGACTTTTAATTCTAATTTTAC
>JAUCMU010000047.1:11222422-11239104 GCA_032275025.1 Enteromius treurensis | reverse complement strand
CCTCTGGCCGGACGCCCAGCACCTAATTTCCAGTTCAATTTAACACATGTTAGATTGTGTAGGGTCTTATAGTGTAATCTTACTTAGCTGCAATTTAGTTTTATTTATTTTATTAGTACAATGCACTTAAATACATGTAAAAACTTTCTAATTACATTAAAATTACATAATATTACACAGGCATAAGCTTAAAATAAAGAGTATCTAGTTTGTACTTAACTGTACTTAGCTGTGTAATCGACTCTGTCAGTTACATATGTTTAACATTAGCTGCCGGTTACATCTACATAATGACTTAGTCTATAACTTAGTTACATGATAAGTACATTTTATTTTATGTACAATGGCTACTACTAAGAGACTAATTAGGTAATTATTTTACCTTAAATTTGTGTTAAGTGTTACAAAACCTTCTTTTCTGAATGGTTCTATAAAGAACCTTTCTGTTTCACAGATTATAAAAAAAAAAAAAAAAGGAAGATATGGTTCTTGAAAGAGCCTTTGACTGAATGGTTCTTTGTGGATTTTTTTTTTTTATGGCATCACTATGAAGAACCTTTTAAACATGTTTATTTTTAAGAGTGTATGCAAGAAACTAGCTTAGGATAACATTTTATCACACATGTAATCATTTAAATGCACTCCAGCTGCAATTTAGAACATATTATTGTCTATGGCCTTCAAATCGGTGATGCCAGTTTTACTTGTACAGTACAATACGTATATTGCTCCTTTATTGCTCAACAATTACTATGCCAGTGAGTTACTTATTTCAATGAAGTTGTATTGCAGCTTAATACAGATTATGTTTGTTGTATGTTGAAAAATAATTATTTAAACAATAAAGATGCATGAGCTCTAGTTGCTTTGTTTCTGCAGATAGTTGTATCTGTGAATGCTGCTTTCGAGTCTAGGTCTTCAACAAACAACAAACCCAAGGGGGTTACACTTTATTTTGATATTCACTTTAGACGTTATACTAAATAATAAATCTGTAACTATGTGAAGTAATTGCCATTCATTTGCAACTACATGTCTATTAACTCTTAAGACTGTCAGGGTAGGTTTATGGATAGTAGAATAAGTTGGCAAATATTTGCAAAGTTTCTAATAGTCAGTATGTTTTATGTTGTGGATCCATTAAAATAAAGTGTTTGAAGATATTAAGCAGACTTCTAATACTCTAATAACTGCTAACTAACATGTAGTTGCAAAGTTACATACTGTTATTAGAATATCTTAAGTGGATTTTTGAAATAAAGTGTAACCCCATAGGATTATTACAATTTTCACCTTACCATATTTACCTTTCTGAGTAAGTGCATGTAAAAAAACAAAAAATGTTGTTTCGGTGTTTGACAGAGAAGCACGGGTGTTTCTGGAGAAGGGAGAAATGCGGATCGGTAAGGTGTATAGGAAAGCAGTGTACCAGCAATATACTGATGCCAACTACATGCGAGAGATAGAAAAACCGAAATGGCTGGGCTACCTCGGACCCCTCATTAGTGCAGAAGAAGGTGATATAATTATTGTGCATCTGAAGAACTTGGCCAGTCGACCATACTCCATCCATCCACACGGCCTCAGTTACAACAAGACTCATGAAGGTGTGTATTTATTTATTAGATCATACTAGCTCTTGCTCATAAGTTAAAAACTGTAAATGTATGATTTGTCTTCAGGAGCACTTTATCCTGACTCATCAGAAAAGATGGAGAAAGCCGATGATTCAGTGGCGCCTGGGAAGTTATTCACCTACATTTGGACCCTGCCGCCTTCCCATAGTCCTGGAAAAGATGACACTAACTGTCTGACCAGAATATACC
Source organism: Enteromius treurensis (assembly GCA_032275025.1). NCBI lineage: Eukaryota > Metazoa > Chordata > Actinopteri > Cypriniformes > Cyprinidae > Enteromius > Enteromius treurensis. The sequence continues at coordinate 11,237,278 of JAUCMU010000047.1, read as the reverse complement.
ACTCGCATGTTAACGCTCCCAAAGACATTGCCTCAGGTCTCATTGGACCTCTCATTATATGTAAAAAAGGTACAGTAATGTTGTGAGCTTAAATATAAGCACCTTTAAGGTAACTTTAGAAATGATAGTTTCATGTGACGTCACTCAGGAAGGCTTCCTGACCATTCGTTGTTTTTTTTTACACAATTTGCATTAAGTAGTAATGTAGTAAAACTGAGTAAGTTCATTAAGAGCTTCCTCGTTAAACTAGTTAGTAAGATAGTTGTTAAGTTTAGGTATAGGGACAGATTAAGGGATCTAAAATATGGTCATGCAGAATAAATAGCCATTTGTTACCGATTTTGACATGATAGTTTTTTATAGTTGATATTTTCCATATCATGTCATCACAATGTCAACCAGTAAACACTCCAATGATACAGTGACAAATAACTAATCATTCAAAAATTTAGGAATGTAGTTCTACCTCAAATATTTTAAACAGGATTACATCTTAAACACAAATAAGAATACTTTACGTGAAAAAAAGAATGTTTGAATTAATTAAAGAGTTATGAGTACAAAAGCTTAAACTAGACTGTATTTTGCATACAAGCAAAGTGCCTGGCCAATGAAGGGGAAAAAAATTGAAGGAGGAGTTGAAAGTTTTATCAATATTGATCTAATATTTGTCCAAATTAATCACAATAAAATAAAAAACCCTGAAAATAAAGTATATGTTAAATATCTGCTGCACAGGGACAATGTGCGATGTAAATGATGCTCAAATGATTAGGTACTAAACATTACTATAATACTAAACATTACTGTATACAAAAAAAGCTGACTGCTGTGAAAGTAATTGTATAATGTACTTAACCCACTTCAAGTTCTGATGTAGTCTACTATAAGTAAATGAGTTTGTGCAATTCACAGGCTCTCTTGATGTGCACGGGGACAAAACGGCTGACTATCTTTACACCCTCATGTTCACTGTGTCTGACGAGAACCTCAGCTGGTACCTGGATGAAAATATCAAGACCTATTGCACAGCTCCTGCCAAAGTCAAGAAGGACGATGAAGGCTTCCAGGAAAGCAATAAAATGCACTGTGAGTTCTGTAATAATGTCTCAGAATAATGATTGCCTAAACTCGAACAGTGTACAATAAAGAGTATATCTAATGGACAAATGTTGATTAAAAATATTATGTACTTTACTGTAGCTATCAATGGGTATGTCTATGGCAACCTGCCGGACCTTAGTATGTGCATGGGCAATAAGATCCACTGGCATTTGTTTGGGATGGGGAACGAGGTGGACATCCACTCAGCCTTCTTTCATGGACAGATACTGACGGAAAAAAAGCAGCACGTTGACACCGTCAGTCTATTCCCAGCTACTTTTGTTAATGTAGAGATGGTGGCAGATAACCCGGGCCAGTGGCTCCTCAGCTGCCAGGTTAATGATCATCTGGAAGGTACAGAAAGAAACTATGGATGCATTCTGCATTGTAATAATTACTGTGTTGCGTTTAATGACATCTCTCCCCACTTTTAGCTGGCATGCAAGCTATTTTTGAGATTAAGAAGTGTTTCCCAAATGTGCATAAACCCAGACCCTTTGGAGAAGTGAGACAGTATTACATTGCCGCTGAGGAAGTAATTTGGGATTATGGGCCAACGGAGATAAACCAGTATTCAGGAAAGAAATTAGTTGATGACAGGTCATTTTATTTATTTTTTTATGCTGATAGACTGATTGTAAGTGAATGCCTTCATGTCCTTGCATCTGAGCTTGTGTCTCTGAATATCCACAGTGTATCTGACACTTTCTTTGAAAGCCGCAATGATCGCATCGGGGGCAAATACAAGAAGGTCCAGTATGTGGAATATACTGATGACACCTTTACCAAACGCAAAGAGAAGACCCCAGAGGAGGAGCACCTGGGAATTCTAGGTACTAAAACTAACATTTTTATGAGTACGCAAATGTTGTCAGCAGAACAGAACAAGCAGAACAGATTTCATTAATCTTGAATTAATGTTTTTTTAGGTCCAGTCATCAGAGCAGAGGAAGAGGACACAATTAAAGTGACATTTAGAAATAAAGCAAGTAGACCCTACAGTATTCAACCTCACGGAGTGCAGTATAGCATAGAAATGGATGGAACTCTCTACCACAATGTCCTGGAAGGTAAAGAATAAACCTTTTGGAACAAATGTATAAAATGTAAGATAGACCTAAACTAAAACTTCTTCTTTTCCATTCTATTTTTTATGCAGAGTCATACACTGCCAAGAAGCTTCGTGAAATCAAGAAAGAAGCAAGTAAGATATGATACACAGAAAGATCTGGAAATGAAGGGATAACATTGTCTAACTCGTCTAATATTGAATATAAGCCAGGGATCATTGCGCAAAAGTGTATTTTCCAGTCCTGGCTGGACTCAAAGAAATCAGTCGAAATCCATGAGAGAGCAAAGTCTGAATTATCTGGGTGATTAGTGGTCTCATTGTGAACAACTCACCAGTTCACGTTAAAAAGAATATCTTCATAACGCATTCATCTATTTATTGATCCATTAATTTTCTAAACTAAAATGTTGGCTCAGAAGGAGTCAGTGCATATAGCCAGTGCATATAGTCCAGCCAAAAGGCCCATAAAAGTAAGTACCGTTATCCATGGGTATCAAATCCTGCACCTGGAGGGTGCTGTTATGCAGAGTTTATCTTGAACCCTAATATCCTAAATAAAAACACACCTAAACCACCTAAACATTGATTTTAGGATTACTAGAAACTTCTAGGAAAATGTGTTGGAGCTGAAATTTGCAGGACATTGACCCTGAAGGGTCAGGGCTGTTAAACCTTTTCACTATCCAAGTCAAATCAAGTCAGGTCACCTTAATTTATACAATGCTTTATACAATACAGATCATGTCAAAGCAGCTTTACAGTGTTGAACATGAAAATAATGCTTCACTAATTGAAACAAAATTTTATTCTGAACAAGAGTAAACGGTCAGTTTCCCAGTTAAAGGCAGTTCATCATTGATTCAGCAATGCTATCATCCAGCAGTTCTTTTCACATAGTGTCTGTGCAGTCAAGTCAATGATATCAAGAAATATTAAATTACCTCATTCAGCCCTCAACCCAACTTGGTATTTTTGAGTAAAATCAAGTCTGGTCCTTCATGTTATTTATAAGCCAAAACTTAAATAACTGAATCTAGAAATCTAGAATCTAGAAATGTTGAATTTGTATGCTGTTCATGTCTTTCAGGAGTGGTCGAGCCACTTCCTGCTGCACTGGTTCGTCCCGACACCACATACCAGTACGAGTGGGTGGTTCCTAAGGAGGGAGGACCAACTGAAAAAGATCCAGATTGCCTCACCTACATGTACTACTCAGCGGTGGATCCCATTCGAGACACCAACTCTGGGCTGGTTGGACCTCTTCTGATCTGCAAACCAAAAACCCTTAAATCAGGAAAGCAGGTGTGGGAGGTGGACACTGAGCATTTTAACATTTGTACAAAGTGTACTGCTATATTAGCAGCTGACAGCATGTGAAGAACTTTGTGATTTTTTTTGTGAGTTCATATTAGGGTCTTGCTATTTCCCATCAACAGACTTGCAAGAATTCCACAATGACTTCTAGACAATTTGTTCAACAGTTAATTTTTCCAATGCTGCTTTGTGTACAGCGTTAAAGTGGATATTTTTACTGCTCCAAAAGGGGCACCTAGTGGCAAAGAAAGAAGTTGCATTTTCATTTACAACAATGAGAAAATACCAAAAACAAAGTTTATGCTAATGTTAAATTTTGAAACATGAAATGGCTTAAGATTTATTCATTTTATTTTTTATTTATTATTGTTTCAATGATGAAGAGTCTTCTCTTATTCGTTTGAGAGGCAATAACTTCATACAGGCACATTTTCAGATTTAAAACTTTGCAGGATGTTTTTATTCACATAGACCTTAAAGGTCATTTTTCAAAAATCCATAACAGGGGCACTTTAAAACAGTTAATTGCTTATAGCTTAGACAACAATTTTATATCAATATTCCAGAAAAACGTGGCCAAAGAGTTTCACCTTCTTGCAACTGTGTTTGATGAGAACCTGAGCTGGTATTTGGATGACAACATCAACAGATTCGCAAAACAGCCAAAATCTGTAAAGAAAGAAGATGAAGACTTTCAAGAGTCCAATAAAATGCACTGTAAGCACTAGTCAAAACATTATTTTACAATAGCATTTCTGCAGTACACAAACCATATTTTTTTGCACTTTCACCCAAAGTAATATTTGTTTTCCATTCACAGCGCTCAATGGATACATGTATGGGAATCTGAAAGGCTTGAGTATGTGCAAAGGTGATAAGGTGTCTTGGCATCTGTCTGGACTAGGATCAGAGGCTGACATCCACGGACTTTATTTTGAGGGCAACAGGTTCCTCTTCAAAGACACCAGGAGAGACACCATCAACGTCTTTCCCCATATCTCTCACACTGTCATAATGGAGCCTGACAGCATGGGTACAGTCCCATCTCCCATCTATTTTTTATCTCACTGCAAAGAACAACTCTGTCCTTCTGTGAACCTCACTAAATGTTTTTAGATTTATGCTTTAAGGAATAGTTCACCCAAAAATGAAAATTACTGCATATTTTACTCACCCCCAAAGCCAACATAGGTGTATATGACTTTCTTCTTTCAGACAGACTTCTTTCTTTTTTTTTTTTTTTTTTTTTTTTATCTTGGCTCTTCCAAGCTTATACAGCTGTGACTGGAATTCAGTTTTTTAGGTTATAATTTTAAAACTAGAAATATATATTTTACAAAAACCCATCGATCTGCTTCAGAGAACATGTGATAACCTCCCGAAGGTGTATATGTATATATATATATATATATATATCCACTTTACAGAGCTTCAAAACCAAGGCCGTCATCCACCAGCATTGCCAAGCTTGGAAGAGCCAGGATAGATTTTTTAAAAACTCTTGACTGTGTTTGTCTGAAAGAAGACAGTCATATACACTTAGGATGGCTGAACTATTCACTTAAAACAACTAAATCAGCATTGTTTATTCATTATAATGTAACATGGTGTCTCCAGGACAGTTCGAGGTGGCATGTAAAACCACAGATCATTATCATGGAGGAATGAGAGCCAATTATACCGTGGAGAAGTGTAGCTTCTGGAGCCGTCAGTCTGAGATGATGCTACAGCAGAAGAAGTATTACATCGCTGCAGTTGAGATGGACTGGGACTACTCTCCCACCCGTGCATGGGAGGAAAAGATGCACCATGGTCTGAAAGACAGGTATCCCAAAGTGCTTCAACAGAACTTAAGACATTTCAGAACATCCTTGGTGTTTGCACCATTAATGCTAAACCTTGGTTATATGCCAACATGTACATGTAAACAATATTTGAGATTTATTGTATTGTGTAGTATTATTGCAGTAGCAAGTAACCTAAGATTATGATGAATCATAGCTGCCTTAATGCCACAAACTCCAATGGTTCTTTAGTGAGTTCTAACAGACTGTGAACAAGTAGTTTGTAGTGTAGTGTTGTTTTGGATTAAATTAAGAATGCAACGACCATTCAGGCAATATCTATAGAAATACATACAATGTCAGTAAAAAGTGAATACAAGATCTAGATCACATTTACTTTGATATATTCAGCCCAGGCATGGAGTTCCTCAAGAAAGAAGGCAAATTCATTGGTTCAAAATATAAGAAGGTGCTGTACCGAGAGTACACTGATGAAACCTTCACGAAGCCCAAGGAAACATCTGCTGACATGGAACACTTGGGAATTATGGGTAAATATGAATAGAATATGCAGTACAGCAATAGTTGATTCATAATTTGATGTATATGTTTGCAAACTTACAAATATGATCATCTCAGGACCCATGATCCATGGTAAAGTGGGAGAAAAAGTGAAGATTGTGTTTAAGAACATGGCTAAGAGGCCGTACTCCATACATGCCCATGGAGTTAAAACTGAGAGCCCTCAGGTGACCCTGACACGTCCAGGTAAGATCTGACCGTTGAATTTAGAATAATGTTCATATTGTTAATTAAATCTAAATGTATGTGTTGTTTACTCAAGGTGAAATTCAGACTTATACCTGGTACCTCCCAAAGAATTCTGGGCCGACAGAACAGCAAGAGGAATGCAGTGTTGGAGCATATTACTCCACCGTGGATGTTATCAAGGTATCAAGTAAAACAAGGTCAAACCCAGTGGGATGTTTCCTAAAAACGAATGACCTTGCTTTTTACCAAAAACAGTCTTATGGCAATTCATAGCTATTTTACCTTTTGGCAAGTTGGTGGTGAATTCATATTAATTCATATATCATTTGTAAATTTTCTAAGAATGTGTCTCAGAAGGTAACACAGAAGTTGTTTTAGAAAGCAGCCAGAGTCTGATTGTCTTCTCATGCAGGACATGTACAGCGGTTTGATAGGGCCGCTGGTCATCTGCAAGAAGAGCCTGGCTCGTACGCTGGGCCTGAAGAAAGAGATTGAGGAGTTTGCTCTTCTCTTCTTGGTCTTTGACGAGAACGAATCTTGGTATTTGGATGACAACATCAAAGCTCATGTTAAAAACCCTCCCAAGGATCTAAAGGAGGATGCAGAGTTTATCGAAAGCAACAAGATGCATGGTGAGTTCACTGCTCTGGGTTGAAACGTTTTGGTCATGGTTTTTGAGGACACTTTTTAAATAATTGAGAACATCTCACATCACTGCTTAACCCTGAGAAATTTCTTCTTTTAATTAAAACTTAACTGCATCAGAATTAAAATGATTATTATTCACTAAAAGGTCTAGTGTAAAAGGACCACAATCTAAGAAGTGCTGATGATAAATTGACTGTAATTTTGTTGTTTATCACAGGAATCAATGGATTAGTCTACGGCAACCTTAAAGGCCTGAACATGAAGATTGGTGATAAAGTATACTGGTATCTAATGGGAATGGGAAACGAGGTGGACATACACACTGTACACTTCCACGGCCACAGCTTTGACTACAAGGTCATCCATCCATCCTATTCAGATTTTCTTCATCAAATGTAAACATCTTTGAGAGCATCAGTGTGAGGACTGCATTTTTCCCGCAGGTCAGCGGCACGCATCGAGCAGACGTGTTCGATCTGTTCCCCGGGACATTCCAAACAGTCACCATGCGTCCGGTGTATTCTGGCACCTGGCTTCTGCACTGCCACGTCACCGACCACATCCAGTCCGGAATGGAGACCACGTACACCGTGCTCGAGAAAGATGGTAAGTGTCAGACAGAGTAACATGTTTTACACTTTTATGCAAAGATTACTCTTCAGCTTTTTAATACATCAAGTGAGGGCAGCGCATGTTGTCACATGGGGTGGTTGACTTCAGAATTGCAGTAACACAAACATTTGTTTTCTGGATAGTTAGGGCATATTTTAGCAGCTACACAAACTAACTAGTATACATGTTTTTGTTTTTAGGAAAAAGGAGGAAATCCCCGGGTTCAATATAAATGTATTGGAAGACCAGGTGTTTGTTAATACTTGCCCTTGATTTTTCTAAATAAAGACCTATAGTTCTTTGAGTTATTTTGTGTTTGCAATCAAGCAGAAAAACATTCCTGTCCTGCTTAGAGATACTGTTAAAGTCAACATGGCATTAAAAGTGACTTCTCTAATCTGAAAAATTGTATTAGAAATATAATATGAACTATTTGCAAAATGAGCTGCACACAGGATTCTGTATTTGAATGTAATTTAATAATAATATATATATATATTTTTAAGGACACTTTATAATGTTCATTCTGAAATATCAGATCAAATGAGATGATAGCTGCATTATGGGTAATGTGCAAACAAATATCTGACAAAAACAGTACATGCCTAACAAGAAAAAAATTAAAATTAAAATTAAAAATAATAATTATAATTGTACATAATGTCATTTTACATATGCTGTATTTGTCAGAATATATTGTTTTCTACAGTTTTATGATAATAAGGAGAGTACCTGTTTTTGAAGTATACTTATGCTATTCCAGTATATTAAAGATTGTAACAAACATTTCTAATTAGATCATGTTCACAGCAGTCACACATAACTAATGAGATGAAGAAATCATATTTTGGCTATCAGCATTCAAAGCAGCAGTGTAGATCCAGATCTTGTCTAAACAGGTTTAGTGTTGATTCACTGTTTTTCTAAAATGTGGTGAGATTTTATTGGCTGCATTCAAGTAGATGAGGCAGGAAGAAATGAGCTGTTCCATCATCTGGCAACAAGTCCAGGAAATCCAGTGGGTTCAGTTCCTTGGCTGCCACAACCAGAGTTTCTGTGGAAGACAACATTTTCTTAAGCAGCAGAATTCACTTAAGTCGCGTACAAACACATAACACAGCTGCTACCTTTGAGAACTGAAAGGAGGACTGTGTTGTCATTTCCGGTTGTCCTTATCCTGTCACACACCTCAGGGAAAAGCTTCTGCCACCACAGAGACTGGAGAGAGAGTAGTTATGAGAAATCAATTGACAGCCAGTAAAGACAGAAAAATGTGTCAAGTCACCTATTGTCAATGTTTTTTGAATATTTTAATTTATTTGATGTTCATTTTGCCTGTAACACAGAGGATGCAATTCACACAGATTACCAAAGTTAACAAAACACTAAATCAATGTTTGTAACTTTAATGGCATTTAATTATCATCACTTTTGGACCCGCAATTAATTTTCGAAAAAACATTGACATTTCAACTATTATTTTGATCAGTGTTAAGTTTAGTTCGCTCTTGACTCTTGCTTTTCATTAAGTTTATTATTTTTCAGTGCTTACAATAATGTTTTAATATAAACATGTACAGTACAGTATGTGTAAATAAAGAAAGAGATGTTTTAAAGTTAGGTTAGAGAAATCTACTTTTTGTGATGGGTGTCAAGCTGTAATAAAGACGAGAAATAATATTAAAAACTGTTAAAGTTGAACTCTACTGCTGTAAATGTTCTGATTCACAAATGCAAAGAAACTGTGACAAAACAGACATTAGACATTAACATTTATTATACAAACACCATTGAGAGTGTGCTGACTATCTGCATCACTGTCTGGTATGGGAGCAGCATTGTTGCTGACCTCAAGACTCTACAACGGACAGTGGACACTGACACAAAGATCATCAGAGCCCCTCTTTCAACTCCAACCATCATGTAGAAGGTACCAGAGTATCAAAGCTTGCTCTGTCAGACTGTCAGAACAGCCCCACTCTCCCCCAACTAAGTAATAACAGTTAACAGCTTTCCAATGTGCTACACACAGGTGAGTGGGCCACACAAACCACCTGTAGTAATGCATGCATCCCACTATGTGCTGCTCCCCACACAATTACTCTTCTGCACAACAATTTAAAATGAACAAAACATATTTCTTTGTGACATTTACAGATAAGGATATGAACTGGATGCACATGCATATGTCAAAGTGCCTGACAAGTCAAGCTAATGCATTAACTTTAAGTTGACATAATATGGAAGTTGAGATTGTCCTTTTTTGTTCTTACTGTTATGTATATCCAAATAAAACCACTTCTGAAATGGGAAAATAATGTAGGGTGAGGCTTGATTTCATCCTTCGGTAATTGATTGGATCGTTGGCGTGTTTCTTAGTTATAGATTTCTGGAGAGGCAGGGAGACAGACACTGATAGTCACACCCTAGTATCATGGCTCATGACCGGAAGAGAAGATGAGTTGTTTTAAGGGGTAAGAGAGGTTTACATTTTGGATCAAAGATTATGACTGCACATGAATTTGAAAAAAAAGAAAAAGTTATTTACAGTAAACATTCCAGTATTCCATGAAAAAAATAAGACTTGTCAATTTTGATTTCATGTTTTGTGTAGCTTGGATCACGTACTTCTCCGGCAGTATCTCATACTGTTTCCTCAACTATTTTGATACATGATATAAAATTTTTGCCGATACCTGATATGCCGATATTTTTTAACTCATTTTGGCCGATACCGATGCAGATACAGATTCTAATATTTCCATTTATTTGGAAACAACACAAAGTCTCTCCTGTGCAGAAATTATAAGAAATTTATTTTTTTGACAGTACTTTGAAGCTTTAAAAATAACTACAAATATGTGACCTTGGACAACAAAACCAGTCATAAGTGTTAATTTTCAGAAATAAAGATTTATACAAAAAATAAGCTTCCCACTGATGTATGATTTGAATGGATAGGACAACATTTGACCGAGATACAACTATGTGAAAATCTGGAATCTGAAGGTAGAGAAAAATCTAAATGCTGAGAAAATCACCTTTAAAGTTGTCCAAATGAAGATCTTATCAATGCATATTACTAATAAATTTTTTATTTTTATATTTTATATATATATATTTTTTTTTAAGTTTTAATATATTTCGGTAAGAAATTGACTAAATACTTCCATTGAACATCATCTTTACTTACTGTCCTAAGGATTTTTGGCAAAAAAGAAAAATCAATAATTTTGACCCATACAATGTATTTTTGGCTATTGATACAAATATACCCCAGCGACTTAAGACTGGTTTTGTGGTCCAGGGTCACATACTGTATATCAATCGCATATCAATTTTCCACCAGAAAGACGCAGATTTTTATTTTAAGGTTGAACATTTGTAGATGTAAGCAAAAGAGTTAGGGTTACGTTTGTTGTAAAAAGTATTTTAGAGCTTATGATTTGTTAAAAAAAATAAAACAAATTACATTAATGAATAAACCAGTATATATAAATTATTTCATTTACAAGTGTCATGTTTGTAATTTTTTTCATGTAAGCTATAGCTTCTGATCTTTAAATTAAAACATACTCATTATTTTATGACTTCAATTACTGCTTTATTTAACAGCACCCCCTACCGTATTAGAACTTCTTATCGAATGGGGGAGTCCTGCTGCAAATCAGAATAATTTTTCACAACAGGCCGATGCGGATATTTAAATCCCATATTGGCCAATTACGATATTAGACCGATGATATAGTGCATCCTTAATTTTGTCCACAGAAATGTATTATTCAGTGCTGTAACATTAATTAGACAGTTAATCAGGCCCAAATAATTGATAATAATCGATTTTATCGATTAGTTTTTGCACCCCTAATACAATTCAACCATTTTTAATTGATTCAAACTTTGATTCAATGGTTGCTTGGGTAAGAAGCCTTATCTCGAGAGCAGTGAAGTCTGTTACCAGCTTGTCATTCTGTAGCTCGTGGTTGGCGTAGGAGATGATGGCTCGAGGACATCGTTCTAGCAGTCTGTGGATGGATGTCTCGTGTTGACCCAGTTTGGTGGCGCAGAGCACATGCACACTGAGACCAGTGCTATCAGAGTCAGACAGCTGCTCCAACAGAGGCAGGATGGATGAGACCTCCAGCGTTGGGCCACACAGCAGAGACTGCACACAGAGAGCAGAGAGTGACACATGCACTAACTTTACACCACTTCATCTGAATGCTAGTAGAAAACAAAATATCTTTAACTGTTTCATATCAGAAAGGAATTGACAGTGACACTAGGCTAAGTAAATGAGGACAGATTTGTCATTTTTGTGCAGACTGTCCTTTTTTAAGCAGTGTCCAGGTCCTTGATATTCATTTCCAGTTTTCAACGATATGGCCAGAAAGAGAGAGATCTAGTAGTACACACCTGAAGTTTGTGCAGGTCCTCCTGGTGGTCATGTGTGATGTTGAACTGGACAGGAGTCAGGATGTTCACCCATGGATACAACATTCCATAATGAGAGCAAGAGTTTATCTGGACATGAAAATACATTTGATAAATTTCAAACTGGATTAAGGAACATGGCCTAGTTTAGCTTATAGTCTGTGTTTTTTAATTAGCTACTTTAGCTAAAATAACTATTATTTCTTTGAATACTGATATGAAAACCATGTTTAAACTGGATTTTAACTTTGGGTACTAAACAGCAGCGTTTAGTTACACCATTTGTGTTACGGACTTAGATCACTGACAAGGTACTCCCACTGAATCACCTGCAAAACTGAACACGATATTGCATAGCTTGTCAGCGATTTACAGCTCTGTGAATGAACTGGTGCTTTATTTGGAAACAGGTGATGGAGATATAGGGCTCATCAAAGAACCGGCTTTACTAACGAAATGCGCATAATAAATTGAGGGATATATCAAATATATATATATATATATTGCCCAACCCTTGTATTTAAAACAGAAATAACGTCATTTTCTTTTTTCTACTCAATAGTACTGTTTTTATATACTACATAGTAGTGCAATATTTATTGAGATTACATTTTTATTACAAGTTGTATTGATTTATTTGTTTATTATCTATTTTTTTTCTTTTTGTTTAGTTTTTCTCTAAACTTTTCCACAGACCCCAGCATTCAGATGCTGCCCCCTGGTGGTCATTGGACCCCAGTTAGAAACCCCCCCGCCGTAGCAAATACCCTCAACACTCTAGTACTCAACTAGAAATGTGTAACTAACTACTCTTGCCTGCTTTGTAAGGGTGCATTATCTCACTCACCAGATCCTCCGCTGTTTTGAGGGCTTTGACGGAGTGATCTCTGCGTGTGATGCGGTCAATATAGACAGACGTGAGACGAAACAGCAGCTCTTGGATGATGGATTCATAAGAGGACGCTACTAACAGAGCCTCCCAGAAATCCACCAGTAGCGGAGGACTGCTGTCAGCCTCCACGCCATCCTTACACAGCTCCTGGCAGAGAGTAGTAGTTATTTATTCAAGTCAAGTCAGCATCAGAAACTGACGTTGACGACATCTTTATGGCAAAAAAAAATTGTTACACAAACACAAAAAAAACAAAAACAAGTAAACACAATTTCAACAGTTAAAAGTATACAAGTTTTAAAACAATTACATATAATTTAACATAATTTTATTTAGTGGCGGAAACGGCCTTCCATACCAGTGTAAGCGTACTTCATAAAAAAACAAAAACGTTCCTTTTTAGGAACTCACACTGCGTCGAAACGCTTTGGGAAGGCCGGGGTGTGCCCACGCTCTGAATCTGCTGTGAAATCTGTCCAATGAGGGAACGGGACGTCATACACGGTGACGTCACGACCCTGGTATAAAACAGGTGCGGGAGACCGCTCATCAGCCTCTTTCATTCAGCGCTCTCTGTGTGTCTGTCGCAGCATTTCAAAGCTCTCTGTTAGAAAGCAAGAAAGTAAGAAAACTAGTTAAAAAAATTTGTCAGGATCTGGCATGTTTGGGAGAAGAGTACGCGGTAGCCGCTCTCGCGAGAGGGGACTGCCCGTGCTGCAATGAGTTTTCCCTGGCCACTCTTCGCTCGAGGAGAGCTCTCTTTGCGGAGGGAGCTTTCATCGGCGTTCCCCGTGGTCAGGCCCCGCTGTCTCTGAGGGGAACCGGCGCTTGCACTCATGGGGATCGGTCTCTTCTCCCCGGGCAAGCCAGGCTGATTTGAGACAGAAATCTTCTTCCGAGGAGGTTAATGTTGTCAGCCTTGAGAGCCAGCCTTTGCCTCAGTAACCTCGTTATGACGAGCTGTTAGAGGTGGTGACTCGCGCTGTGGAGACGCTGAATTTAGACTGGCCTGAAGCCCAGCAGGCTGAGCCACAAGCGAGTAGGCTGGATGAGGGATTCCTGCGGTCGAGACCGCCGTTCTCATGCCGAAATATCCCGTTCTTCCCAGACCTACACACCTCGGAATAAGCCGTTCTCATCAAGAATGTACGTTCCCGCGTCTGATTATTACGGGAATGTAGGGGGACTGGCAGTGAACGGATATTAAAAAATTCCACCGGTTGAGCAGACGCTGGCATGCCATCTGTCACCGGGGGAAGCAAACTCTTTAAAAGCCCCGTCTTTGCCTTCCAAGCCGCTGCGGTTAACTTCAGCACTCGTGGACAAGGGCTGCACACTCTGGGAGTGTTGCAAGCATATCAAGCTGATCTCCTGAGGGAGCTAAGCCATAAAGAGCAGGTGGATGCCGATGATATCCTGGAGCTCGGGCGCACGGCGTATCTCTCTCTCCGTGCTACGAGAGAGACCGCTAGAGCTGTGGGTCGTTCAATGGCAGCAATGGTAGCTGCTGAGAGACACCTCTGGCTCAATTTATCAGAAGTAAAAACCTAGGACAGGGTATTACTAATGGATGCCCCGCTGGCGTCAGCCGGCTTGTTCGGGGAAGTGGTGGATACGGTAGTGGAGCAGCACCAGCAGGCAAAAAAGCAGGTAGCAGCTTTTCGCTCAGTGCTTCCCCGCCTCTCACTGCCTCAAGGGGCCGCAGGCAGCAGACAGCGGCTGCTGAAATCTTCCATCTCTTATCGGGCCAGTCAAAAAGAAAGCGTGGCTTCTCGAGCAGCCCCGCGAGACCGGGGTGCGGGCAAGAGACAACACGCCGGTTATAGAACCTCAGTTCCCAGAAAGGATTTGAGAGAATTATTGACAGCTAAGAAAGCACAGTCACAGAAAAAATCCTGATTTTTACAGAAGTCTTTTTTTGCACGCTCAGGAGCGAGAGCGGGGTTTGCCGCAGCTGTACACGGCACCCGTAGCTCCTGCAGCGCTATTTGGTGCTTTTCAGCGGCCTCTGGGATGAGTCTCAGAGGGGCTGAAGGGTACACTTCCCCCGAGGGGGTTGGCTCTAGCACATCAGTGCTCTCTCGGCTGGTACCCTTAGTGAATTTTCTGGTAGAATGGGGAAAACTACCAGGTGTTTCTCGCTGGGTTTTACAGTTTTTATCCATTGCTTGAACACTATAGACACATGCTTAAACCAAAGTAACATAACTTGAAGTTGTTGTAAC
>JAUCMU010000047.1:11150964-11163149 GCA_032275025.1 Enteromius treurensis | reverse complement strand
TTATTATTCAAAAAGAACGAACCTGCAAATGTCTCAACTGACCAATCAGAATCAAGCATTCCAGAGAGCCGTGTAATAAGTTCTGATAAATAACAACAACAGCAAAATATAAGTTGCTGATAGTTCGGAAAATGCCTAATATCGGCCTGTCATGATAATTCTTTGTAACTGTGTGTATTTCTAGTTAGAAAATTTATTTAGTTTCCACTTTAAGCACACCTAGAAAAAATAATTTGGCGTGTAAGGTACTTTTTTTTTGGGGGGGGGGGGTTCTCTTATAGGAGCCAATGGCTTACATAATCTCCGGGGGGGGAATATATATATGTTTATGTATAGTAGACTGTTTATTCATTGTATGTAGCTTAGCTTCATTACGTTTTGCAGATGCTTGATGTGCTGTGACCAAGTGAATAGTCATGTTCTGATATTTGCTGCTTTTTACTTTTTACCAAAAACAAATTTTGGTATTTTTAACCGGTTACAGACACTTCATTCTTTCTAATTTATTTAAGACTATCTTTTTTGTTATTGGTTAATAATTGCTTAACATACGTCAGTTAGGAGAAATAACGTAAAAAAAAAAAAAAACCATCCCTATTCTCATTGTTCTTTCTTCCTCACAAATTGACCTGGTTTTCTAGGTTCAAAATGCCAAGCAGTTAAACAGTGGACTTAAACACAAGATTGAAGATGGAATTGATGAATTCAGACTGCCAGAGGTGACTCATTTCCGCGTGCGCATTCTTTTAGATGAACTTTTTTTTTGTTTGCTTGCATACCATTTTACTTAACATTACGTTTTGTTTCAGTGCACCCAAAAAATTAATGCGCGCTGGACAACAGATGAGCAGCTTTTGGCAGTACAAGGCAAGTAAATCAGAAAGATGCCAAGTATGTTTGCACATACAAGGAATTAGATTTGGTGTCACAGCTTCCAGGGGCCAGTTCCATAAAACAAGTTTACCAAATAAGCCAGGTTTATTTCAGTCAGTCTGACTTACTGTCATTGGATTTGGTTTGAAATAAGTCAGACTAATTAAAACAAGCCTGGCTTATTCGGTAAACTTGTTTTATGGAACAGCCCCCAGGACACGGAGACAACAACAACACAAAGAAGAATCAAATAAAAACAATAATAAGATGAAGGATATACTATAATGTAGGGTGATAAAATAAATATTTTTATTGCACGGTGGGAGAACTATTAACTGTTCATGAGGTAGATTACCGGGGGAGAGAAACTGTCCTGGTATCCTGGATGTGTGCAGTTCTTGAAGGGTGGGCAGGAGTTCACCAATAATCCTTTCAGCAGATCGAACGGTCCTCTGTAGTCTTCTGATGCCTGGTTTTGTAGCTGAACCAGACCAGACAGTTATAGAAGTTCACAGGACAGACTTAATGACGGCCGAGTAGAAGTGTTTGGCATTGAAATGGTTAATATCATCAGTTTTCTACCTGTAGAGTTTTGCTCACAACATCTTTTGCTTCATTTAACTAGGGGTACGAAAATATGGGAAGGACTTCCAGGCTATTGCTGATGTGATCGGGAATAAAACGGTGGGGCAGGTGAAGAACTTCTTTGTGAACTACCGGCGGCGCTTTAACTTGGATGAGGTGCTTCAGGAATGGGAGGCGGAACAGGGAACGCACACTCCCAACGGGGATGGTGCTAACTCTGGGGAGGATGGAAAGAACAGCAACATCTCCTCAGGAAAGAGCACCGATGAAGAAGAGGAAGAGGTAAAGGCCTCAAACTCAAACAAAATAGTTATTATATATATTTTTTTCTTTAATTAAATCTTCAGACAAAATCTCGAGGGGGGAAAAAAGCACTTGTGAGTGTCATATTTGATACATCAGGCTTAAATGTAAATCTGAGATCTTTCAACTAAGGGTGTACTCGCACTAGGCAGTTTGAACCGTGCCCGAGTACGTTTGACCACCAAACCGCGGCTCGCTTGACTAGTGTGAGTGCTCCAAAACATGCCCGGGTGCGGTACATTTAGCCATCCCTGGCCCGCTTGGAAGAGGTGTGCCAGAGCGTGTTCAGTTGGACTCTGGCACGGTTCGCATGTAGTGTGAGCACTAACCGTACTGGAGCACAGAACGTCGGCGTGTGACGTCACGTTTTTGCGACGCTCCAATACAAACATAGCAGAGAAAGGTTCGCTTCGGTCTACGGCAGAGGTGCAAATATCCACAAAGTAAACAGAGCTATGGACTCCATCGCGTTCAGAGAGAGCGCCGCTCTTCCTGTTTATCCTGAAAGCGTCTTACTATAATGACGTAAGCGTGATTATAGCACGCTTGCAGAAATCATACGTGAGTGCAGGCCAGAGGGGGAGTGGGGAGACCATCGTAATCTGGCCCGGTTCACGGTAACCATGCCTAGTGTGAGTACACCTAAAAGAAACTTGCACTGACTGATCTTAAATGTAGGTGCTTTTTTATGTTAAAGGGCTGTTTCTTAAAACAAGTTTAAGCCAGGCTTATTTCAGTCGAATCCTGGCTTAGACTAAGCCCTGTCTGTGAAACCGGGCCAATCAGTCAGTTTGAATCTCTTTCTTTCCACACAGTTGTTTGGCTAACCTCTTCTTCTTCTATCTCTGCCTCTTACAAAGTAATAAAAAAAAAAATTAAACCAGCGTTTAAGTTGTCTTCATCTTTCTTTCTCAATCAGGGTCAGGTGACCCCAGCTTCAGGGCCATCTCCTGTAGCCACGTCAGCGCCTCTAACAACAGCGAGCAGCTCCACCTCTCTCAACCAGCCTCCACCTCTTCTTCGCCCATCTCTTCCCGCCACCCCAGCACTACACCGTCAGCCGCCTCCCCTGCAGCAGCAAGCCCGCTTCCTTCAGCCCCGTCCTGCCCTGAACCAGCCTCCGCCGCTCATCCGGCCCTCCAACCCCCTGCCTCCACGCCTTAACCCTCGACCCTCAGGCCCGGCCCCCAGCACAGCTTCAGCCACGCCGGGCCAGCAGCCGCCCACTCTGGTGGGCATCCAGTCCGAGACGCCCTCCTCCTCTCTACACTGATGTGTTTTATATTTGTGACAATGCTGATGAAGGTTATAATTGGTTAGCAGTTCTCATTGTGAATACTAGGGGAAAAAATCATATTTTATTTTAAACTGTGTATATATTAGTTACGTAACTTTTCTATTTATTTCAACTGATTTGTTTTGTTTTTTTATTATTATTTTAGATTTTGTAATCATGTTGTAACCTTGTACTTCAAAGCAAGAGTTCACCCAAAAATGAAAATTGCCCAATGGTTTACTCCCCCCTCAGGCCATTCTAGGTGTATGTGACTGTTTTTGTTCACAATCTGAGTTATGTTTAAATATTATCCTGGCTCTTCCAACTTTCATAACGACAGTGAATGGCTGTTGAGACTTTGCAGCCCAATGCATTCATCCATCATGAAAAGTGCACATAATGTGTGTATTTAAAAAAAAAAAAGGAAAAAAAAACCTGTATAAAAATCCTTTTTCAAAACATTTTCCTTTACAAATCCTCTTTTTGTTCTTGTATTTCCTTCATCGCTTCTCTCTTGTAATCGCGTGTGCACCGCTAACGTCACAGTTTACAATGCTTTTTTTAATACACGAATGCATTGATTTGCTTCGGAAGGGATTTATTTACCTGACAGAGCCACATAAAGCACTTTTTTTTTATGATGGATGATTGTACTTCTAGAACTTGGAAGAGGCAGGCCAGTTCTCTAAATAGCTTTGATTGTATTCAGCTGAAAAAAAGGGGGTAATATACACCTTGGACGAAATCACTGGGTAATTTGTGCAAACCGAGTGAGCTATCGCTTTAAGATTTTTAAACTATTGTGTTCTTTTTCAGCACTTTTTCTGGTTCTTTAGTATCTTGATGTAACGGCAAACCTCTTTGAAAGGGTTTTGCCTGCTGTTTTGTTGTTCATCCGTGTCTGTGGTTGATTACTACGTTGTGTCATTGGATGTGTTTTTAATATTTGGTGCTACAGACTGACAGAAAATCACCTGTCCAAATTCTCTTGCCATCAAAGTGCTCTTAACAAGATAAAATAATCTCACTTATTTGCTATAATGAAAATTCCTACTCTCACACCTCCAGTCTCTTTTGAGTATAAAACACTTTTCGACCTCATCTGTTGATTAGCATTTAATCAGGTTCGTTCATAAACCTGTGTGACCTGCAGAAAAAGTGTAAATGGTCCACACTTCCTACCAGACGTTAAGCTGTTGATCTGAGTTGTTTTGTTAGTGGTGTGCTGTTTAATCAGAGTATGCATGTAGCGTGACCCTTCTTCTATCCCATAAAAAGTGCAGGATTCTGAACTAATCGGATCATGCTTACATGCACAACCTTTCCCAATTAAGGTCTATGTTCTGGTTAAACCTTTATTCTGAAAAGATGTTTACATCATCCAAGGCTCTGAATAATACTGTACACATGTAACAAGCATTACCAGAATAAACCAATGTACATTCTTTCCCCTTTGTTCACTTCTGGACGTAATAGTGATGCTCTTGCCATTTGTTTTTGTTATTTAAGCAGCTAAATTACACAAGAGCAGAAATTTGTATTATGGGATAATGGTATTTCTTTTCTTTTTTTTTTTTTTTTTTGTAGAATGTGAAAATAGTTTTGCTCCAAATTTTTATTTTCTTCTCCCATGAATAGATTGAGTTCTCACAGATGTGTAATCCAGAATCGCACGCTCTCGTTCGTGTCTTTAAAAACTGACATCTTCATCTGATTATGGCCATTTACATAATCAGAACATGACCAATCTTTGAATAATGCTGGAATATTCTTGTGCATGCGGACAGTCACTGTGTAAACGTTTCACCTGTGTACGAATTTAACCATCATTTATCTAGTTTTCTTCTTTTTTTTAAGTCTACAAGATTTTTATATATCTGCTCCTTGCACTTACAAAATAATCCTAATGATTATTTCAGCAGGAAAAGTGCTGTTTCTACTGTATTCAGATTGAAAAGAGCTTAAACAATATTTTTTTAGTTTCCTTATTTTAAAATCTGAGTTATGTTTTTTTTTTTTTTTGTTTTTTTTTATGCAACCTAATTGCAATTAATTTTTTTAGAACAGGTTGTAGGCAGCTCAGAGTGTGGTGGCATTATATGTAAAATAACGAAACGTCTCTTCTCTAAAGTTGTGCCTAAAGCATGTTCATATGTGAAGTGTCATGTGCTCGTCATATGGAAACATTAAAACACGTTTGAACACAGACTTTTAATTTCTGCAATGTTTGTGAGCCGTTTTCTTTCCTATTTCCTATTTTAGTTTAAACATGCAATAAAGTGTGACTCGACTATTTATGGCATATTTAATTTAGTTTCTCTTTCTCGTTTATAGAAACTTCCTGCAGCGCACTTTCCTTTTTCAAACCATACTATAGCCAAGGCTTCCTTTCTGAATATTCATTAGCTCGTTGAGCTGGCGCTACTCTGTGACGTTACCTGATTAATATTCATGAGCCGAGGCCTTCGCCGTAGTAGGATTGGTCATTCCGTTTTCCGTTCGCGTTAATGGCGTGGCAGCGCGCCCAAAATAAGAGTGACGTACTGCACGCATCGGCACTGCGCGCTGAGACGCGTAGCTGTCAAATATTATATATCAGGATTAACTCTTATCCGCTGAACCTCAGCCACATCAGTCAAAATGAGCTATTAACACCATCAGCCCTCAGGTATGTCAACGCATGCATTTTGAAATAAATACGGCGAATTCTATAGCGGACAGTGTAAAGCGAAAGTAAATGTTCAAATGAGAAATAGATGGTTAACGTAAGTGAGCTGCTGACTGTGTTTTGACGAGGCTTGGCTCGTGTTTCTTTATAAAGGAGGGTAATAGTAAACTGCTTTAGTAGAGTTTAGAGTCACAGTGTCATGTTGTTGCACTGGGGATTCCCCATATGTTTGTTCTCTCTCTCACACACACACACACACACACACACAGGAACAACCCGCAGTGTGCTTAAAAATTACAACTTGTTTACTGATATATAATTTGGCCATTATAACATCATGATCGTTTATGAACTGTGCAATGATAGATTAAAGTCTCCTTTATTATCACTGTATCCTGTATTGTTGTGCGTATGAGTAGGGAAGATGTTAAATGTCAACCGTACTAACAGTTCATTATTAAAAAGGTTACAGAATGGATATTTATTCCAATTTCTACACCTTTTTTATTAAACTCAAAGTCAATTTAAAGTGTATCCGTCAACCCTGTTAACCCTCAATACTATGCTCCACGTTAACACACATGTTTGTCCAAATGAATTCATGTTAGATCGCACAGGGCATTTATTAACTAAACATATGGATTTATTTTTTTAGGTTTACCAGACAATGTGAATATGCTCGTGTCAAGATGCTCAGATGCTTCAAACTTTTTATTTTATATATATTTTTAATTTTGTTTTAATAATTGTATTGCTACATAATGGTTACTTGCTTAATGTCTTGCAAGAAAATGAACAGGATAGAAATAAAAGGCTACAAAAAAAAAGGTGGTGGAATGTTTAACGGCGACAAAACAAAAGGAATTTAGAATACTGTATGATAAAATGACTGCTGTATGAGCTCAATAGGAAAGGGAACTGGCTTTAGTTCATGTGATGTTATAAAAGACTAACAGGATGGAACTTGATATCAAGGCAGAGTACAAATTTACACAATCTTACAATAATTAAACATGTATGGTTTGAAACATTTTGAACAAAGAAGCAATGAGAAAACGTATATTACATTTTTAAAATAACGTTTTAGGAGTTTTATAAAACTGCCCTCCAAAACTATTTCAAATTCACTCTTAAATTAAATCTTGAAACTTATAAATCAACAATTATTAGATGTCAAGCATGCTTTTATAGAAAGCTGAAAACGTCTGGTTATTTGTACTGTAATTTATAATAGCCAGAAGTATTTAAAAATGTGAATGCAAGTAAATGTGCATTAAAATACGGTCACAAGGGTCAATTTTATGAGATATGAGATTTATACATCATCTAAATGAAGCTTTCCGTTGATGCATGGTTTGTTAGGATAGAACAATATCTGGCCGAGATATTACTATTTGAAACTCTTGGAATCTGGGCGTGCAAAAAATCGAAATCACCTTTAAAGTTGTCCAAATGAAGTTCTTAGCAATGCATATTCCTAACCAAAAATATATTTTTAATATATTTACAATATGAAATGTACAAAATATCTTCATGGAACATGATCTTTACTTAAAACTGTAATTACTGTATCATTTTGACCCATACAGTACAATGTATTTTTGGCTATTGCTACAATATACTTGTGCTATTAATGACTTATACTTAAGAATGAATTATATAAATGCTTCATTTAGCCCTTATTGCTTCTTTATAATATTTGTTCCATGTATTATTTGGGGACTGATAAGTACAGTAGATCAACTTCAATGATGCTAAAAACAAAAGAGGAACATGAAACAGAATTGCATTTGCCAATGCAGTTTTCAGATGATTTACATATCTGTCGCTGTGTCAGCTTTCATCTCATTTCCATTAATTTCCCCAGGTTTCCATGGCAGCAGAGGAGAACGAGTGTCCCGGCTTGTCCCGGCAGAACTCTGAGCTTATGAGGTCATGGGAGCTGGAATCCATTCTGACCAATCGCACGCTGCGCTTCGTGCTGCGCTTAGAGCAGCAGTTCATTTGCCCGTCCTGCGGTGGGATGGTCCTGAACCCTCACCAGACAGGCTGCGGGCACATCTTCTGTGCTCAGTGCGTGAGGGCTTACATGTAAGTAAAACTCATCAGCTAAATCAATTAAACAAGTTGTTGCATGCATCTAAAATGATTTGGCAATGTCTCTTCTTCTTTTCAGCGAAAATGGGAGAAGTTCGAAATGTCCCTTAGACAACATTCTTATAAAACCAGATGAGGTGGGAACATTACGGTTTCAAATGCATATTCGTGTACACTTACAGCTTTATGTTCCTTTAGAATTACTATTCCAATGCTTGCAGATTTTTCAAGATAACTGCTGTAAACGGGAACTGCTAAACTTAGAGATCTACTGCACCAACGCCCCAGACTGCCCACAGAGGGTCACCTTATGTAACCTTCAGGTAAAAGGCAAAACTTAACCTAATATGCTGTAAATTGCGTGGCTGAGAATAACAGTGCAGTACCTCTCTGTCTCAGGATCACCTAAAAGCTTGCCAGTACGAGCAAATTAGATGTTCAAATGGAGGGTGCAATGACACTGTGTTGCGCAAAAACCTAACAGACCATCAGAGGAACGCCTGCCCCTTCCGTATGGAGATGTGCCATCACTGCAGACAGCCGTTTCCCGCTTCTCAGCTGCTGGTCAGAGCGCTTCCCTGTGTCTATACTGCATACAGTCGATCTGAGATGTGCTTGCTTCTAATATTGCTTACTATGACAGGTCCATCAGACTTCATGCCCTGAAATGGAAATCCTGTGTCCCAACAAGTGTCTTCAGACGATCAAAAGACACAAGGTCTGCTTTGAAGAAAGCCGTGTTCTAATGAATATGCATCTCTTTAGATTAATATGGAGCACCTAAGGAGATGGAAGAATTATGAGACGGGAAATTATACATTTTAATGCGTTCACATACACATTTAGAATCAGTGTTGTGTTCCCATAAGAAACATTGCATTCTCTTTACAATTAAGCACATCCACGGTAAAAAGTTTTTGTTTATATAATTTATGTGTGTGTGTGTGTGTGTGTGTAGTGGTTATATTTAATGTGTATTTCAGCTAAATATTTACATGCATATTAATTTAAATTTTTTTTCTTAAATATATACATGCATGGGTGTGTATTTGTCTATACATAATAAATATACACAGCACACACACATATTATGGAAACAAAAGACGTTTATTTTGAATGCGATTAATCGTTGACAGCACTACCTCACAGAAGTATTGTGAAACAAAAACGTTTTCAGAGAGAACACAAGGCATTAAATAGATTTTACTTCTTTCGAGTAAACAAAAGTTTTTGGGGAACGCAGTAGTTTTGCAAGAGAATGCTAAGGAGGCTTGAATTTAATAACTATGGGAGCCCTCACTTAGTCATTTAAAAATTATTGAATTCCTCCAAAAACAAAAAAATATTTGCGTTTGTTCCTTCAACCTCATGTTCATATTATGTCCATCATTGTCAAAGTCTGGACACCACATACATGATTTGTAAGCTAATGAAAAGCCTGATACGTTTTGTGAGCATTAAAATGTACGTTTCCCTCCCATCTCATATTGTTCCATCTACATGTTCGCTTAGGGGCTCCATTAATAGTCAGATATTTTAATTGGCTTGTTGATTCTCATTGCAGCTGCAAGCTCATGCTGATGAATGTCTCGAAGTGGAGACTGACTGCATTTATAAAAACTACGGCTGCACATTCAGAGTAAGAAAACATTCATATTTAACATATTCATATCTTACATATATTCACATAAGCAAGTGAAAGTGTCCTATTCTATGAGTCGCAGTTGCTTCCATTTGTCTGGGACACATTTTCAGAGCTTATCCTTTGAACACTTTTTTTTCTTCCAGGGTAAAAGAGGAAAAGTGCAAGTTCATGAAAACTCGGAGTTCAGCTCCCATGTACGACTGGTTCTGGAAAGCAACACCAAACTTGAGAAACAGGTATAAATCGAGCTGTATACATGTCAGTGCATTAATGGAGAAATTATTAAAACTGGTGTATGTAAAATACGACTGGTCGTGGTTGTAGGTGGAACAGCTGCAGCAGGATATGTTGGTCCAGCAGGGGGCGCTGAAGGACAAAAGTCTTGTGGTCAATAATCTGGACCGGGATATCACTCTGTGTGACAGCACTCTTACTACCTTACAGGTAAAGGAAGCCTGTGTTAAAACAAATACAAAAAACCAAATTGTCCTTTCATTTTAGAAACAATGTCTTCTCAAATTCTCATAAACCCTCACAATACCACGTAACTTGTTTCTCAATCATTTTCACTCTAATGAAAATATTTTTTCTCACCATTCACTGTACGATAATGTATTATTGCAATTATGTGGTTATTATAATGTCATTGAGAAAAAAATTGGAATACTGCATAAAAAGAATTGCGAATAAAACATCACTTCCTGGGAAACAAATAATCAATGATGAAATGTAGTGCTGGGACGATATGCTAATATGGCGATTCAATGCTATTTAGATACTTGTGCTGATTCAATATATATTGCGATAATTGAGTATTGCGGTTATATAACTACCGCAATTCGATATTACAATTTTTTGTGATTTGTGTTTGCTTATTAAAGTCTTGAAAATGGAAAATACTTGATGGGAGTTTTTTGGGAGCTCCAAAAGCGGCACCTAGTGGCAAAGAATGAATTTGCGTTTCCATTCAGACCAACGTGAATAGATGGACAAGTGGGTGGCAATATGCTACTGTTTCACTTAGACGTCAAAACGAAACAGCATTTTAAAAACGACTCATTTCAGTGATTCAAAATCGACTCTTTTTTTTTGAGAGCGAGACAATAACTTTCAGATTTAAAACTTGCATTCACTTAGAGCTGTGTTATACAAAAATCCATAATAGGAGCACTTTAAAATGCAAGTTGCATTGAGAATTTATTCTGTGTTTACTTATTGGATGAAAATACGGTTTTATGCATCATTTATATGTATTTTTATTGATCTATTTGCCAAATATGCAGTTATTGTTATATCACAGTTTATAGGTGTGCTTTATGTTTGTGCGGTAGAGGTCTGTGGAGGAGCAGCGAGTGCGGATCTGCAATGTTCAGCGAGAACTGAGGGATCTGAGGGGCGTTCTGGGGTCTGAACTGAGCGAAGAGCTCCCCAGCCTTCGGGCATCGCTGGACTCCCTCAGACAGCAGGTGGCCGTCACAGAAAGCCTCAGGGAACACCTGGGTAAGTGAATGTTGACATTGTAGTAACCTGCTGGACAGGAAAAACCTCAGAATACACAATGCAAACATGCAATAGTTCGGGCTTTTGTTGAGCTTAGATGCCTTGACAGTGGTGCATGAAGGTCCCTGGTTCCTCAGGGTGCACAATTCAAAGATGTCATGCCGACAGGTGAATTGTAAATTGTCCATTGGTTTGAGTCACTCATGTGATGCTGGGAGAGACTCATGCTGGGACAACCCCATTACCCTATATTGCCTGCAGTTTGGAAATGGATGGATTGATTATTTGTTATGCTGTTAACTAAAGTTAACGAATGAATGTTATTGTAAATTGTTGCCAATATTTGAAATCTGAATTAAGGATCTTGTCTTATTGGATTTTCTCCTGGCACATAGACTATCAGAGCTGTTAGAGCTTTGTTAGCTCTGTAAATTTGTCAATTACTGGAACTAAACAGTTAATATCACTGCTAATATCACTGTGGCTGGCAGTTATAGACCTCCGTCTGCTACAAGGGATGCTCTAAAAGCTTTTTCAGATATTTTACAAGAGTTCATCTTTATGGGATTTAAATTGGGACTGACTTTCTGGGATATCAAATTGTTTTAATGACTCCCTAAGCCTTACGCAACTCATTAATTCACCAACAACACTGAATCCTAAAGTGCAAAATAAATCTACTTTACTGGATCGAAGCGTAGCAAATTCTGATAAATTTACTTCAACTGCAATGTTCTGTAATGATATCAGTGATCATTGTGTAATTGCTTGGGTATGGGGTACAGAAATCCCTAAGGTAAAACCCCATTTAATTTTTAAAAGACAATAGTGATCTTAAAAGATTAATTTAAATACAGGATGTTGAACTGGCATGGGTAAATTTACAGTATATTTTTTCAGTCCATCTCTTGGAATAAGTGCGCGTTGTAAAAGTGCACATATGTAAATTCTAAAAAAAAAGTTCAACCCAAAAGTATTGTGTAGGGTAGATTAGCAGATTTATTAAATGATGAACCTTTTTTTCTAAAAAGCTGTTTATTCAACATTGTCAATCAATCACTTTTATTTATATAGTGCCATAGGGCTCATCTAGGTGTTCTGGTCTCCAATGAAGATCATCTTTTTGTGCTGGTACACCGTCTGATCTGGATACGGACTGATGAACAGAATAAGAGAGAGACAGACTAATATTAGCGTAGAGGCCATTCTTTTTACGATGTAACGAGTACATCATGTGT
>JAUCMU010000047.1:11136268-11147384 GCA_032275025.1 Enteromius treurensis | reverse complement strand
ACAATATTATAATGAACTTGTGAATATATTCGAGGAAGATCTGATTGACTGGTGTGGAGAGGTGGTCGTACCCAGCTGCAATGAATCTCCGCTGTCTGCTCGGCTCCACCCGGGGAGTCGTCAACCTCTCCTCCTCCATGGCTCCTCCCGCCGTCAACTCCACCCTGGGACCTCAGCCTTACTGGTCGCTGGGCCGTTACCTGGCTCATTCCATGGCTCCTCCCACCGTCAACTCCGCCCTGGGGTTTTGGCTTGACTGGTCTCTGGACCATCATCTCTCTCCTCCTGTTACTGACCCCGCACTGGCTCCTCCCACCTTCGATGCCCCCATGGACTATGGAACCTTTTTTTTTTGTTTGTTTGTTTGTTCCGCTCCTTTGTTTAATGCCCTCCTCCAGAGCCCCCGCCCCTCCCACCGCTGCTGTTCCGTACGGCGCCTTATCCGGGAGGGGGCGAACTGTAACATTCCCATGTTTGTTTATGTTCTTTGTTGCCTGTTTTTTCCCATGTGCTTTCTGTGACGTAGTTTCCGTGACCTAGTTTCAGTTGATTATGTATTCCATTCAGGTGTGTGTACCTCGTTATCTGTGATTGTCTTCCCTTCTTAAGTTGCCCTCTGTGATTCAGTCTTCTTCCACCATTGTTGATGTTATGTGTGTGAAACCATTGTCTGTAGTAAAAAATGCTCCAGTGACTTTCTCCGTTCTTTGCCTATGCACACACGTTACATCTTGAAGAATTCATCAGGAGGTCAACTGAGAGAAAAAGCCCTTAGGAGCGCAAACTGTTCTTTTCTGAATGCTGATATAGCCTAGTGTTATGTAATAATGGCTTGATTCATTTATTTCTTTTCATTTTCTTAATTAAGATGCTACATATGTTTATCCAGTCTAATCGAAGTATGCGTCTCGCCCCCGACTTTCCCAACAAAAATCCCACCCCCTCTCAGAAAATACATAAAACTGTCATTGCTGAGCTTTATGTGTTTAAAAGTAACCTATTCAAATGACACAATGGCATTGCTCAGTTCAACGTGTTGGGAAATCAGGAATTTTGCCCCGTGTCAGCTTTTATTCAACAGGTTATTATTTTATTCAACAGTTAATACCGCTCAACATTCAAAAGGTAGCCTACACTAAGCCAGCACTTTGGTCATCATCTTTCATAATTTTGGCAAATGTTTCCCACAATTTGCTCTTTGAAGATCACGCAGACCAACGCGGCAAACAGCACACCCTGTTTGTTTTCTTTATTTTCGAAATGCACAAAGTTGTGTTGTTGTTATATGTGTATACAAATTAAAGTAGACCCTTCACAGATTCGATTGATGTATTGCTCTTATCTGTACGATCAAAACTCAGAGTGTAATTTAAGTTCTTATTGGCGCCATCTAGAGAAGACACCTCAAAACGCATGTATGCGTTTGCCGACCGCAGGGGATAAGCTACAGCTTGCTGTTCCCCGACTTTTCCCTCCTATTTATCACCTCCTTTATCTCTTACCTTAACGCTGTGCGTTTTCTCCAGATCAGCTCAATAAAAGGATACCTTAGCAGTATTCAATTTTTTCATAAATTGTTTTTGGCTCGACCTCCCCCGCAATTTCTAACTAATCTCATCAAAGGCTTACAAAAAACAAATCCGGCCCGCCCCGACAAAAGGCTCCCCCTAACCCTCGAAACCCTAACACACTGCATTTCTACCCTCCGCAGAGGTTATTGCAACCCCTTATTAGATTGCACCCTGGATGCTATGTTCACTTTACCCTTCTGCGGCTTCCTAAGGGTTTCAGAATTTACTACGAATTCCTCTTTTAACCCTTCTATCCACCCAACAATTTCTGATCTCACGCCCATAACCATGAGACCATGTCTTTCTTCATTAAGCTCAGCAAAACCGACCAGCTCATGAGAGTCCACCACGTTTACATTTTTAACCTTCAGTCTTTCACACTCCCCTATCAAACCCTCCAAGCCTTCTTAGCTTTAGAAGCTCGACCACCTCTTCCCCTTTCGACCCTCTCTTTCTTTCAACCAACCTGCATCCAGGTTCTGGTTCCAAAAGCACCTAAAATCCGTTCTCGCAAGACCAGGATTTTCCCCAGACAAATACTCATCCCATTCTTTCAGAATCTGAGCCGCCACATCAGCAGCAGAAAGGCGTCTCGCCTCATCCCAGATTCAGACACTCGGACGCTGGTTTTCTGACGCTTTTAAAAATTACATTCGCTCAGATCCAGCTACCCTTTTGCAAGCTATGCAAACCTTCACTAGACCTAAAGCAAACTAATAAAAAAAACAAAAAACAACCCCACACGCATCCGGCTTCCGCAGAAGCCATTTCTGCTACTTGCATCATCCATCCAAACCCGCTTCCGCAGAAGCTAGCTTATCTCTCCTCCACCGAATACCGCTTACACTCAGCTCTCGCAAACAGCTTTGCTAGCTCTGCAACCCTCCTTCCTCGTTGAGGATAAAAAATAAATAAATAAATGAAAAAAAACAACAACAAAAAAACGCTCCCGCAGCTTCCTCCCATTTAAATCTAAAACCTACTAAAATCTCTTCCGCAGAAGCAAGCCTCTTCCTCCCAGCTAAGGAATACCCATTTCAGCTCCCGCAGCAGCCTCCCATTTAATTAAACCCGCAAAATCGCTTCCGCAGAAGCAAGCTCCTTTCCCACCAAGGATACCCAAAACAGCTCCCACAGAAGCCTCCCTTTTAAAATTTGTTTTTTAAAAAAGGTATGAAAATTCAGACGCAAACCCGCAGCAGCTTTAGCATTATCTCAGCTGAGATCCCCTTCAATTTCCTCATCTCGTCTCCGCAGAGCTGCCTATCACTTCAGCACCCGCCTCGGAGGTAAGCAACAGCTCTGCAAAACCTCTCTGCAGAGACCCATTATATCCCAAAGCCCTAACCAGCCCCCCTTTTTTTTAACCCATTGTTTTTATTTAACCGACCTGTCCTAACTCTTGTTTCTGCTCTCTCTACAGGTCCAGATGTTTACCACACAGTGCAAGCACAAAAACAAACAAACAAACAAAAAAAAATTCTATTCCCAAGGTTCTTTGGGGGGCAGCAGTTTTTGGCAGCTGTCCGCCACCATTTGCTTGCTTCTTTGGGGGGCAGTCGGAGGCATAGCCGGGCACCAAACCCTCGCCCTCGCTAGGGCTCAGCCGATTAGAGTTCGGGGCTCGCTTCCCGGACGGCACGCCAAACCTGCTTATCAAATATCTATCAAATCAATCATTAATGAGAAAGAGCGTACTCGTGAAGTGCATGTTTTGATAATAACAAAGTTTCGGGAGGAGCGGTAATTCGAATAAATCGCAGCTGTTCCCAATTCCCTAATTAATCTCCTCCCTCTAATCAGCTACCTTCCTACTATAAATAAGCCCGTCTCCTTCCAACTAGCATCTCGCTCTTTTGCAATCCCTCCCCCTCCCCTGCTCCTCCGTCAGCATCTTCCTTGTCCAGGGGGGCAGTCGGAGGCAGAGCCGGGCACCGAACCCTCGCCCTCGCTGGGCTCGGCCCACTAGGGTTCGGGGCTCGCCGCTCTACCGGCTCGCTTCCCGGACAGCACGCCAAACCTGCTTATCAAATATCTATCAAATCATTCATTAATGAGAAAGAGCGTACTCGTGAAACAGTTTTGATGTGGCATTAACTTTCCACCAATGGAAGAAAGTGTCATCCAAGCTGAATTTAAAATGATTAATTACAGAATATCTGTCGGCTGTCTTTTCCCCAGAGTTTACTCCCCCGTGACCCAATGAGCAGGTTCAATCTGAAGAGAAGCTCCCCTGAAAATGAGTTCCCAAACCTGGACAGAAACCACACCCTGATGGCCTGGGTCCTCAGCCTGCACATGTACACGAGACAGTTCAACCGGGCAACTGAAAGCGGGGTCATTTTTGATGATATCATACGTCCCGGACTTGAGGATCCGGGTGAGTTATTTTGTGTGTGTGTCAGTGTTAGGGGTAACGCATCACAAGTAATGTGAGTTACGTATTAATATTACTTTATCCAAGTAACTAGTAAAGTAACTATAATTTAATTTTTTATAAATGTAATTTTTCAAAAAAGTAAAAGCAGTTACTTTGTTTTCTTATTTATCGGCTGACAAGTCTCCTGACTCCTGACATCTGGCATGTTGGGAAAAATCAGAAATCAGTTCGGTTTTAGACTAAATGTGAATGTGCATTAATTCATCTCACTCTCAAAAAACAGATGTAGTATTCATCAAAATGAATTAAACTCAATATGACGCAATTTTTGCGGCTGACCTTTGAGCCAGTTCAACAATACTTGCAAGCAAAAATGACTGTGCTTCATTGTTGTGGTTTTTTATTGCTGAAGAGTATTGAACTTTCTTCACCTGTATTCGAATTTACTTTTTCTTCAGCCTGAGGTTTATTCGTGACACTTCTTGGTGTCTTTTACGTTTCCTATAACTAGAACGTCTTATATTAAAAACAAAAAGTAACGCAAAAGTAACGTAACGCATTACTTTCAATAAAAAGTAACTAAGTAACGTAATTAGTAAATTTTTTAGGGAATAACACAATACTGTAATGCATTACTTTTAAAAGTAACTTTCCCCAACACTGGTGTGTGCGCGCGTGTTTTTTGCAGTATGAAGTATTTTAATTCTCACACATCTTACACAAACTTTAAGAATGAGTCATTATCTCCAGTTGAACAGCTACACGGCTGCAGACTGCAAAGAAACCAAACTATCACATCTCTGAATGAATGTACACCCACTGACCTCAAAGAGCGGAATACAGCTAATGTATGTGAAGCATTGATGTTTATTAAGTCATCTTCATCCTAGGAACCCTTTTGAAGAAGAAGTGGGCTTATGCATTAGCATATTTAAAAATGAGTAACTATTACATACACAATATTCTTTTAAAGAACGTGTGAACTGAATGTGTTTTTCTGAAACTAAAGGGCATGTTAATTGCAATTATATGACAATTTATTGTAATATAAATGTATATTAAATACAAAATTTAGAATGCTTTTGGCCCAAAACGTAATTAATAAAAATTTAATTTGACATTATTATAAAGTTTAAAAGTACATTAAGACTCAGTCATGAAAGTGTCTCTCTTTAAGCACTCTTGAGTGGCTTTTATTATATTAATATTATATGCAAGTAGGATTTTTTTAAAATATACTTTAAGATTTAAGTGTGCATTCAATAACAAAGTGCACTTTTTTAAGGGACTGCATTTATTCAGGTTACAAGATTTGGCAACAAAACTGACTAATCCACACACACACACATACGCACACGTGTGCATCCGGTTTCCATGTTTTATGGGTTTATTCCCAAGACTAATGGTTTTCATACTGTACATGCTGTATTTTCTATTGCTGTACACCAACTCTACACTTAAACCTACCCCTCACAGGAAACTTATAAGCTTGTTTCCTTTATGGAAACAAGAAAATGTCCCCACAAGGACAAGGTTTTGAGATATTGGCATCTTCGTGGGGGAAATTTGGTCCCCATAACGTAGGGACCACACACACATTGTCACAGAAAGCACAAGAGGCTCAGTTCAAAACAAGGTTGGGAATTAACTTTTTGATGGCTGAGTGAACTTTTAGTCTAGAGCTACATATGAACCATAAACAAATATGAATCATATTTGTGTTCGTAAAGTCTGTCCATTGAGGTTATATTTTAGTTCTCGTCTGACTTTGTCTGACAGGTCTGTCCACGGGGCCGAAAGCAGTGGGCTGTTTAGCAGGGGATGCTCAGTCATATATCCTGTTCTGTGACTTCTTTGACCGTATCATTGAGTCCTACCATGGCTACAAGGTCACCACTAACTCTGTTCAAGAGAGCGACTTTAATTATGACAACCTAAAGGTAAGAAAAAAAACCAACACCTCATCTCAACGAGATTAAATGGAGACTCAAGTTTTAGTGCAAAATCTGTGGTTGCATGGTGTAGATGTGTAACATGTGTGTTTAGGGTGGAGATGACTTCGATCAAGCATACGCAATGAGTTGTGAGGTCACTGCAAGCCGCTGCATTGAAGATTACTGCTTTCCCACACACTGCAGCAGAGGAGAGCGCAGACAGCTCCTTTCACTGGCCAAAACAGGTACTGCAGTTGATCGCTTGTCCAAGTGGATGGATATATTTCATGCTGCTAATATGACTGGTTTTTTAGTTTTAGAGCAGCTGGGTGAGGATCTACCTGGAAAGCTTTACTCCATAGATGAACTCAGCCATGAGAGTGAGGACCGCAGGGTTGCGATGGAGCCTCCACCATTGTCTTTGATAAAGATCGGTGTGGCTCGTGACTGGCCCGACTCAAGAGCCCTGTGGTTGGTTAAAGTTCTTGATTTATGGATGTCCATGCTTGCATCAGAGACATTTACAGTATGTTTTTGCCTTGCAATTAGGCTAAGTGATGACGGGACCCTGGCTATTTGGGTGAACATGGAAGACCACTTGAAACTGGTGTCTTACAGAAGTGATGCCTGCTTACAAGAGGCGTTTAAAACGATCTGCATCAATGTGCTAAAGGTTCATTTTGACTGACTACCTCATATAATATTTAACTGATATGGTTTCAGCGAGAAGAAAAAAAGGTCTTAATATTGAACCCTGAGGCATGCCATAAATATATACTCTATATGGTCTATTCTAAGCACACAAACAATCTAAAACTTATTTTTATATATATATATATATATATAGATGGAGACACTATATAAGAAACTGAGACGTTCATTTATCTGGAAGCCTCACTTGGGCTGGGTGGTCAGCTCACCTGCAGAGGTTGGCACAGGCCTGAAGGCAAGCGTCACAGTAAAGCTGCTGCACATCGCCGAGAACAAATGCCTGAATGACATCCTGGACAGACTACGACTTCAGATGGAAGTAACTGGTACAGCAAAACTCATTAATGATCTGTAGTTCTGCAGTGTAAGATCATGCAGGATATCAGCCACAGTTTAACATAAAAATGTAATTAGGCTGCATCCAAATATACATACATGCCTATATGGTCTTAACTTTCCTAGTCGCAATTTTAGGGTGTCTCATACTTTCTAGTGCCAACAACAGTCTAAATTTTACACTGTTTTCATAACATTTTTATTACAATTTATAATTTGGGCTATTTCTTCTACAAGTTTAACTCGGATAATCTTCACACCAAGATTGTTAAATCAAATCCTCAAGATGACCGCAAGGACAGATAACATTTTATTTCTCACATATTGTTGCTGCCACTGCTATTTCTGTATTTCCTTTTGTTCTACACAGAAGACTAACTTCATTTAGCCCCTACTTTGGAAAAAAAACTCAAAAGTTGCATTATGTGCAGGTTGTCCTGGCATCTACAAAATCAGCAACTTGCAGACCATAGGTGTTAATGAAGTGGAGTTGACGCAGCTAGTAGTGGATGGGGTCAAGCTTCTCATCCGAATGGAGAAAAGACTGGAAAATAACGGCGGCATAGATGACCTGGTACCTGCTCAGAAGTGAAGCGGCCATCAGGAGGCTATTTGTTTGATTGAGAACTGAAATACAATCGCTCTAGAGAAAAGAAAAAGAGGACTTTGCAAAAAGGTTTTCTTGATGTTTGTAAAATGTTGTCGATGCTAGAAATGTCTAGATGTTGGGTTTTCAGTTGGTTACCAAGAATAACAAAAATACATTATGTATTGATAGCAATGAGGGGTGCGCTATACTTCAAAAAAGGACACAACACATTTTAGCTCAAAGACTCATTTCAAGTAAGCTTTAATGTGCTCCAGTGGGACTGAACCACAGTGGCCCAAGGGATTTTTCCGCAGAAATGTACAGTACTATGTCCAGAGAATAAATGGGAAGAGTGTGTGGGAGGATGAAATGTGTTGAAGAGTTTAATTGCATTTTTTTTGGAGATCCTCAGCCTTCAGCTCACTTCCCGTCCAAAAACAGTTTCATCCGTACAGCCTCTAAATATAAAACAAAGTAAAAACTGGAAATGCACGGTCACAAAATGGAACATCACAGTTGACGTTTGAACATTCAATGCCTCTCCAAGCTTTCATCACAGCTTTACCCTTTAATATTTTTAGTCACTAATCCTTTTTCTCAAACTACGCAAACTTGACCTCACCTTCCCTTAAAAGTGTGCAGTCACAACCTCTTTAGTCAGCATAACAGTAATACAACATAGACAGCATTGCACATATAACCTTCGATACTTCAGTACAAAAGAACTAGTAGAAAGTACCAGTACGAGTGGTCGTAACCCATCTTCATCATCATCATCATCATCAACACCACTTATTACAAAACAATAACATTTACCAAAAAAAAAAAAAAAGTCATGCATTCTCTGGATTCATTTCTACAGTTAATAAAACAGAAAGGCATAAAATGGCTTAATAAATAAATGTCTTGGAGTTACAGCTTTTCTCGTTTGTCTATTTAGAAGCAAAACACTCGGCTCAGTGTCGCTGAACTGGCCACTCCTGCTCCAATCACACTGCAGGATTTCTGCACTACAGCTCAATGACGTTAGCAGTATCAGTGTATGGAATGTTAATGTCAATGTTTCGGTTACTAATTTCTAGTCGATTTGTACATCCAAACCATCTGCATCGGGGGAAACACATTGCCTGCTCTACAAAACACTTACTCGTTAATTCGATGTTATGATCACATCTAATTCTCACTCTGAATTTAACGGATAATTAATCCAAAATGAAACTTCTGTCATTGTTTACTTGCCCTCATGTCCTGCCATGCATTTAATTATTTATTTATATTATTTTTTTCAAAATGCAGATTTTCAGTGATTAACAACTTAGATTTTGAATCGTTACACAAAGTGTAACGTATGGCTATTGCACAGAAGTTGCATCGTGTGGATTACTGTTATCATTTTTGGCGCTTATAAGTCAGAAAAAGCTGCACATTTTTCAAAATGTTCTACTTCCAATGAAAAAGCAACATACAGGCTTGCGACCACATGAAAACGACAGAACGTCCATTGTTGGATCAACTGTCCCTTTAAAAACAAATGTTGATAAGTTACAAAACAACTGTTAAAACGGAGTGGTCTCAAAATCTAAAAAACAAAAAAAACAACAACGAAAAAAGAAAGCGACTAACAAAGATGACACATTGAACATAATTTTTCTGTACAGAGCTCAATAGTGACTATACAACACCTCCACATAAGTAGGCTGAAAGTCTTGTATTATACAACGCTATCATCAATTCAATACAACAAAAACATTCTATATCTTAACTGTACATGTGGAAAAGTCGGTTTTAAGTCCGTTAAGTCCGATAATTCGCTCGACAGATCTCTGTCCTGCCGACCCTGAAAGGGTTTCGATATTATTGCAAGATGGTTGATTTAACCTGGCGTATATGCGAGAGGTCATGAAGATCAGGCTAGGGCGTTTTTTTATTCTCTTTTCATTGGTTTGCATTCATATTTTTTCTCCACTACACATTACAGCAGTAGCTTACAGAAGCAGTAACTGAAAATGATGCTCAAACTTCCTGGTGAGATTCCTTTTTAGTGTTCCCTATAGTATTTTTTCGAACCCTTTGCTTACAGCTTGAGCTCATTGGCAATTTTCGAAGCGATGTTCTTGAAGGCGATTGACGTCCCCGATATGCGTTTGAAGCGCACGCCGTTGAGAGACAGGCGGGGCAGTTTGCACACCTCCATCTCCCATTGGACGAGACTGTCCTGTCGGGCGTCGCCATGCACGCAGAAGAGCAAGAAGCGCTCGCGCTGCTCGTAGTCGCAGTTGTTGGCATCCAGCACCTTGCGGATCTCTCTCATCATGTCTCCTGGCTCCATGGACGAGGTGGTCTTCATGCTCCAGGTGAAACGCAGTGATCTGGGCTTTGAGTCACGGCCTTCCTCCTTGGGTTCTCCGGATCCGCTCCTGACGACCAACACAGAAGCGTTCAGAACGTCAGATTGCTACTCATCACAGATTAGAAACGTGTGTGTGAGTTAAGGCTGTTTACACTGAGGACATTAGCAATAGAGGTAAATGCTACTGATAATGACACAGAGCAACATTTATTGGAATCACATTCAGAGAGATTTCTTTCCAGCTGAATGATATAATCAAACAGAATCCACTTTTAAAAAAGGAATAAATATCTACAACTGCGATGAACAACACATTATTAAGCATTGGTTTCTGCAGTAATAAAGTTATTGGTTTCGGAATGTCTATTTAGACCAAGTGCAAATAGCCCAACTTGTTGCCTACTCAATATTACATTAGACGGTTAACTATCGCCAGAGCAGATCATGCACTTTTCGATGCTATCGACCCAGTTCAAATCGGCCTTTTGGCAAACGTTTTCCTCCCTTTTCTTTAAACTTTAAATTACACCAGAAAAGCATTTTCTGGAAATAACCAAAAAGTAGAAAATTGAGTATCGGGTAGGGTTAGGATAGGTGCGTTCATGCTGTTTTATGGTGTACTACAATACTGAGGTGCAGATAATATGCAATAAGTAGTATGAATACCAGAAAACCTTGCTATTTTAACAGTGTAAATAGAATCTATAGCAGGGGTAGGCAACGTCAGTCCTGGGGTGGAGAGTTTAGCTCCAACCCTGAAAAAAAAACCCTCACCTGCCTGTAGCCCTAATAATTCTGAAGATCTTGATTAGCTTGTGTCTGATGTGTTTGATTTGGGTTGGAGCTAAACTATACAGGACATCGGCGACCGACGTTGCCAACCCCTGATCTAATTGTGATGATTTAGGCTCACATTTAACACAAATCCACCAATTCACCATCTCAACAAATTGGAATACTTTAGAAGACCAATAAAAATAAAATAAAACAATTGTGAATTGTTGACTTTCTGTATATGTACTCAATACTTGCTAGGGGCTCCTTTTGCTTTAATTACAGCCTCAATTCGGCATTGGCGTGGAGGTGATTAGT
This sequence comes from Enteromius treurensis, assembly GCA_032275025.1. Taxonomy (NCBI): domain Eukaryota; kingdom Metazoa; phylum Chordata; class Actinopteri; order Cypriniformes; family Cyprinidae; genus Enteromius; species Enteromius treurensis. The sequence continues at coordinate 11,136,421 of JAUCMU010000047.1, read as the reverse complement.
TTGTGGCACTGCTGAGGTGGTATGGACCAGTGATGCGCGGGTTGACCCGAAATGAGCGGGTACCCGCGGTCATCCACGGTCACCCGCGGTTACGAGTCATCCAAAAATATTTTTAATGATATTCGGGTCGCGGTCGGTCGGGTCGTTTGAAAT
>JAUCMU010000047.1:11115027-11136168 GCA_032275025.1 Enteromius treurensis | reverse complement strand
TTTGACAGCTCTTTGGTTTTGCCCATGTTTCTACTTAGACTTTGGCTGATTGTGGGGTGCACAGGTGTCTTTATGACGGCTAACGACCTCAAACAGGTGCTACTAATTCAGAATCATGAGCAGAGTGTAGCTGGACTATTCAAAAGCAAAATAACAGGTCTTTGAGGGTCAGAAATCTGGCAGATTAGCAAGTGTTCAAATACTTATTTCACAGTAATTCCCCCAAAAATGGTTAAAAAAATCATACAACGCGATTTCCGGATTTTCCTTTTTAGATTCTGTCTCTCACAGTGGAAATGCACCTATGCTGAAAATTGTAGACCCCTCCATGATTTCTAAGCAAGAGAACTTAATATCAAATATTTATTGACCTCACTGTACATTTCTATGGTTGTACGTGCATAAATGGTCATTTGTTTTAGGTTGTGTAGTGTCGGTAAAACCGATTTAAAAGCTAAAACGCACTAGCGTAAATGGGGCCTGAGTGTACACTTAAAATAAACAGATTTAATTGCATGTTGATTTGTATGCTATAGTCATCATTATGATTGTTGTTCGTGTGAACAGACTTTTAAGAAACACTCACACCTAACATGATAATTATACATATAAGGTCTTAATTATTACATTTAATAAAACTATTAATAGCAAAGTCCTCGTCACAAATATATACTTAAAACTCAATCAGAATCTTATAAATAAACAGAATGTTAAATGTACATTGTGTGGCTGCGAACATATTGTTATATTTGATTTTGGTGCAAATGGGCCTTTTTTTGAAACAAGCTTTAGACGGTTAAAACCTGTGTTAGAAAGACAGAAGACCACTTTAAATGATTAGAAAACATGCAAAATACACCAAACAATGAGAAATCTTACACAAAAACTGCACATTAGTTATCTGAACATTTTAAATCAACATAGACTCTTTTCGGCTGACCTGAAGGGGCAACAACAAACACCCCACAAGCAACAATCTCACATAAGACAGAGGATCTATAAAAACCTCACCTCAAACTGTACGCCCGACCGCGGGCCTCTCCTTCACTGGGTACCCTTGGGAAATATCAGAGGTCATATTGAGAAAACAGTGGACAGCTCTGTCTTTCTGCATTTCTAGTAGAAACAAGACAACAGTTTCTAGGCAATAGTAAACTGCCTGTAGTTTAGTCCTGTTCACACCAAGAATGATAACTATAATGATAACTGTTTTAGCGTTCACACATACAATTGATAACATGCTGTTTATTTTTTTAAATGTGGGCCACAGCTATATTTTCTGCTATTTTGAGTGCTTGAGTGCTTTTAAGTCTGGTGGACTTTGACGGGACGGTAAAGTTTTTAATCAATTGGCAGCATGAAAAAAAAGTGCAATTTTTCTCAAACCAATTGAGCGCAAACCCTGATTTTACTGGTCAACTCAATAGCTTAAAAGTCCCAATTCAGAAGGTGCATCCTTCGAAGGCTGATAACATCATTGTGAACGGTACAAATTCACAAAGGTACGATAAAAAAACATTAAAGCTGCTTTTGTTTAAATTTTACTGAGATGCAATTTTGTAGATGGTTTAAACTCATTCAGAATTAACAAAATCAATCCTAGACCGTCCCATGTATTAATCTGTCGGTCCCACCTTCACAGCCTTTAAAGTCTGTGTCTTGTGATGCAGCCTTTGAATTCTGATCACAGCAAACAGTAATGCTATCTATCAGGATGTCCTGACAACCCTACAGACGTTTAAGTGGGAGGTAGAGCAGGTTATTTGGTTCAGAAACATTTTGTGTTATTCTGGTAAGGTAAGTGGTCTAAATGTATTTATATCATCACTGGAAGGCATATGACCATAAATATAGGATTTCCTACCTGCCTATGTATGTATGTATGTATCAACGCATGTATATAACTTCATGCACCCTGTTCTCATTCGTTGTGCTACTGTGTCGTTTTGCTTTTTCTAGTTCACGTTTCTAACTGACTAGGATTTGTATTGTTTTTAGAAAACTAAAGCCTGTTTTGTGTGATGTGTATTTCTTTGTAAATCAATAAATATTGCACACAGAGTGAAAACGCGTTATTATTGTGATATGGATCTATCTGGTCTGTTGGAGGAGTGGCTTTGGAGAGTGACTATGCAGGGAGGGGGGGTTGGGGGGGGGGGTCTTCTGCATTCAATGCTTACCTCTCCTCTCCAAAACCACCTACCCTACCTTTAAAGGGTTAGTTTTACCCAAAACTCACCCTCATATCATTCCAAACCTGTAATACCTTCATTCATCTTCAGAACACAAAATTAGGATATTTTTGATGCATCTCTCTGACCCTCCTATAGACAGCAAGCATTCCTATGAAATATTCTCGTAGTATTTCGACTTCAATCTCGTAATATTTAAACTTTAATCTCGTAGTATTTCGACTTAATTCTTGTAATATTTAAACTTTAATCTTGTAGTATTTCGACTTCAATCGCGTAGTATTTCGACTTTAATCTCGTAGTATTTCGACTTCAATCTCGTAATATTTCAACTTTAATCTTGTAGTATTTCGACTTCAATCTCGTAATATTTAAACTTTAATCTCGTAGTATTTCGACTTCAATCTCCTAATATTTAAACTTTAATCTCGTAGTATTTCGACTTCAATCTCGTAATATTTAAACTTTAATCTCGTAGTACTTTGACTTCAATCTCGTAATATTTAAACTTTAATCTCGTAATATTTAAACTTTAATCTCGTAGTATTGTGACTTCATTCTCGTAGTATTTCGACTTCAATCTCGTAATATTTAAACTTTAATCTCGTAGTATTTCGACTTCATTCTCAATATTTCGACTTTAATCTCGTAGTATTTCGACTTTATTCTAGAAATATTACGACTTCAATCTTTTTTTTTTAAACGCTGTCATAGGCTCCTGACAAGACACCCACAAAAAAAACTAAAACAGTATTTTCAACAATATTGTAACTCTAGACATCATTATCCTCTGACAACTATGACAACTTTACCTTTACAGTTATTGTCCTTGATGTGAACGAAACAAAACCTACTGGTGTTAATGGTTTCTTCATATTGCTGTTTTTTATTTAATAAAAGCAATAAACCATTTGCTGCGTTACAGTGATTTTACCACAGTTCAGGGGTCTGCTTCATGTGCACCTGTGAACATCTCTTACTGTAACTCTAGCAAAATCACTGTAAGGAACGGCCTCTTATTTCTTTATGTCATCATTCTGGCTGCATAACAGAATTCAAAAGCTGCCTTAATGTGATTTTGATTAGTGGTGGACAGTGGCTTGTTCTGACAACAGAGATTCAGGAAGGGCAATGGATACAGGACCACTATAGAGCATCAGCATTCAACAGATTCAGCCAAACTACAGCTAAACACCAGCAGTCTCCACAGGTAAAGTCTGAAGACACACAGGTGGGGTAAGTGACATCACCATCATCAGGAAGAAGTCAGTCTGCAGGCCGTGCAAACATTGACAGAGGTGACGGATGCACAGATCATTAGTAAGAAACACACGGGTCGACAGGAGTCTATTTCTGAGGAGAAGGGTGTGTGAGGACACATTTAAATATATATATCAAATGGGAAATATGTCAAACTATCATCCCCTACCTCGCCGCTCTGAAAGACAGAGTTCTACAACACAAACAAACAAACACAGCATGTTCAAAACCAAAGCCTGGAAACCAGACCTTTAGGTCAGCTATGAAATCTGAATCTGAACACATGAATGAAAGTGAAAATTATCCCACATACTTTATTTTGGGGGATTTATTTTTAAATACACTATGGATTTGTTAAAAACCTAAATTATTAGTTCACGCAAAAACATAACTTTACTAAAATGTACTTACACCCAGAACATCAGAGATGTAGATGAGTTAGATGACTGCTTTTATGGAGTGCCAGAAACAATGGACTGAAGTTTCATGTCTCTGTAATAAACTAGAGTGGATTACTTGTGAATTATTACGTTTTTATCAGCTGTTCGGACTCTCGTTCTGACGTCACCCATTCACTGCATAGAATCCATTGAAGAGTAAGTGATGCAATGCTACATCTATATCTTGGATGATCTGAGAGTAAGCACATTGTATCAAATTTTCATTTTTTTGTGAACTTCCTTGAAATGTGTCATTCCTGCATTGGCGTCACCAAATGAAACTGCAAGCGGACAGCAGGGGGCAGGTCTGAGAGTGATGTTAACACATGGAATCTGATTTCAGATGCAGCCACCTGCCGGATCAGCTCACTTCACACAGTGTCCTTCACTGACTGCAGCACACTCAAGAGTCAATGCAGGCTCAGCATAGAGTGTGTGTGTTATGTGAGGCATCTCTCTTACACACACACACACACACACACACACACACACACACATATATATACATGCCGCAGTGTACGACTTGAGCAGTTAAAGAGATTTCCTGTGCTGTGCTTTGAAGCAGTGGTCTTCAATCTGACGCTGGGGTCCAGTAGCGGCCCTCAGCAAACTTCCAAGGATGCTCAAAGTGATCTAATTTAAAGTATTAAAATACTTTCAACTTAAATGAGAAATTTAGAATTTGAATTCTAAAAAACATGATTTAAAAAAAATGCATTAAATCTATAAATTGTAAACTGATACTCAACAAAATTTTGGGGGCAGATATTTTTAAATTAAGTCTCTTGCACCTCAGAGCCACAATTATTTGATTAAAAATACAGTAAAACATTAACATTAAGAAATATAACTACAACTGAAAATAACTGTTTTCTATGTGAATATACTGTAAAATGTAGTTTATTCTAGTGTATAAAGTTGTATCTTTTCAGAAGAATTCCTCCAGTCTTCAGGGTCACATGATCCTACAGAAATCATTCTAATATGCCGATTTGCTGCTCATGAAACATTTTTTGCAATTATCAATGTTATTGTTTTGCTTTGTTTGCTGAAACTGTGAGACACTACACTAAGTTTAGGGTAAGATTTAAAAAGAAAAAAGCAAAGACACTGTTAAAACTGCTCAAAATTGACAGTAAAATACATTTAAAATATAACAAAAATTCTAATAAATAAATAAAAATTAATAAATGCTTTTCTTTTTAATCATTCTATTCATCAAATTCACAAAAAAATATTTAGTATAAAGTACAGTCCAAGTATTAAATATAAATTAAATTATAATAAAGTAATTATTCTAAAGTTATGACCGTCAATCCATCACTGTTGACGTGTGTTTTTCAAAGCTTTGACCCTTTACAGTACTGCAGGCCATTCTGCTGGATCCTGACCTGACTCATACAAACCTCAGGAGACTGTAAAGCAAATGCACACTCAGGACACATATGGGCGGCAGTGCAGAGAGGTAGAGGGAGTGATGGCTCTAGAGACTGACCTCCGCACAAACTTGGAGGTGAGCTTGCTGATGAATCCAGATGAGGTTCCCCGGCGGGCCTGGGCGAGGGCGCCCGTGTCGTGGGACAGCGTGGGGGATGCGGGAGGCCCGTTGTATGTGGCGCTGCGGCGGTCTCTGAGCTGCGCCCCGTGGAAGGTGCTGCGACTAGACGTACCCCGGGGAAAACGGGTCCGATCCGGAGTCATGCTGCTGATGCTGTGAGCTGACGGAGACGTGGATGGAGCCCTGGAGCTAGAGCTGCAGACAGAGAAACAGCGATTTAAAATAAAATAATAAATAAAAAATATAATTAATAAATGTACTATTATTATTACTATTACTATTATTATATAATTAATTAATGTATGCACTTGTGCTGTCAAGTAATCACATACAAAATATTTTTTTTATGTAATATATGTGTGTATCATCTGTATATTTATTATGTATATATAAACACACACATGCATGTATATTTTTTTACTGAGTATATTTGTATAAAATATAAAATACAAAAATACTGAATATATATACTGTATGTGTACTGTATAAACATTAACTGAAATAAAAATACAAAACAAAACAATATTTCTCATTGTCATATAGTTTAACTTGACAAAATAAATAAATAATAATCTCTAATACATTTATATATTAACAAAAATGTTAATATATAAATTTATTAGAAATTATTAAAATGAATAAACTAGAACTTAAATAAAAATTAATGACATAAAGCACAAAAATAAAACTTAACTTTTTTTAACAAATCCTATAATAGTCCCCTTACAGCTGTGGTAGTTATTGTTTGTAAATGGATTATTAAATATAATGTTGGTTTGTGCTATCATAGTTTTTAAGTGATATAAGCTATTATTTTTTGTTTATTCATTTTCTTTTTTGCACATTGTAACAGTAACAGACACGATATATACATGTGCCAGTCTTGTGTTTCTAGAAATTTTAATAAAAAAAATAATAATTACACACAAAAAAAAAATATATATATATATATATATATCCTATAATACTAAAATACCACTGTCTCTAAAATATTAAAGAGTACATCTCTTCACCCCTTGAATTCAGCGTTGTCCTCGATGGGTGGCAGCGGAGACTTGGTGGGGTGGCCTGAGGCGGACATGGACTTCACATGCCTCGGTCGAGTGGACGCCAGCGCAGACGACGCTCCTGGAGACACTGAGGAAGATCCACTTGCCGAGGTAGACATCTCCGTCAAACTGAGACAACCAGATACATAAACAAGATAAATGAGTCAGAAAAATGGAAGTGTTTGCAAACATCAGTACTGACATCTTATTTGATCAAAACACCACTGAACTGTTTTGTGTATTATGTTCTTTGGGGGGGCTAAAAAAATATTTACGTCTCTATCACACCAAACACAACACAAAATGCAACCAATTTTGCCCATTTAAACCTGCTTAGTGCTGTCTAATGATTAATCGCGAATTATCTAATACAAAATAAAAGTTTTTGTTTACATAATACACGCTTATGTACTGTGCATGTTTATGAAGTATATATAAATAGACACACATGCATGTATACATTAAAAAAATATGCAATTTGTTATGTTATTTATATATAAATAAAATCCGATGAATATAATTATACATGTATGTAAATATTTCAGTACAAATTATAAATTCAGTACGAGTGCATATACAAATTTGTGTGTACAAATACGTGTACATCTGTATATTTTCACGAACCAATCATGATCCATTAGTAACTTTGATATTTTTAAATCACATCCAAGCATATAACTGAAACCACATATATGTAATCCTGGAGCACAAAACCAGCCTGAGGTCTCTGGGGTGTATTTGTAGTGATAACCTGTTTATTCCTTCTTTTAATTCTTACTTGTTTGTTACCGTTACGGTTTCCACATCCGCTCTGGAATGAACACGTTTTATGTGTCAGTGTCAGAGGTTCACCTGCTGTCTTTGCCGTTGGGTATGGCTGAGTGCCGGTCTGTACTGGATCGCTCGCAAACGTATGTGTTTCTTCTCGTCATTCCGCCAGCAGCGCTATTCTGTTCACACAAACACACATTATTATAGACTGAGAGAGAGTGTGTGACCTACTGTCATATGTATTTGTACTCTGCATCTGTGGCATGTGATGTATTGGCTGGCGTGACCTCTCACCCCTGAAGCTGTGGAGGACTTCCTGCGTTCCTGGGCCACCAGAGGAGAGGCGGCCATGTCTCCTTTTGAGCTGGAGGAGGGCAGCTTACGGGACGCGTCCCACTCCTCCTTCTTCTCTCCCTCCACGCTGTTGGCCTGAGAGCGTTTGGTGTAGGAGATGGCCGGAGGTATGGACGGAGCAACTGAACCAGAACCAGGACAACCATGAACAGTTTCAAAATCTACATTTAAGTAATTTGTTTTGAGCCTGTGTTTTATGTAAAAGGAATAGCTGTGAAAATCTGTCATTTATTTATCTTTATGTTTAAACCTGTATGATTTTCTGTGGAAGAGTTGAAATTTATTTTGAAGAATGCTGGTAACCAAACAGTTTTGGGGTCCATTGGCTTCCAAAGCATGCACAAAAACATTTTGGAAGCCAGTGGGATTTTTGGTTATTTACATTCTTTAAAATATCACTTTTCATTTTCCACAGAAGAAAGAAACTCATACAGGTTTGGAACAACATGAGAATAATTTTTGAGTGACCTTTACATTAAAATGGTCTGGAAACCTAACCCAGACCTATGGCGCTTTTCCACTGCATAGTACGGTACGGTTCAGTACAGCTCACTTTTGGGGGTTTTTCCACTGGTAACAGTACCTAGTCCTTTTTTTAGTACCACCTCAGCCGAGGTTCCAAGCAAGCCGTACCGTTACCAAAACATGACGTGTTAACTCTGCTGGTCACTGATTGGCCGGAGAAAATCGTCATTACTGCGTTACTGAACTTACGACACGAGACACAACAGACCTGCTAGATTTAAATCAGCACAGCCAGCGAAGGATCGGACGCAACTGCTTTGTTTGAAGAAACGCACCTTTTTGTATCAACCAAAATGAAACGCGGAATGAAAAACGCTCTATTGTTGTGTGTTTGTTTGTGGTTTGTTTACGATGATGTCCCGGCAGTAGAGGCGGCACAACTTTAACGACACGTGAATAATCCCACCCACTCTAAAGCGGTACTAAACTGCATGGAAACGCAAACCGAGCCGAACTGAGCCGTGTCGTGCCGAACCTAGTCGTACCACGCAGTGGAAAAGCGCCACTAGACTACCTGAAACTAAGAAAAATCGATAATAAAAATTAATTGCAACTTTTTTTATTTCAATTAGTGCTGGGTGTTATGTGTGTGAACTGCTTATATTTCTTATAATACACTCACATGTAAATATTTATGAAAAAAAATTTAACGGTTACATAAAATTTAGTGTGGTTAAACGTTTAATCGAGATGAATCGCATGCAAAATAAAATTTTGTGTTTATATGTGTACTGTGTATATTTATTATACATACATAAAAACACACACACATATATTGTATATATTTTGAAAATATTTCCATGTATATATTTATATTCATATAACTGATATTATATATAAATATTTTATACAAAAAAACTTATGCATGTACATATTTACCAAAAATATGTTGAGTGTGTATTTATAAATACACAAAAATATATACATAGCACACACACATATATTATATAAACAAAAACTTTTATTTATTTAGATGTGATTAATCGTGATTAATTGTTGCTCAGGACAATTTTTTATATAAAACCTATGCATGCCACATTCTGTATGTAGAGCAAAATCAGCAAATGAATTATATGATAACTGATGATGTTTTTGGGCTAAATAAATGCATTATTTAGAATAAATTGAAATGTTCCCTGTGTGTGTGTGTGTGGTGTTCTGTACCATGGTCGCTGAATCGTCGCTGTTTCTGTGTGGCCGAGATACTGCGCTGAACTTTGGAGTGTGCGGGTGACTGTGTAGAGCTGTTGTTCAGGTCGCTGCTGGGTCGTGACCTTTGACACAGGTTTGTGGTGGACAGCGAATCGCTTCCTTCAAACTAAAACAAAAAAACAAAACAAGAACAAAGTTTGATTTATTTGTGCTTTAACTTGTAATAAAATCGAATCAAATAAAACAACTGAAACAGAAAAAAGACAGTGGGTTTGTGTACTAAATTGATTAATTGATTAAAAACAAAACAGAATTACTAACATTTGAACTAAGATTAAAAACAAAACAGCAAAAATGCATGCAAAATATTGATAGAAAATACTTACATAAAACTAAAACAGCAACGCACAGAAACCACTGAAGCGGATGCAAGTAATTATGACTGATGTTTTAGTTCATTAGTTAATTAACTCATATGACTTGCCTCTGGAGGTTTCCTGCCCAGCAGAAGATACGTGGCCATGACCTCATCGTACTTCTGCCCTACTAATGCATCTGTGATCTCATCTTTAGGGAAACCCATAGTGATCATCAGCTCTGAAAGAGGGAAAAAAAAACATCTCATTCTGTTATCCTGCATAGGTGCACAAACTTTTAACCATGTATTGTCTGATAGAGACATAATATCTTGATTTTGTTTTTTACAAACCTATCCGTTTGGTGTCACTGAAGTCTGGCTCAGGTTCTGTATACGGCTTCAGTTCCTCTTCCTCATGACTTACATTTATCCAGCGGTCCTTCATGATTTGCTGTAAGACATTGACAGGCATTTGCATATGAAGGTTTATTTATTAACTATCAATATTTAATCAATTATCAGTTTTAACATGATGAAAATACAGTTTGATTTCACATGGCTTCACAAGACTTGGAATAAAGTGTACAGGATTACTTTTATGAAGCTTTTCTGAGTTTACAGTATGCTTCCGTTGTGTGAAACAGAGCAGCTCGTTTAGTTTTTCCAGAAAAGTATATTTTTCTGTAGTTTTTCAGTTATACGGGTGTGTGAAGTGTTTATCAGTCTCACCTCTAGACTTCCACGTTTGCCTGGATTAAGCACCAACAGTTTCTTTAGAAGGTTTTCACAGTCTGTGGACATGTAGAACGGTATACGATATTTCCCTCGCAAAACTCTCTCGCGCAGCTCCTGCATGGACCAACAATCAGAGTAAGGACCAAACAAAGCCAGAACAATATGCTTTCAGGGAAAATTGCTGTTTTTCCATTTAGGTAAACTACATAAAAACATGCAGCACTGGAACAGTTTTTTTACTTCGCATCATAACTACCTCTTCACACCAATGTTAAAAGTTCAATGGCATCAATGTTAAAACTCCAAACTGGTTGTTTTTCTCAATAAATAATAAATACATAAATTGCAAACACACAATATTCGTCTCAAACGCGTAAAAGTTAAAACATTTGAACTTGAGCGCAAAACCCCCCCAAACAAACGCATGATGCGTTTTCACACAAGCCAATGAGAGAAGAGCTTATTGATTTGCTGATTTGTACCAGAGAATGTACCAGAGAAAAAACATCCTGCAAGTAAACTAGGGCGAGATTACATGTTGCGATTAAACATTGCGAATTAACACGTTTCATTTGAATGTTTTATATGTTGTATAAAAAAAAATAAAAAATCTAAATACAATGTGAATAGTGTGGTTTGCATAATTTTGCTTAATTTTTTGTTGTTGTTGTTTTTGGTGTAAATACAGTGGAGGAAATATTTATTTAGTTTGTCCAATGACAAAGACATGAAAAGTCTCAGAACAGTATCATTTTAATGGTAGGTTTATCTTAAAAGTGATAGATACAACATAAAAAAAAAATTTGAGAAAAATAACTTTAAATAAAACGTAGAAACTCATTTGCATTTCTTTGAGTGAAATAGGTATTTGAACCCTTGAACAAAAAAAAAAAAAAACACTTAATACTTAGTGGCAAAACTTTTCTAGAAATTGATGACCAAGTTTGCACACATTTTGGTCCACTCCTCTTTGCAGATCATCTCTAAATAACTAATGGCGCTTTTCCACTACACAGTACCAGCTCGCCTCGGCTCGGCTCTGTTTAATTTTCCACTGTGCAAACGTTGTACCTGTACCTCCACAATAGTACCTGGTTGTACATAGATTTGCTGCCATAGATTAAGTGTGTTTTTCGTGAGCTGGTTGCTGCTGCTGTGGCGGGGCGGAGCATCGCGATGCTGGCTCAACATCGTGATGTCTATCGGCCATCGGCGATGGAGGATGGCATTGTCTATCGACCCAACCCTAATTGGATTAAGGTCCAGAGACTGCCTAGGCCACTTCACGACCTTAACGTGCTTCTTCTTGAGCCACTCCTTTGTTGCCTTTGCTGTATTTTTTGGGTCATTGTCGTGCTGGAACCCATCCACGACCCATTTTCAGTTTCCTGGCAGAGGGAAGGAGGTTTTACGATACATGGCTCCATCCATTTTCCTATTGATGCGGTGAGGTTGTTCTGTGCCCATTGCAGAAAAACACCCCCAAAGCAAAATGTTTCCACCTCCATGGTTGACGGTGTTTTGGGGGGTCATAGGCAGCATTTTTCTTCCTCCAAACATGGAGAGTTGAGTTCATGTCAAAGAGCTCAATTTTGGTCTCATCTGAGCACAGCACCTTCACCCAGTCACTCTTCAAACTTCAGACGGGCCTGCACATGTGCCTTCTTAAGCAGGGGGACCTTGCGAGCACTGCAGGATTTCAATCCATTGCAGTGTAATGTGTAAAAGCCATTTTGAGGTCATCAATACTCTTCCCGTGTAGTTCTAGGATGATTTCTCACCTTTCTCAGAATCATGGACACCCCACGAGGTGAGCTCTTGCGTGGAGCCCCAGACCAAGGTTGATTGATGGTCATTTTGTGCTCCTTCCATTTTCGAACTATTGCACCAACAGCTGTCACCTTCTCTCCCAGCTTCTTGCGAATGGTTTTGTAGCCCATTCCAGCCTTGTGCAGGTCTACAATTTTGTCTCTGACATCCTTGGATAGCTCTTTGGTCTTTCCCATGTTGGAGAGTTTGGAGTCTGCTTGATTGATTCTGTGGACAGGTGTCTTTAATGAGGGTGACTAATCGAGCAGGAGTGTCTAACCACTCTGAGGGAGCCAGATGGTTGGTAGGGGTTCAAATACTTATTTCACTCAATGAAATGCAAATCAGTTTCTATCTTTTATTTAAAGTTGTTTTTTCAATTTTCCTTTTGATGTGCTATCTGTCACTGTTAAAATAAACCATTCTGAGACGTTTCGTTTAATTTCTTTGTCATTGGACATCAGCGAGGGGTCAAATTATTATTTCCTCCACTGTAGGTCTTCAGTGATCTTGAATTCAACAAAAAAAATGACCTTCAAATTCTGTCCATCGAAGGGAAGCGAGCCGCTGACAAGTGTGTAGAGAATGACCCCCAGGCTCCAGACGTCCACCTCTGGCCCGTCGTACTTCTTCCCTTGGAAGAGCTCGGGAGCCGCATACGGAGGACTGCCACAGAACGTGTCCAGCTTACTACCAATGGTGAACTCATTACTGAAGCCAAAGTCTGCTATCTTGATATTCATGTCCGCGTCTAGCAGCAGGTTTTCAGCCTTACAGAGAGAGACGAACAAAGAAATGTAGCAAACAGTGCACGGTCATTAGAAATCAATGAAACACAAATCGCTAAAGGTGAGCAGATCTATACAGCAGGCTTAGCGGTGTGCGTGTCTCACCTTGAGATCCCTGTGGACTATTCTCTTCTGATGGCAATATTGCACTGCAGACACAATCTGTACTCACACACACACAAAGTCACATTAGCATGACAAATAATACATCATTCTTTTGCTTATCTGCGAATAGAAGCTGAGAAAGTCTGTAAATCCAGCATGGGTTAGGCAGGCGTTTTAACATGTCTTTATGTCACTGCAGTTGAGAACGAGAAAGACTGGGGTCTTATATTCTCTCTAATCACCTCCTACAGTGAATGCATTCCGGGGGTTTCATTCGCCATCATCAAACACGACGGAAAATGGCCAATTAATTATAACAGCGCAGCAGGGGGTTTAATTACACTCAAACTGATGTCTGTTCAGTTGTCACACGAACAGCTGATCAGAGTGAAACTTGACAAACGCTGTAGTGGAGTATCGCCACTAGAGGCCATGCATGAGCTCTGTACTAAACCGTATTGAAATGAATCGTTCATTAAAGGTAATAAAAGAGGAAGATCTCCATAATGTATTGTTATATATAGAATATTATTTAAATATAGAAAATTATCCATTTTCTTTTATGCCAAAAATCATTAGGATATTAGTATGTTCCATGAAGATACTTGGGAGAATCAGTCCCTAAACTGAGGTGTTACCAAATCTATTTATAAGACATCACTTATACATTTCATATTCATATTTTTCTAATAGTAACTAATTAAAGTTTAATACTTTATATTTTTTATGCTAAAAATGTGCAGTATACGTTTACTGTAAGTGACATTAAAAAGGTTTTCACATCCAAATATGTATAAACATTAGGGGTGTAACGATAAGTCGTATCGAATCGAACCGTTCGGTACGAGGCTTTCGGTTCGGTACGCATACGAACGAACGATTCAGAAAAAAAAAAAGGAAAAAAGAGAAAAAACTGTGTAAAATATAATGTTTTCAGTGCTACACTTAACAAGGCAGCGCAAACGACGGACAGGGAACCCGCGTCTGCTCCTCCCACCCCCAAACAGACGAGAACCAGAAACACACACATTACAAACCATCACCCGCGGCATTCAGGTAACGTTAGGCATTAGTGATCATTTGTAATGCTTTGTCGCTGCGCTGCCTTGTTGAGCGTAGCACTGAAAACATGATATTTTACATAGTTTATTCTTTTTTTTTTTTCTTTTTTCTGAATCGCTCGGTTCGTATGCGTACCGAACCGAAAGCCTCGTACCAACGGTTCTATACGATTACGCGTATCGTTACACCCCTAATATATATGCATATATATTATATAAGCTTCCACATAATAGCTCAGAATAAACAACATTTTCTTTTTGCTGTGAAATCAAAATGAGAGTTTTGTGACTCTATCTGCCAATATACAATACAGGACAAGATCAGTTTGATATTTTTATATATATATATATATATATATATATATATAGATAGATAGATGTGCATGTGTGTGCTCATAAGTTTACATACCCCTTGCAGAATGTGTAAAATGTTAATAACTGAAACAAAATAAGAGGAATCGTGAAAATTGCATGTTAATTTTTATTTATTACTATCCTGAATGAGCCATTTTACATAACAGATGTTTACATGCATACTCCACACGATAAAATAATAACTGAATTTATAAAAAGTACCCCATTCAAAAGTTTAAGAATCTAAATACTATGTGCCATTTCGTGGACGACTGTTTTTATATTTTTGCGATAGTTGTTCATCAGTCTCTTGTTTGTCCAGTAAACTGCCTGCTTTTCTTAAAAAAAACCCAAAACCTTCAGCTCCAACAAATTCTGTGGCTTTTCACCATTTTTGTGTAAATGGACCCTTTCCAACAGTGACAGTATGATTTTGTGATTCATCTTTTCACACTGAATGCAACTGAGGGACTCGTATGCAATTATTACAGAAGGTTCAAGCACTAACAGAAGCTCCAGAACGAAACACAATGCATTAGGAGTCAAGGGTTGAAAACTAAGAAAATAAGAAAAATGTACACATCTCCATTCTGTTCAAAAGTTTTCACCCCCTATCATAGTAGTGTTTCACGGGGGACATTTGCATGCAATGGCCCTAAAAGAAATATTTTTTTTTTATTCTACTTCTTTTACTACATTATTGCCACCATACACAGATCATAAACTTACAGTACATTTTGTTTTATATGTATGTTTCAGAGTACATGTTTCTGCTATAGAGCCTCAGCATTATGAGTATGTCTCAGTTTTGAGCACCAATAATTTTAACGCCTTATAAAACAAACCTCATTCTCTGTTTTTGATATCCGCATCATTCCTCAGCACCCTCAGATTTCATTAAATTGTTTTACAATGGAGCTTTGGTAATAAAACCTCTATTGCAATATCTACCGCGAAAAAGAAGGTTATATTATTGAGATTATTATTAAGTCAACATGATGTCTGGCATTTCTCGTCTCTCACAGCAGAGCTTGATACATCTCTGAAATGAGGAGAAACTTATTTCCTCCTTACCACCAGGAAGTCATAAACCTGTCAGTCATATCTGAAACATAATCCTCTGGAGGTTACTGTAAACCTGTACGTGTCTCTAAGAGAAGCAATAGGAGGAATTATTTACAGGGATTGTGAGGGATATATAGTTATTACATATTTGGTGCAAATAACATATTCAAAATTGCAGCTGTAATACAGAGACCTCTATTAACCTGCAGTGAAAGTCTAATGCTGGCAAACACTAGCAAAGAAAAACGCTCCTAATATGAGTAATGTGCTGCATAATCCCATTCTCCTTTCAAAGATTGGACAAAAGTTTGTATTATACAGCCTAAGCCAGGTGGTGACACTGTGGATCATCAGGGTTTATAAACGTATTTGGTCTGTTTGCAGTAGAATAATTTAGTGACATGGAGAGAAGTAAGCAGAAAGATACGCTGGATGATCCCCAAGATCCAAAAAACACAGGGTTTTTGAACCTCAAACAGTTTAAACCTTCAACTGCATAATTGTTTTGACTGCTTTGGCATTGTTTTGTGACAATGAAAATGATCGTAAAAGCGCAGCTCACCCAAAATGTAAAATATCATTTGCTCACCCTTTAGTAGGCCTGCACGATTATGACAAAAATCATAATGGTCGATTTTTTTTCTTTAAAAGAGAAAATGCCAGCTAAAAATCACAAAAGCACACAAAAAGTAAATTAATGAAAAAGTATACCTTTTTTTGGTACATTGTTACATTTTCATTAAAAGATATGTTTGCCCTTAAATTAACGCTTTTCTTTTTCTTTTCTTTGCTTTGCTTTTTTTTCTGTAAGTTATAGAGAAAGTATTAAATTGATCAAAAGTGACAGTAAAGATTTTTTCATTGCTACAAAAATGTGTATATTTGGAATAAATGCGTTAATTGTAAATTTGTGGTATGGTTTTCACAAAAAAAAAAAAAAACAGCATAACTTTTTCTATCATTGATAATAATAAGAAATGTTTCTTGAGCAGAAAATCAGCATATTAGAAGGATTTCTGAAGGATCATGTGACTAACAAGAAAAATGTACTTTGTAAATGTAAGCTTTGATCACCGAAATAAATTACATTTTATTTAAAAATAAAACACTTATTTTAACTTGTAATATTTCACAATACTTTTTGCTGTATTTGTAGCTTCAAGCAAGATGCCCATTTAATGTAAGCTTGAATAAAATTTGCACAAACAGCTCACAGTCTTGATCTTTGAACTCCAGTAGGCTGTGAAACAAACACTCTCTGTGGCATCCAGGCAGATGGTTTCTGGCTCTTTTTGTGGTGATTAACACACAGCTTACTTTCTGCTTCTTAAAGCTTGCTTCACACTGTGTGGCAGCATAGGATGGATTCTCATGCAGTGCGTCGCTACTGCTGTACTCACAGTCTGATGAAGCAACAGGGGCCAGTCGCAGGGGTTTACACTTTAATTCACCACAGGACTCAAGTGCTTTTCACTTTTTGATTGAGGGCGAATGGGGCCGTGAAACGAGAAACATGGTGAATAAAAATGAATGACGCAGCCTTTGGCTTGACTCTCTTATTCCCCTTTCAGTTCTTTCATTTGTGCACAGATCCCTTTTGACATCGCTTAACAAAAAAAAAAAAATGCTGTTTCTTATATTGAGTGGCATGTTGTTTGCACAAACCAGTTTTTTTTTTTTACTCATTTAATTTTCATTCAATTGTTTTTTTTCTCACGTAATTCTTTCCTTCTCTTTCTTCTTTTTTTAAAATAAATGTATCGGGCTGATATAGGATTACAAATTCAAACAGGCCTTCATCAGTTTTGCTGTTTCAAGAAAACCTGTCAATGTAAAACATCACTTTAGTGCCTAAACTGCCCACTTTGTTTCAAGTCCTGTCATTTAAGCAAGACACGAATCTCAAAGGGACCAGACACTGGAAACCAATACGTTTCCAGTTGCAATTTTTCTCATCACACCAAGGGAGAAAAAAAAGCACCTCAACTTCATGTTAAAACTTAATTTAACAAATTAAAGCTAAATAAACAATTTAGTGAAAGATAAATGTATACAGAGTGGCGCTAAAACACAGGTTCAATACATGAACCCTGGCACATTTATATATGTATGTATTGTGGTGGTACAGAAATTAAATATCCATGGACTATTGCTAAAAGTTAATGCTCTATCATGGAAATATGCCCTACACCAAATCCAGCCCTAAACCTACCCGATAGTGTTAACAAATGCAAAACTGATACAAAAAGGCATTTTTTGATGTCATTTTAATGTACTTTTACACAGATTTGAACTGTTTTGTTGAACTGTAGTTACACCAGATTCAAACCAGAGCTCCTTGCCTCTCAAGTACATCTCTGTACTTGATAAGCTACCGAATTGACCATCTTTGAAAACCCATAGTATGAAGCTGGATATGTGTGTGATGCTAGCATCAGTTTTCAATTATCCCAGCATATTAATATTGCTTTTAAGTCACATGATGTTTTTGAAGTAATTGTGTGAAAATTACGCTTTATTAGCCGAAACTCTGTAAATTTGTGTGGAAGGAATAAAAGGTGTCAGAGTTTTACTACCTCTAGTGTCCATTTCTTTTGGAAACTGCAGTGATATGTACTTATTGGTACATGTTTTGCATCTCGCAAAAAAGTGCACCCAGGTATGCCATCAGACCAAGTAGTAAGGAATAGTTCATTACCAAACGCTGAAAATGCACTCATCCCCTGACCGTTCAAGATGTAGATGTTTTTGTTTTAAAACAGATTTGGAGAAATTTAGCATTACCTCACTGTGTGTTGTTAAAAAACGCAGAGGGTGAGTGAATTTTTTTAAAATGAACTATCCTATTTTAATTTGTCTGCAGAACTTCCAATAATTTCCAATAAGAACTGCCCCTTGTACTCATTTTCCAGAACATACTGCAGTCAGGTGTGTCAAAACATACATGATAATGAGTAGCATTAAGCAGTTTCTCTGTAAATCTGAAAGGTTATTACAGCAAGCACCTTTCACGTTTTATAGTCTGCCTCACATTATTTTTGCTATGTTGCTTTAGTTATATTGACCTTCAGTTCCTTCCACTTTAGCAACATGTTGGTTCAGAGAAGCGTGTGTGTGTGTGTGTATCATCTGTGCCACCTCATTACCTCTGTAGGAATGTGAAACACTTCTCATCAACGGGTCCTCCATTATCTTCACTGTTTGACACACACGCTCACACTAATACTCTTGCTCTTTAATTAGAAGGCATTTTAATGTTCAGCAAATTTCATCTCCGCAAAACCCCTCTGACATCCATCTTTCATTATAACTTGTAAACGGCAAGTAGTGTATATAAATGTGTGTGCGTGCCTGGGCTTAATCAGTTTCCCAACTCTGGGAACGACAAAGTGAGAACAACACAAGAATTACACTCTCACTTTCACCCAAACAGAGGCATATATTACATTCCAATTTGTGCAACATGACACTCTCAAATCCAATATAACTGCTGTGTGCATCTACAGACCTTATCCCTTTACCAAAGACAACAGCGTCTGCTGAGCGATAGATTTATTGCCTTATTTGAGATAAAAAGGTTCATTCACCCCCTTCAGGTCATTGGATGATCATGGCAATGCCTGGTATGTGAAGCTTGTGTTTGTTTAAACATTATTTAGCTGCCATATAGTCAAAAGATCAGGCTACACAAATGGTTGACTGGCAGCAAACAGGCAAATGAGATTTACAGTAATCTCTTTCTTTGATGAGGGAACTGGCATCATGCGTTTCTTTCAGGGCACATCAAGGTTAAACATGGCAGTTGGAGGTCTTGGCACTGGTTCATGCTTTGATTGCATTTCTGTGAAAGGAAATATCTCAGCAGGGAGGAGCGTGTGGATTTGGTCACATATTCTTCTTTTGTTACTTATTATGTGTGTGGTTTGATACATAGTGTGCACTTTCGGAAGTTGTCTGGCTTCTGTTGTATGCCCTTACAGTAAGTGTCTTCTTTAAAGGGTTACTCCACCCCAAAAGGAAAATTTAGTTGTTCTCTTCTTTGGGAACACAAATTAAGATATTTTGGATGAGAACCGTGAGGCTTGTGACTGTGCATACATAGTGACAAATTGTTGTTATTTCCTTCATAATGTTAAGGTTGAACTACTGATAGCAGATGGACTATCCTGATGATGTCTTTCATACTTTTCTGGACCTTGACAGTGTTTTTTTCTTGGCAGTCAATGGGACAAAGTATCTTCAATTGTGTTCTGAAGATGAATAAAGCTTTCATATTTTGGTGTGGAGTAACCCTTTAAGGGAAATAGGACCTTCTCTGTCCTTCAACCTCACATCTTGAAAGAAGAATGATCACATGACTTGCAGATGGAATAACTTAGACTTGTTTCCAAGATGCTGAAGGTGAATCCAGAGGTTTTAAAGGAATAGTACATATATTAAAAAAAGTAAAGCTTTTGCTTCTGACAAATAAACATGTCCTCTATCTGTAATAATGATTTCTGTTAAATTTAATATTTTAATTTAATTAAAAACATTTCTTATAGCAATAATATAAAATACTAAATTATTATTTAAGTAGTAGTTTACTGTTTTTGTGAACAAATAAGCAAAGTCTTAGTGAGCATAAGAGACCTCTTTCAAAAACATTACAAAAAATCACACCAGCCCCAAATTTTGATAGATTAGATAGAGTATGTTCAAACCGACTTCTGTCCTTCTTTTCTTAAGCATCAAATGACTGTTTTGTATTTTTATTTCAAATAACGGTTAGATAATAGTCTATTAAGAAAATTTTTCTAGATAAAGACTTCATCATGTATCAGCCAGGATGTCAGCATAACATTTTCCCCACGCAGGTTTCTGTCTGTGTCTCGTGTAAGAGCTGTTTGTGACCTGTGTCTGATACATCTGTTTGCACGCAGGGTGAGTGTACCGTCGTGTTGTAACAAGAGAAACTGACATTTCGTACAGAGGGAGGAGGGAGTTTGAATTCCCAGCGTTTAATGTTCCACATCTGCAAGCGTGATCGCTGCCGAAAATCATTTCATGACAAGTCATTGTGGTTGAATGCGGTGCAGCTGAGCCATGGCTCGTAATTTGTGTGTCTCCTGCTGCCATGTTGCTGCTTGACAAAGTGTGTGTGCGTGTGTATGTGGGAAATAAAAATGGAAACATATCTTTGAGTCCGATCCTTTACACGTCTGAGGCCACAGGTGGTGTATTTCATGCTTTGTGATCAGTCTCCACGGAGACAACGAATATTAATGCATTATGTGCCAAATATACTCTTTCTCTTTTATCGTCTTTCATTGCTTTTCTACACCTACTTTTACAGGAAAGAAAGTCCCTACTTACACTTATACAACTTCTATAGCTTTGTCTTTTGTTAATGAAGTCTTACAGTTTTTCTCAGTCGCTTTGGTGCATTTCTCGCAACAGTATTTAAATTTGCACAACACTTAATGCATTTCTCAAAACTATTAGTGCAAACTGCAAAACCTAGTTGATAACCTGCAAAAGCGTGCCACTTGCTCAAAATGGATAGTTCATTGCTCAAAAGCAAGT
>JAUCMU010000047.1:11099030-11111765 GCA_032275025.1 Enteromius treurensis | reverse complement strand
GTACAGACGTTCCTCTCGTTGATAGCCGAGGAGCGGATCCAGCGAGAGCTTGATGGGGCGACGCGGAATGAAAAATGTTCCATTGTTGTGTGTTTGTTTGTGGCACGTTTACGATGATGTCACGGCAGTAGAGGCGGCGCAACTATAACGACACGTGAATAATCCCGCCCATTCTAAAGCGGTACTAAACTGCATGGAAACGCAAACCGAGCCAAACTGAGCCGTGCCGTACCATAAAGAACCGTGCCGAACTGAGTCGTACCACCCAGTGGAAAAGCGCCATAAGTGAGTCATTGTAACTGAACTGAACGGAAACTCGTTTCTCATTGGTTCCCCCTTTTTTGGTAACAGAAATGCTCTAAAACGGCAGATTTGCCAGACTAACTTTGCTCGTGAAATAGAATGTAGCGTCACAGGAAGTATGGGCGGGCCCAGGCTAACAGTCAGCACTTCTTGATTCAGAAACATATTGAAGAGTTTTTGAAGCACTTAGTAGCAAGTAAATCAAATATTCATGAGCACATATACCACACATCTCTCCTGGATATATCTGTTTCCACATTTACCCCCGCACTAAATGGAAAAAACAAACTGTGGTTGGTTGCTTTACATTTCAATCATAGTCTTAGTGGGTGGGTCTTGGCCGAAGTCACCCACAGTCAGAAGACTGAATCTGAGAGTCCCTGACAAAAAGGAGAGATGGAAATGCTGGATGGATCCTAAGCACTACTCCAGGTTGCTCCCCCAGTGCCTCTCTCAGACAGCCGCTGTTCTCAGGGCTCCTCACAGATCCTCTTTCTTAAGTCAAAACACAAGGGGCCGTTTTCTGTGAATGAGTGCCGCATGAATGAGCGAGCACATCCAGCCCCGCAGACCAAACTGTGACACGTGACTGCAACGGGGCGGGAGACAGATGTTGTGTGACACAGAATTTTATTTTATAAGGCTTTATATACTTAAAATGATAAATAACAGTTCACACTGTTTATTATAATAAACTCTTTAAAATTAAAATTCTACTCTAATGAAGCTCGCTCCTCTGTTTAAACTTTGGGTAAACGGTCTGTGTGTCGCGCTTAATGCTTAGTGCTGTTTTGGTTATAACAAACATTTATCAAACTCCTCATATCACTTTATCCCAATAATTACCGCTGTTGATTTATCGGCAAATCCTTATCTGCAGTTTTCAGTATATAACAGTTCTCACTCTAAAATACACACAATTAGTGCCTAGTTTGTTACTTTTAAATTTAATTAGAAACAATCTGTATCCTATTTGCACAAAACACCCACTACCGTGCCACATCGAGAATGAAAGTGATGAACAGAAAGAGCAGAGCGGGAAAAAGCTCCATCAGCTCCATCAACCACGGCCCAGAAAGACCCAACAATACAGACTGACACGTCAATTTATCTCACGACAAAGCTGTCCAAGAATGCCTTTGTTCTGTGGTGTGCCTCTTCAGGAACAGGCCATTTTTAGGGGAACGTCACTCCAGAAAACACCTCCATACAGAAGGAAATAACCTCCACATGCAAACACACAAACATCACATGCTAACATTAAAAAGCATTTTTTTTTATAGATATATATTTATATATATTTTATATAAATATATATATTTTTATATTTTTTTAGAATAAAACGATGTAAAAAAGTAATGATGAGAATTTTTTTTCACTTTCTATTTGTACTTAAAAAGCTATAAAATAAAATGCTAAACTCTTTATTTCTTTGGAGTAAGAACTATTAAATATTTAGATATAAATTATTATCGAACATTTAAATGTTTTAACTACATCAAATGTATTATTCAAAATTTGTTAAGTGGGACAAAAAAAAAAAAAAGTAAAAAGGCTCATAGATAATATGTAATATTTAGTCCCAAATTAGTACTGTATGAACAGTTACTTTTGACAACCGGTCAACAAATTAATACATAATATTTATGCAAAGCTATCAAATGCATATTGTTGGGAAATAACTAATCAGGATTTTAAACTGCTCACAAACATTTTAAATTATTATATCAGTTTCAAACGGAGTTTACAAAACTAATTTATTTTATATTTTATTTGATAATTTTTTTATTTATGTTATATTTTATATTATAATGATGGATGTAACTGTGGAATTAAAACAGCATGTATAAAAACGTATTATAGTGAAAAGCAAACTATTCTGTTCTCTAATTAACAATATATCATGAAGTTTGTAAAAGATCTCATGAGCACAGCAGAGATGTCTCTTTACGTGTGACCTCTGACATCTTTGTCCAATGAAATGCGTCCTCACTGTCCTCTGGACAGTTGATGGCAAAAACAATGAAGGCAGAAAAAGGGAAATCAAGGGAAAAAAAGAGAGATGTTGTTTTTTTTTTTTTTCTTGGCAGTCTGCTCTGGTAGATAATCAGCAGAGGAGCCCGAGCTTCTATTTTTACAGCCATATTTCTAAAAACAACCACAGCAACATTCCAGTCACACACTGACAAGCGTGTCATTTCCTGTATTGGGTCGTACAGTGTGTGTGTGTGTGCATCCCTCTGATTTATAAAGACGTGATCAGAAGCAGGCACGACGTGTCTGTTTACTGTCACTAGTCCTCACTAACAGAGGCTGAACAAACACTCTCAGGATGAATTATGCTGTAATGTGAGCATTAATATGACAAACATACTCATACATATAGAAACTAGAGCCCGACCGATAAAGGATTTTGAAGGCCGATACCGATACAACTATTTGTTGATTTTAAAATCCGATATATTGGCCGATATATATATATATATATTTAATTTCAAAAACGCACAACAAAACATAAACTAACATAATATGATAACGCATTTTAAAAAGAAACTTGTTTCTTTTATTGTCAGAATAGAACAGAGGAACGTCAAAATATATTAAAGTTCTGATAAATAAAATGTACAAAAATAGAAACTTTAGATATGAAACTTTAATTTTTTTTTTAACAAAAACACAATAACATCAAAAACCAAATCAAAGTTAACAGTAAGGGTGTTTCGTCTGTTTTTTTTGTTTTTTTATATTATTAATATTAATTTATCGGCCATTATAAATGCCGATACCGATAGTTTGGAAAATGCTTAATATCGGTCTGGCTCTAATAGAAACCCAACTCTTGCTGATACAACAATTAGGGCTATCAAAAAGGCTGAAAAACTAAATTATAATTTTTTACTTAAATATTATGAATATTCAAATTATATGCACATTTAGGGGCCATTCACATATGGTCGCCACATGTAAACGGCCCCTTAGAAGGCATAATTTCAACCAAAGGGCACATTAAGCAAAATATTTCTAATTTACGTTTCTTGGAAACAATAAAATAAAACACCATCTTTGAAAAAAGTGCATAATGTTTAAATAATGCTTATAAACCATACATAAGTTGCTTAATTAAAGGTTCTCTATGCGATGTTGCAGGATCGTCTTGCTGTCTTCCCTGTGAATACTTTAGGAAAAAACCCTAGGGGCACAGGATGTGCACCAAAGCAAAAACAAACTACGGCCAACCAATCGGCAAGAAGAGGTGGGGGTTGATTGTACAGCGTGATTCTGAGAGTGGGTTAGCTATATACTGTATATTATTTTTTGAAAATGGCTGAGGCACGACCGAAGAAAAGACGCTCAGAGGAATATAAGGCGAGAAGAAGAGAAATCGAGAAGAAATGAAACAAGACCTGGATCTACATTGGGGATTCGTTTGAATGATGGAGAGAACTCCTAAAAGGACTTCCTAACCGATGCACAGGTGGCAAGTTTTTTATTGGACAGGTAGGTGAAGTCACGATTACTTGATGTTAGCTCTGTCGCTGTGTCTCTTGGGTTAGCACCACCTTTTGTATCAATACACTTTGCGTGATCACGGCAGTTACAGAAACACTGGGGGGAGCTTGCTCTGTTTTGTATTTACGTGAAACGTCAGCCGAAGTGACGTCAAACAGCATCTCATAGAGCACCTTTAAGTGGCAAAATAGCATCTTGTATGTAAGTATAGTTTAATACATTGTCCCGAAAAACAAAGAAAACTTTTTCAATTAAAAAACATGAGATTCAGAGATATGGAGGGAAAACCTCCTAATGTTTTTTTTTTTTTTTTTTTTTAAGTTAAACTTCCATTCATTTTCTTAAAGAGCAGCTCATTTGGTATAATATCGTGGTCCTAATATCGTGTTGGAGTCTTCTACAACAGGTTTAAATGCATCTAAGGTCAGAAAACATTTTAAGTTTCTCAGAATTTGCATTTAATATTAAAATAATTTTGCGATGATTTCTAAATCGCTCGTTTGAATCAATTAGGATTTTAAGGTCTGTAAACCCCTCCCTTCCATAAGCTAATTCAGTTCTGATTGATCAGTTGGCCAAGTCTGTTTTGATTAGTTGCCACAAATCGATTTTTCACAAGGCTTTGACCTCATTGAATAAATGAACATTTCGAACGTTTCAAAATCGAAACCTGTGCAGTGTTTTTATATCACTGTATTTCTGACGAAGGTTCGAAAACGTAACGACTCGTTAAGGCTATTTCTGTTGTGCATTCTTTATCATGCACTTTTTTAATTAACAATTTTGCAGACTGTTTACATTAAAGGACAGCTACAAACTGCAAATAAGATGTTTTTCGAAAACCCATATGACCGGCTCTTTAAATATGCTTCTCTTTAGTGCGAAACGAGAGCGCAGCAGTGATAGACGTCCCTCCAGATAATGCAACAAATATGAGTTGGTTGGAGTTTTGACAGCAGTTTTGACCAGCAAGCAGCTATTATTTTCAATGTTGAATACTGAAATACTGATTCCGGATGAATAAATGTATTGGAAGAGAATTATGACGTCAGGCGATGAACAATGTGATAAAGTAACTGGATGATCCCTGCTGGGGGGAGGAGGTAAACCAACCGTATTTACAGAGAAACTCTGACGTTGTGTGTGTGAGCCTCACCATAAAGTCATTAATCTTGCCGTCGAAATGGTAGGCAATAGAGATCAGTGCAGGTTTCACTGACAACCTCACTGTCCATCTGTTCACGCGATGCTAATGTGCACATCAATCAAACAACGGAGGACAAGCCTCATTAAAATATTCAAATAAGATGATAATCGACTGTATGGAAACAAAACTTCCCATTCATTCAAATGAATGTGTTTTCTGGGAAACTTGGAATTGCCAACACCATGGTCTACATCCACAATTAAATTTTTTTAACAATGTTGTATTCTCACAAAGGTGTTTAAGCAAAGACAGAGAACGTCGTCCTTGAAAGTCGTCCTCAAAGAAACTGATCAATCTAATCCCTTCATTAACGGCCCTTCATCAATTGGTGTTAGCGA
This sequence comes from Enteromius treurensis, assembly GCA_032275025.1. Lineage (NCBI taxonomy): Eukaryota > Metazoa > Chordata > Actinopteri > Cypriniformes > Cyprinidae > Enteromius > Enteromius treurensis. The sequence continues at coordinate 11,106,407 of JAUCMU010000047.1, read as the reverse complement.
CGTGTACAAGCAAAGGTCATTTAGCGGAAGTAATTTCGCTATTTGTGACCATCTGATCCTGAATGGTCCCTCATTTAAAAATCCTTAGGGAATTCATTCAAGACTTGGAAATTTTAAAAACCTGAACGACGTAACTGGCTTGCTTCTACAAATATTCCACTGGAGAACACTGCCTAAAAATGGCCCTTTGAGCAAGCCAGTCATTGGCTAGCATCGTTTTATGACAGCTTTGGGATTTTGGAAATCACCCACTGTACTGCAAGGAGAGGAAAGGACATAAATATTCAGCAGACACTAAGACTGAAGACTTCTTCGCTGTAGGCTGATTGACTTGCATGAGCTCTGATGTTGTTCTTATAACGAGAGGCTGCGTCATTCTCTTTAAGGTCATCGCTGCTTATAAAAGCCAAGAAACAGCCATTCTGACATTTTCTGCTCCAAGACAAAAAGGCAAGCCCTTTATTCACGGCTATTATCATGCAGTTCAGCAGATATTTATGTTGGATGGAGAATACTTGATCTACCTGACAGACTCTTTCTGTCTATGCAAACATGTCAGCAGTGTGATAAAAAACGGTGGCAACATGCTAACAATTCCCTGGAACGAGCTAAAATACACTAGTAACATGACACAACATGATAATGACAGGCTAACACTGCACAGGAACATATAAGACAAGCTAAGCAACATGCTAACAATGCCTAAGTGCATATTAAACATGCTAAAGATGCTAGCTACTTAAATACCAAACATATTAAACATGCTAGCAACTTTCTGAAGTATTTCAGTATTTCTAAACATGTTAAACGTGTTAGCAGCAACATGCTAAAATGCGGTTAGGAACACCTAGCATCATTCTCGCAATACATAGGAACAAGCTTAACATGCTAACAATGTGTGTTTCTGAGTGAGGTGTAGCATTTTTTGCTACTTTTTACTACACTGTCCTGGATTCTTTTGCAGGTTTGCATTATAAGCAGTAATAATGACCATATTTTTTGTGATTAAAATATAAATCTTGAAAACCGTTGGTCAAATGCAGTTTGCAAAAAAAAAAAAACGTTCACCCAAAAACGTTCCCATTCTCCAAATTACTTTTTTCTGCTGAACAAAAAGTTTGAAACCAGTCTGTTTTGGTCACAGTTGACTTCCATAGTAGAAAAAAAATACTATTAAAGTCAATGATGACCCAAAACAGCCTGGTCACAAGCTTACCTCAAAACATCTTCCTTGGTGTTCAGCAGAACAAAGAAATTCATTTAAATTTGGAACTACTCATAAATCATGACAGAATGTACATTTTTGGGTAAACTATCAGGATCAGCATAAACCAACATCCCAGCTTCAAAACCCACCATAACCAGCATATGCTGTTTTTTTTCTCAACACTGCAATCAATTGATTTTAGAAGATTAGTGACATCAAATGTATAATGTCCATGTTTTTCAATTGTTTCAATGCTTACCTTACAAAGAGTCATGGGGACAAACGTTTAAATTAAGAATTATGAAATTAATTGATTGATGTGTTTAAAACAATAAAACATCACAGAAAATTCTAATAGTTTCCACAACAAATACCATTAAAACCATTGCAAAAATGTTTTCCTGTAATTTGTTTTGAGACACATTCCATTAGGATTTATTGGTTTAAACAAGCCACCAATAGAAGGCAACCAATTACCAGTAGAAACCATTAGTTTCCATTAAAACCACTACCCCAAGTCCCATTATAACCAGTAAAACCATTACAGGGTGAAAGTAAAAAAAAAAACATGTCATAAACATGTATTTGCTTTTAAAGAAAATTAGATCTTTTTAACATGATTAAGATTTCACACTGTGAAATAACTTCCATCTTAAGACATTGAGGTCTCACCTTTTGTAGACTTGTGGGGTTGAGCTGTGTTTTATCAATGATCTTCACCGCTACCTGAAAAAAAAATATAGTGTTACTGTCAAATGTGTATATTTATAGATTCCAAAAATAGCCTATACATCTGGACATCTAAAGGCTACGGGGCGTCCACGTCATCATCCCTCCCCGCGTCAGAGCAAAACAGCTCTGCTTCTTACATAATCTGGAGTTTCCGTTGGTCCTGCATGCATGTTCTGACACACAGGCTGTTAAATAATGCATTCTGTTGCACTAGATAAGGGTCTTTATTTTAAAACTCAAATCTCTTCTGCTTCCCTGAATGAGGGACAACTGAAGAGTCAAGAGTTAAATGAATGACGTCATATGCTTTCTGAGTTACTGTATTATGTTATGAAGTCTGCAGTGTTATTATTTGAATGTTTGATTAATCGCAATCGCATTCAGACTAAAATTTTTTGTTTACATAATGTGTGTGTGAGTACTCTGTATATTTATTATGGATATATGGATAAATATACTAAATATAAAAAAAATACTAATTAGTATTTTGGGTGAACGTACTTTGTCATTTAATGTGTTATTTTTGGTATATATATATATATATATATATATATATATATATATATATATGCCTGACAAGATGATTGAATGAAAAAAATAGGTAAACGAGAGAAAAATGTGTGATATTTATTTTTGGCTCAGAAAAACTAAAATCAAAATTGCAATTAATTTAAAACTTTTGGGGGGAACGACAACAACAGTTTAAAGCATTACTGCACTTACTGTTCTTATGGTGAAAGCCTTTTTTGTCTTTGACCCACAATGTACAATTTAAATGTTTATTTTGGATGCAATTAATCACAATTAATCACTTGACAGGACTTGTATATGTGACAATAAATGTATTTGCTCACTTCTCTTCCTGTTAATACATGGCGGGCAAGTTTGACTTTGGCAAAGTTCCCTTTGCCGATGGTTTTGAGGAGTCTGTAGTTCCCGATATGAGGTTGTTCTTCTGTGATGGACGCCACCGAGTTGCGACAGCGTGGGAGACTCTGTCGACTCGCTGATTTCGTGGGCGGTGCTGGTGTGTCCGTGTAGCCATCCACAGATGTGTGCTGAAAGACAAAGAAAAGGATGTTAATAAAAACAGAATCTTGCATTGGAACAAGTTTTCTCCCTTTTTTTTCTTTTACAATTTTGACATTTAAAAAAAAAATTAATAAAAAAAAATTAATAAAAACTGCACTCACGCTCAACCTTTCTATACTCCTTTAACATGCAAATTATGTTTCAAAACTACAAAAAAAGCATTGTTATAATTAAACTATTATTAATTTTTTTTTTATCTCATTTTTTTCCCCTCTGTATATTAGTATTAAATTCTGGTTTCACTTGTACTGTAAGGGGTTGTTCTCTCGAAATGCATTATTTTATTCCAATGTGCTTCTTTGCAGTTGCTTTTCGATGTAAACAGATGCTACACAGACATCATGTAGACATTGCGTTTGCAGCATCTCATACATGAGTATTTTTTTAAATATTAAACATCACATTAAAAACGTTTCTGCACAGAAACACAATTATTCCTATGTGAATGACATGAACATGACCCTAAATGAGTGTCACAGTGAAAGACATTCTTAAGGCCTTTGCTTCCTTAGCCCTCCAGCACTTTCTGCTCAGCTCACAGCTCGGTCAAACAATTATATCAACGTGACGAAAGCACTGGAGCTAGTTAACTTCAGCTAGACCGCAGTAGAAATCTGGCGGTCAATATACAGAGGCAACTGGATGAAGTGGAAAATGAGCTGAGACCTTCAGCCTGAACCACAGAGAGCACTTACAACAGAATCCATTACCAGAGGAGCGCTGGGACCCCAGGAGTGGAGCTTCATTTACCTGAGTCTGCGTCTACCATATGAAATCTGATCTGTTTTGGCCATGAAAAGCCTTCATTTTGAACGTTATGAAACAATATGATTGGCTTTAAGCTACAGCAGAATGGAAAAGCCTTGTTGAAAGTGACTTCCTGTAGCCAGCAAATATTATTTGACTTTAAACTTGCTTATTATGAAAGAAGAAACAGAGTGCTCACATTTGACTGGTTAGAGATTTTTTTAGGATGAGATAGGGTAATCTATCGCATGATATTTTAATGCACATCTCGTCAGCAAAGCTTAGCAGTAGAATAACGGATCTCATTCACTAAACAAGAGTTAGGGGTGGGGGAGGTATAGTAGAACTCGTTTATACAAGAGAACTCATTTTGCTATATGCGTGCGCTGAGACGGTGTTCATAATTTGCTGCTTTATAGCCTTTAAACTATTAAATACACACACTTGTGCATCACACAATGTGTGAGAGTATATTGGGATATACTTCCGGTATACATGAAATCGAAGAATGAAGTGAAAACACATAATTTCGAACAAAATCAGGGCAAAACTAAGTTCATTTTGGCTCATCAAACCAAACTTTTTGAGTTCATTTTGATTGAAAACACCTTTGAGCTCCCATTGGTCTGAGGCGATTATGCAATCGGTGGGTGTGTTCTGAAACATCACCTTCTTCGACAGGGGATATTTTTGTTTCTCATTCAACCGAGGTCAGGCAAGGGAGCAATATCTCCAAGTCACAATATATAAAGCTGAACTGTACGACTGCTCACTAAGAGACTTTAAAAGTTCAGCGAAAGCGGTTTAGCTACTGTTTGTAAGCAGCCGTATAAATGTCACCGCTTATCGACCCCCGGCGCTCATTTTCTGTCAGGGTTGGGGATTTTTCCTGCAAGTCGATTGCTTTGGAGTGTGGAGTACCTCAAGGTTCAATTTTGGGACCTATTCTTTTTCCTTTGTTTCTGGTGCCCTTGGGCCTTATTTTCAAGAAACACGGTATATCATATCATTTATACGCAAATGACATTCAGATCTTTTTACCGATCAGTGCTGAAGCCTCAAGCCCTAATCTATCCTTGGTACTCTGTCTAAAGGAGGTGATTAGCTGGTTACAGCAAAATTGCCTGATGTTAAATGCTAGTAAATCGGACGTCCTGGTTTTCAGGATGAACAATGATGACAGGGGTTTAACTGAGTTTCTTGGCTCTTGGGAAACAAATGTTCAGCACAAAAAAAGAAATTTAGGTGTAATTTTTGACTCTGCTCTCATGTTCGATCATCAGGTTAAACATATGGTAAGAAATTGCTACTATCAGTTAAGGACTATTGCAAAAATGAAGTATTTTTTGTCTGTTTCCGACTTTGAAAAAGTGATTCATGCATTCATCTCTTCTCGTTTGGACTATTGTAATGCTCTTTATGTTGGTATCAATCAATCCCTTATTTCGAAGCTGCAGATGGTTCAAAATGCTGCCGCGAAGCTCCTTACTGGTGTCAAGAAAAGTGAGCATATTACTCCGGTTCTAGAAAGGCTTCATTGGCTTCCTGTGCAGTTCCTGAGTTGACCCCGGAATATATTAAGGATTGGGGCGTATGAATTCCTGTAGAGCACAAAGGTATTCCAATTGTTTTCAGCTGTTTGTACCGAGAACTCGCCTTAAAACCAAAGGGGATCACGCTTTTTCAGTTGTTGGTCCTAGACTGTGGAATGTGCTCCCCCCTGATGTAAGATCTGCGTCCTCAGTTGAGGTTTTTAAATCTCGTGTCAAAACGCATTTGTATTCTGTCACTTTTAATTCTTGACTTTGTCTTTGTATGTTATGTATGTTATGTATTTTATTTATTTTATTATTTCTTTGGATGTACAGTCCTTTGGTCTAGTAGTAAAATGGGCTATATAAATAAATGAGACTTGAGACTTGGATTTGGAGTCACACTCAAAATTGAAGAGGAAAAACACACTACAGGCTGATCCAACTTTGATGTTATGTCCTTAAAACAAGTCAAAATGAGGATCAGTAGTGAGTGTGGCCTCTACGTGCCTGTATGACCTCCCTACAACGCCTGGGCGTGCTCCTGATGCCTGCTCCTGAGGTGGTGGATGGTCTCATGAGGGACCTCCTCTCAGACCTGGACTAAAGCATCCACTAACTCCTGGACAGTCTGTGGTGCAACGTGCTGTTGGGGAGACATGATGTCCCAGATGTGCTTAATCGGATTCAGGTCTGGGGTACGGGCAGGCCAGTCCATACCATCAATGCCTTCATCTTGCAGGAACTGCTGACACGCTCCAGCCACATGAGGTCTAGCATTGTCTTGCATTAGGAGGAACCCAACATCAACCGCACCAGCATATGGTCTCACAAGGGGTCTGATCTCATCTCGGTACCTAATGGCAGTCAGGCTACCTCTGGTGAACACATTACTGACCCACTGCCAAACCGGTCATGCTGGAGGGTGTTGCAGGCAGCAGATAGTTCTCCACGTTGCCTCCAGACTCTGTCACATGTGTTCAGTGTGAACCTGCTTTCATCTGTGAAGAGAACCTTCTTGCCACAGCTTGCATTGATGTGCCATCCTGGATGAGCTGCACTACCTGAGCCACTTGTGTTTGTTGTAGACTCCGTCTCTTGCTACCACTAGACTGAAAGCACCAACAGCATTCAAACGTGACCAAAACATCAGCCAGAAAGCATAGGAACTGAGAAGTGGTCTTGCTAATTGTCTATAATCTCCACCTGTTGTCTATTCCATGCACACAACAGCATGTGAACATGATCGTCAATCAGTGTTGCTTCCTAAGTGGGTCGTTTGATTCCACAGAAGTGTTCCCTTGATTTTTTTTAACATTTAACATCTATATGCTTTTATGATCGTTAGTCTTATTTTTCTAAAATAGTTTTCTTAAGATCTCAGTATAGCCAATAGGTAGAGCCAGGCAGGGGCGGACTGGGGCACTAAAATCCACCGGGAAAATTCTGACCGCACCGGCCCACCTCCTTTTAATATCGTAACAACTGGCCCCAACATCGCATTACATTGAGTGACTCTAAATGCAGGAGCATAAACAGAATAAATCAAGAACATGCACTTGAAGTGCCTCCCCTACATATCTCTCTCCATGACGGTAACAGTTACACTTTTATATAATAGGGCTGCAAATGAACCAAACCCACCCAAACTAACTTAACATCATTAATACAATAACTAATACAAAACCCCAGCTTGCTCAAATCTTGCTTTAAATGAGACAAAAATAAGTAAACTCTAAAGAAATACCCATAATGCACCCAGCGCTGACTGCCGGGTCATTACAATATAACGTTAATACTAAATCTTTTTTTTTTTTAAAGACTTGACCTGCAATCGTTTCATTGGATGAACGCATTCCCCATTCCCAAGAGGCTTTGCTGCATTCTACATTAGATATAGTTTATATAGATTATATATACTTTATTGAGCCCAAGGGGAATTTAAGAACAAACAAATAAAATCAAATAGTTTTTTTTTTTTTATTGTGACCATGTTCTGCAGGATCACCTAACCATGACAAAGACATAGAGCACGAGCAACTGATATAAATATTGGTTGGATATTCG
>JAUCMU010000047.1:11067353-11082411 GCA_032275025.1 Enteromius treurensis | reverse complement strand
GACAGAAGATAGACGGACAGAAGAGAGACCGACAGAAGATAGACCGACAGTAGATAGACGGACAGAAGATAGACGGACAGAAGATAGACGGACAGACAGACAGAAGATAAACAGACAGACGATAAACAGAGGATAGATAGACAGATAGACGATAAACAGACAGCAGACAGAAGATAGATGGACAGACAGACAGACAGTCGTGTAGTGAGCTGATGTTACCATATCAGTGTACTCCATTATCATGTAGTGCGGTTCCACTTCTCTACAGATGCCCAGCAGACGAGCAATATTAGCATGGCTGAGCTTAGCAAACATGTCACATTCGCGACGGAAATCCAACTGCATCTGCTCATCGCGTGTCTGCATACTCTTCACCAGCACCACCGTCTCCTCCTCATCCTCAGTGGCCTTCGCTTTAGCCAGCAGCACTTCACCAAACTCTCCTTTACCTACACGAGGAGAAGCAAAGCAGACTCATTAGTTCCTGTGAAAATCGTTCAAGATGTCCTTATAAAGAGGTCTCTCTTCTTGCTAGTTTATTGCTGTACCCAGTGTGGTGATGGTGTGCAGGTTGTTTCGGGGGAAGTGGAGCTTGTCGTGGCTGCTGTGGCGTTTGTTGTTTCCGCTGGCGGCCATGTTGGTGAGCGCAACCTCCTCCTGGATCTCTGCTGTGGTGTGGCCGTTCTGTTGGACATCTCCTAAGGGTCGAACAGAGAACCGGATCAGAGAGCTGGCTCTGTTGTCACACAATTGCATGCTAGAAACATTGAACAGCGCGTACCGTTGAGACATTCCACCTCTCGCTCGTCTCCGTCCTGCCCCTTCTGGAGTCTCTTGGCATTGCGCCTCTGCTTGCAATAAAACATAAGGCCCAGCACAATGATGATGTAGGCCACAGCCGCCCCCACCGACAGACCGATAGTCTGGATCATTTTGTAAGGGGCCTTTTCATCATCTGCTAATGAGTGCTGAACTGGTTTTTCTGTGGACAACCACAAACAGAATGCATACGTTAAACGCCAGGGTTTTTAGAAAGAGCGGTTTCATTCCAGCATTCCTTCTGATCTCAACTCAAATAGGCTCCTTATAGGAATCAAGTGATAAACTGGCATAAACATTCAATTAAGATCTAACAGTCATGTATTTGCACTAAAACACAATTTGATGTGCCTCTCCTTTCTTTGAAGTCAACACACCACTAGACAAGTATTCGTAATTCAACTTAATGTGGTAATTGAGTTGGTACTCCGAGATGGGCCAAAACTAGTTTAGGGTGAACTCTGAAACTGTTTTGCAGCATATATCAGGTTTCAAAAAAACAAATTAAGATGGTGGCAGATACGGTGTAATGTAAACCTAAAGAATATAAAAGGGCCGCATGAACAAGAATTGAATTACAAAGTTTGACAAGCTGGAAGTGGTCTCAGTGAACGTTGTAGGGAGGATAATGCGTTTTTGTAGGCCAACTAGGAAATTAGCATCATCCAAATTCCTTTGAAACACCAAACATTATTCTTTGATTGGCGTTTGGATAAATGATAGAAAATTGACAAAGGCTTATAATTCTTGCATGCTTTGTTGATCCTGATAACCCTCAAATAGACACGAATTTTTAGGCCAAAATACAAGGTGTTGTCCCATTTAGACAAATTGTGTTATCTTAAGTTTGTGTCAACCAGAGACAATATTTTTAAGCATTTAGCCCAAAACTCACTGATTAAGGGGCAACGAAGTTAGAAGAAATGATTAAGTAAGGGATAATGTACAGGCGGATCACACTGGCAGGGCTTTTTTTGCGATAACTAAAGGCTGTCTGTCCATTATCCCGCTAATTACACGGCTAATTGCCGTGTATTAGGAAAAAAACTTGACATGAATATGAATTTGAAACATTTTATTGGCATATATTTGTTTTAAATTTCATTTTCATCTTTCCGCAAAACGTTATAGTACCATGCGACTAACATTCAAACGTTAGTAAGACAATTTATAACATCTACATATGAATAACGGATGTATTTGAGTTATTTACAACTATTAAATTGCACCTTATGTTGTCCAGTGTTTGTCACAAGATGGCACCGAACGGTAATCTCTGGCGTGGAGGGATTTTAAAAATACAAGTAGTACAGTTATTACTTTGGAGCGGTTATTATTTGAAAAGAAGGACCCTGCAAATGTCTCAACTGACCAATCAGAATCAAGCATTTCAAAGAGCCGTGTAATAATGTGGATTAACACTACTCAATCAATCGCTTTTATTAATTTTTTTTTTTTTTTTTTGAGAAATTGCAAAAAAAAATGTATTTATTAACCCATCCAAGTGCACACACACAGCAATGAGAAGTAAACAACCACACACACACACACTGTGAACACACCCAGAGCAGTGGGGGGAACCTGGGACTCGAAACCACAACTTTTGGGTTACAAGTCCAACTCCCTATCCATTATGACTACTCCCTATATTTTGGATCTTTAAAAAAAAAAAAAAAAATGTACTGTTTAATAACTTAAAAATTGGGGAAAAGCATTAGAATTAGAGGAAAAATTGGGAAATTGATTAATTGCTTAACGTGTACTAAGATAATGAAATGTACATATCTGTAAATACACATGTAATGTCCGCTGGTAAGATAGTAAAGATAGTATGAGACTTACCAACAACATAGAGCTCTGCCGAAGTGTGCGCAATGTTACAGCTGTTTCCTGCAATGCAGGTGTAGCTTCCTGTGTCCTCCATGTTGACGTCATGAATGACCAGAGAGCCGTTGGGCATCTTCTGGAACCTAAATAAGAAACAAACAAGGCGAGATTCATGAAACACTTCTTTGGAATCGTCTGAACTCTGAACTCAACAAAGTTGGAATTGGGATATTTGTGATGATTCAGCTTTACCTGCTCTTGTCAGCCTCCAGAAATTTGTCTTTTTTCTTCCACTGAATGAAAGGAGGAGGGTCTCCAGTGGCCTGACAGTGAAGTACCGCAGTGTGGCCCTGATATACCGTGGTATTTTCCGGCTTGAGCTTAAACACCACATAAACTAAAAATCAGGAGTAAAACGAAAAGAAATACAAAAAGACAGAAAGTTCAATGGACGTTTCCAATAAAAACTATATATATATATATATTTTCTTGTTCATGTGGGCTCAACACTTTTCCCCCAGTACCTGCGACGGTGAGCTGGACAACGGCTCTGATCTCGCCCTGCTGGTTGTTGGAGGCGAGGCAGGTGTAGTTTCCGGCGTTCGCCCGAGTCACTGTAGTAAAGTGCAGCGTGCCGCCCTTCTGCTCCACCCATGCAGGGATATCACTGCCATCTGCAACAGCACCAGACAGACACACACTCACTACTGGGAACAACTGTACTTCATTCAGTGCCAGATGTTTGCATTTTCAAGGACACACAATAAATAAATTGTTCTTAAATAATTTGCATAAATAGGATTTATGTAATTTTCGCTTTGGGATTAAGAGAAGCCAAGTATTTTTTTTTTTTAAGTATAAACAAAAATTTGCCCTCTTTCAAAAAGAGCACAGTGTATACTATAGTTTATAGGGACAGTCTCAAATGGAAAGTGGCCAAAATTTGGGGAACAGCAAAGAGTTTAGGGTAGTTTAGGGTTTGTATTTTATGCATTCTAAAGTGAAGCCATATTCAACACCGTTAACATTTTTCACCCTTAACAATCACAATGGTAGTCTCTGCCAGACCTGTCCTGATCCAGCGGATGGCCGGGGTCTGTCTGCCCTTTGCTGAACACTGCAGATGTCCTTCTTTATTGAGCTCCAGGCACTGGTAGGTCTGCGGCGTCGGTGTGAACTTCAGACGCTCTGAAATAGACATCGCAATAGCAAATAACGTCAGCCGCATTGACAATGGCCACTGAAGAACACACTACAAAACAAATTTAGACAAAAGAAATGTTTCTCACCAAGAACATACACCCGTGCTTGGCCAAAAAGTTTTCCTGCCTCTGTTTTGCTCTCACAGCTGTACAGGTGGCCGTCGTACACCTCCACGTTATTTATACGCAACGTTCCATTGGAGAAGAGTTTGAAGTGACTATCCTGTGTATTAAAAAAAGCGTTTTAATACATGAGTTAGTAATATTTTGCTCGAAGCACCTTCTTGTGGCCTAAAGAACCCACCAATTCCGGACTGATAATATGCCTTTTAAATTTGAATCTAATTCGAATACTGATAATATTTAAATTACAAAATGTGAATTTAGTTATTCATCCATTCTGACAGCCCTAATTCTGTCACTGTTTAAACTGCATGGTCAATCATCTTATAACAGTTAACAAAATCCACATTTCATTTCCTACCATACTGGAAAGAAATGAAGAGACACATTGATCCTCTTCATATGTTTGCATAATCATGCATTTAAAATTAATAACCAAATGCATTATAAAAAAAGTTCACAATTTTGCTGCAGATTAAATATAACGCATATAACATCAAATAAACATTATTTAATCACTCAAGCCCCTTTATCTGCCTGTCTGTATCACCAACACAACTTCCATGTTTGTAGTTTTTGAACATTTTTATGCATGCTTGTAGTTCTATTTGAATTCTCATCCACTGGGCAATGTGTTTTTGGCAATATTAGCTATTAGAGTGCACATTAGTAAATTATTACTTTCAAGTGGTAGACCATCCGGGAAAGTCTGATGTGCCATTTTTAACATACTATGATTATGATTCTATTTTCGAACACTATTAAGGATACATAGTATGCAAACTGGGACACAGCAAATATGTGTGACAACATGATTACTACATTGATGTTTAATTCACAGTTGGCTGTGCAGCAGAGTATCATGTTTCACAGTTAGAAAAATCAGCAAATCCTCCTTTTTAAAGACATCAAAAGGTGCCTTTAGCCTCAGGACGTGGTTTGAGATTGTGTTACGAATATGATATAGGGGCATGACATCACCGTCCCACTCACCTCGGTAGTGATTTCCTGCATGTTGCGGTACCATGTGACCTTGGGTTCAGGTGTGGCCTGTGCGTGGCAGTGCAGGTATCCAGCGCGCCCCTCCTCCAGCTGACTGTCCACGGGCTGCTGGATCCATTCTGGTTTGGCTGGAACACACAGAGCCGATGTTGAGGGTCGCAACAGAGAAATGGACAACAGTTTTATAGAAGATCTTTAACATTCATCTTGCAAACGTGATTGTGCTATCTGTGTATGTGCTAACATACTGATAAGACGCTTTAGGACATTGTTAGCAAGTTTTAGCACAGTTGCTGGCATGAACATGAGTTCACATTGTTTAGCACAGGGCTGTCCAAACTCGGTCCTAACATGCCTAGTAAGAGCTTGATCAGCTGCTTCAGGTGTGTTTGATTATGGTTGGAGCTAAACTCTCCAGGACACCGGCCCTCCAGGACTGAATTTGGACAGCCCTGGTTTAGCACATTTAAACAAATTGCTAACATGTTTTGTAACGTTGCTACCTTGATTTTACACACTGTTAGCATGTTTTAGCACATTACTAACATGACTTTACACCCTGCTAGGATGTTGCTAACGCTAACGGTGGTTTATAACACTGCTAACATGTTTTATCACATTAGTAGCATGACTTTATACCCGGCTAGCATTTTGCTAATGCTAACATGCTTTATAACACTGCTAGTATTATTTAACACTCTGCTAGCATGTTTTAGCACATTACTAACATGACTTTACACCCTGCTAGCATGTTGCTAATGCTAGCATGCTTTATAACACTGCTAATATTATTTTACACTCTGTTAACATGTTTTAGCACATTACTAACATAACTTTACACCCTGCTAGCATTTTGCTAATGCTAGCATGCTTTATAAAACTGCTAGCATTATTTTACACTCTGCTAGCATGTTTTAGAACACATTACTAACATGACTTTACACCCTGCTAGCATGTTGCTAACGCTACCATGATTTTACACACTGCTAGCATATTTTAGCACATTACTAGCATGACTTTATACCCTGCTAGCATTTTGCTAATGCTAACATGTTTTATAACACTGCTAGCATTATTTAACACTCTGCTAGCATGTTTTAACACATTACTAACATGACTTTACACCCTGCTAGCATGTTGCTAACGCTAGCATTCTTTATAACACTGCTAGCATGTTTTAGCACATTAGTAACATGACTTTACACCCTGCTAGCATGTTGCTATCGCTAACATGCTTTATAACACTGCTAGCATGACTTTACACTCGGCTAGTATGTTGTAGGGCGTTGCAAGCATGTTTCCTGAAAGTAATTTCTTTGTACAGTGTCTGCACTGTTTCTCACCAGAGGCTGGGAACAGATAAAAATGGCTTTTTACTCTTTTAAAGTAGTTGTTCACATGTCTGAACATTCTTAGACAAACATTTGTCTATGGTGTTGTGTCTCAAGTAAGTAGATTGTTATTATTGTGTTTTTCATTTCTTTTTGACCGTTTGCTACAAGTGCTGTCACCTTGTGGACAAAGGGGAAAGAAATAATGCAAAAATCAGTCAAATCATGCTGTGCACGTACAGTGTGCACATACTATGCTGATGACAAAATTTCTGTCATGGGCACAATATGCATAGTCTAGCATGGTTGTAAAAACCAAATTATACTTCAGGCTTTACTCCAATACATCACACTTGAGTGCAACAACCTTTTTCAAATATCAGAAACTCAGAAAAGCCAAGCACTCAAAAAAACAGGATGAAAAAGTGCAGCCATGAGTTGAACAGGAAGGAAAGGAATATCTGATCTGTCCACATAAACGGCAGACACAAATGCACTTATAAGATAGTTATCAGATTTATTTCCACATATGAATGAAGCCTGAGACTGATCTAAGAATATGGTAATCCCATGTGCTTTTATTCCTGCTTACACGGTTGTGGGTCTTATCCAAACTGGGCCACATGAAAGGAAAAAACTGGAACTGGCTCATGTAAATGCAGCCTAATGCTGTATTAGTGCAAACTCTGGACAGATATCCCTTTCAGGCAAAGCAACACTTGAAGAGCTGAGAAAATTAGTTAATCACATTTGAAGGAAACACTCACACTCTTTAAGACTTACTTGCTACAGTTACAGTCAACTCTTGCTTCTTCTGTCCAGCCTTGTTTTGTGCAAAACACGTGTACGTTCCTGAGTCTTCACCACGAGTGGGGCTGAAGATCAGGTTCAGTCCTTCCTGGTATACTCTGCCCTCAGCTGGAACTCGCCGTCCCGCAAATTCCCACCAAACCTCTGGCTCGGGGTGCCCATAGGGCGCTGGACATGTCACCTGCTCCAGAGAGTCTGCGCTGAACACTCTAGACTGTTTAGGCATCATGTCCTCGATATCTGAGAAGAAAGAGTGACGAGTATGAGCATGGAAGCATGTAATGTGAGGTATCAGAGAAGATACAATGGAATCACTACAAAAGACAGATTTTCTGAGAAGGGTTTGTAACCAGGCTGTTTTGGGTCACCACTGACTTCCATAGTTGGTAACCCAAAACAGCCTGGTTACAAACTTATATCTGATGTGTCCATTGACATCATTGCATGTCTAACCACACATGAATAGGTCTGAGCGTCTTACCTGCAATTCGCAGCGAGGCCTCGAGAGACACGGGAGGGCCCCGGGGCCCTTGAGCCACACATTTATACAGGCCTGTGCTCCGCTGCTTCACCTGAGTGATGAGGAGGGATCCATTGCTCAGAATAAAGACACTGTAGAAAAGATTAAAGTAAATGGTAAAATGTGTACTTGTTTATAGAGTAAATTTTATTTGTCAGTTAATGAATTTTTACTTTTAAAATGCAACTGTTCTCTTTAAATCCTCAATTAAAGTCACATGACTCTAACATTGCAGTATTGAAATTGAAGAAGATTTTTTTTAATTGCACTCAAACTTGAATCAAAGTGTAGTACCGGCTCTTGTTGGCCACCAGATCGTTCTCATGGTACCACTCAACGGTAGGTTGCGGTTCGGCTGTGAACTGACAATGGAAAATTGCCTCCTCGTTCCTCATGACTACCAAGTCTTCTGGCTTCACCACTGGTTGAGGGAAACTCTTATCTTCAGAGAGAGATAAAGACCATTTATTACTTAACGGGAACATGAAAAGTTAAATGATAGATTCTCAAACACACAAAAAAGTAGGGATGCACCAAAATGCACCAGAAACGAAAGCAAAATATTTTTTTAAATAAATACTTTTTTTCCCTCCAAATATTTTGCCTATTTTCATAACTGCATAAATAAAATATCCAAATTTTGCTTTTTACAGTTGTGTCTTGCAAAAAAAAAAAATTTTTTTTTTTTTTAAATATTTACTTAACACTAAACATTCTAGTAGACATTATACCAGCAAAACAAGATTTAACTTGAAATTAAGTAAGAAAAATAAAATTAAGTTTATTTAAATTTTAGACCCCATTTTCGAATCGGGAGCCTATACATATTTTTACTGTACAAATAAAAGCAGAATAGACAGACATTACTTATTTTAAAATGTTAGAAAATATTTCAGGGATAACCCACAGATACAGATCTACAAATCGTTGAATTTATTGAATTTAGTGATTTATTATTATCATTTTTATTGTCTTACGTGTTACTTTATCTTACAGAACAACAGTAAAATTACAACACTGACATTTATGAGTGTTTATGGAGCTCTTATTTTATGTAAACATCCAGGAAGACATCAGTGCTTCTTTTTTATATTTTATATTTGTTATAAATGATTCCCAGATGTTGCACTTTGGTCACCCTGGTGCTGTGTGTTTGTTAAACGCTGTTTAAACGTATGCAGTTCATACGTTTATTAGAAAACAACGTGCTGCAGTTTATTTTAATAATTGTTTTATTTTCTAATTGTAATCGTTAGTTTCCTGTAATAGCGCTACTCTATTTTTGTTCGGTACTATTTATTAGTTTGTTAAACTCTGTAAGAGCATTTTTTTCCCCTAGGCCAATAATTTTGGTTGCCCATTTGGTGCATCCCTACAAAAAAATACATATGGCTCAGCAATACACACAATAAGAAAAACACATACCTATGATGTTAAGTGTGAAGTTCTTATTGCTGCAGACATTTTTCGCACAGCAGTAGTAGACTCCGTTGTCGTCAGGACTGGCATTCGGCAACGTAAGCGTTCTGTCTTTGTTGTTGATTTTGTAGTTCTTCTCTGATAGAACTGTTCCATCTTTGTACCAGCGATTGGTTGGCCTGTAGATCGAGTCAGGAGCAGGGTTATAAAAACTGAGAAAACTATTCAAAAAGTTTCTCCAGATCAGGGGTTCTGACCAACTCTGTTCCAGGAGAGCTAGAGACCCATTTAGTAATTGCTGGCCCTCGAGGTGCTGGCTACTATTCCTGAAGACCTTGATTAGCTGGATCAGGTCAGTTGGAGCTAAACTCTGCAGGACAGTAGATCTCGAGAGCTGCCTACCCCTTTTTTAGCCGCAACCCTAATCAAAAATCACCTGATCCAGTCTTCAGGATCACTTCTAAATAACAGGAGGGTGTTTTGGAGCAAAGCAAGAAGTGACTTTTGTTTTTGTTTTTTTTAGAAAGGTTTCATCAAGCAAGACTTATGCTGCGTCTGAAATCGCATATTGCTTAAGTAGGTACTACATAAAAAATTAAACGTACTACCCAACCGTTAAAACAGTACGTTCTATATAGTATGAATGGAATTCAGACGTACTACATCCGTCATATTGATGTTGTCACGCGTCACAACAGTGCAACAATTTTAACTTTCAATAAGTCATGCGTTTATTTAGATTGTGTTAAACAAGTGTAATTTAATCACAATAAACAAAGTTTTTTTTTCCTGAGGTACGCAAACATGAAATGAGCCGCGTCTCAACTTTCCGCCATTTTTCGAAAATGACGCCTCCTCTCCCGGAGCCTCATGGGATAGGAAAGTGTCCATGATATGCCTACTATAGAATTCGGCGAGAAGCAGTAGGTCATCCGGGTACTTCTCTTAGAGCTGGGAAAATAAATTGATGCATTGCGAATCGAGAAATGATTCAGCATCGATTCTGAGATTTTCTGAATGCATTGCGATTCTTTCGAAATCAATTCTGGGCTTAGATTTAAACAACAGATGGCGCTACATAGGCTTTAGAAACAGTCGTACTCTGCTCGTTTTCAAATTCTTAAACACGCTTGAACCTGAAATAATTCCTAAACTTCGAAAGGTTAAAGCGAATTACAAAGGTGTTCACAGTGGGATGCGTTTACATTGATCTTTTGTCGGAAACGCATTCTGAGCCGAGGTGAAATTACAGACTTCAGCACTCTTCTTCATAAGCACTGGAGTGTGTGGATACAAATTCCATTAGGCATATGTCGTTAAAATCTGTGCTCAGAATCGATTCCAGAGAGAATAGCTATACATTCTGAAGATATCAGAATCAATCCACAAATTCAACACGTTATTCAGGTAGCTGAATGCAAGTTAGGACAAGGGTGTCCAAAACTTTCCCTGGAGATCCAATATCCAAAATTTAGCTGCAACCTAGCCAACACACCAGCCTGCAAGTTTCTAGTAATCTGGAAGACCTTGATTAGCTCATTCATATGAGCTTTATTAGGATTGGAGCTAAACTCTGCCTGATAGTGACCAGTCAGTAGCAGAAATGGACACCATGTGCCTTAACAGAAAGTATAATTCTTTCATCAGCATTTTGCAATCACTTATGGGGTGTGATATAGTTTCCTTTTTCAGCATAGTTCACTGATGTTCTTGCACGTAGTCCACAAACATGCTTGTCCACAGACAAAAAAGCATTAGGTGTTAATCTAGACATGAATTAGGCAAACCTGTTTCTAGAGGGTCACTATTTGGCAGAGTTCAGCCCCAACCCTATTTAAACACACCCAAACAACAAATTCAGGTCTTCAAATTCTGCAGAAGGTTGGCCCTCCTAGAACACTATAGAGCAGAGCTTCCTATAGCTGTCCTGGAGGACCCCTAACTCTGCACAGTTTGTATGTTTTTCTAAAATGGCCACACCCAATTTGCAGTCTCTACTAATGGGTTGCTGAGTGGAATCAGGTCTGTTTGATAAAGATAGAGAACTACAAAATGTGTAGGGCAGTGGGTGCTCCAGGACAGGTTTGGGAAGCACTGCAATAGAGAATACAATAAATGTACTTGATGTACTGAAAATTAAGAATAATTGGACCTTTATGAAAAGAAGGCAAGTAGTCATTTCCCTGCATTATGATCTGTGTGTGTATTGTGTTGCTAAAAGTGTTTGCATTCACAGCATGTTTCCGATCTTAGGCTAAGAATCAAACATGCAGTTGCTCACCGCGGGTGTCCATCTATGTTGCAGCGTAGCACCACTTGTGAGGAGCTCTGAATCTCTTCCTCCGATTCTGGACTCTTCAGACTCACCTCGCCACTTTCCAACCCTATAAGACAAGACACGTTAAAGACTAGCTTGATTATCAGGAGATGGCTGAAACCCTTGTCGAAACTCTCGGCGCTAATTATCAAAAACAAACTCCTCCATTCACACCATCTGGTCATGCTTTTCGCCCGCTGCAAAAACAGGCCCCTCCATTCAGTTGACCTTACTTGTTATCTGACACAAGCGGCCGGACGCTGCATTTCAACCAATTAATCTTGGCATTGGGCATAAAGGCGAGCTTTGTCTGGCTTCCACTTGCTGGCTCAAAATAACCTTCTCTCACGCGGGCGTTGTTTAGCTTGCTGAAGTCGCAAAGGGGGTGAAGTGGGATGGCTGGGAAGGGCCAATGGTTCACATGTGTTTTTACACGCCAGGAAAAGCATTTGCAAGAGGCAGCATACACAGGGAGTTTGACTAACTTGTTAAAGGGTTAGTTCACCCAAAAATGAAAATTAGCCTGTGATTTAGTCACCCTTGAGGCATCCTGGTTGTATGAGGCTTTCTTCTTTCGGACGAATCCGATCTGTGTTATATTAAAAATTGTCTTGGCTCTTCCAAGTGTAACCATTGAAGCGTGGGTGTTTTTGTACAATAGCCCAAAACACATCAAATGAAGTACATGCATCTGTAATAAAACATGCCGTCCGGTGTCAGACAAAAAGTCATCAGGCGAAACGAACTGGACAAACTAAGGTGGAGTGTGACGTGTTGTGCTTCCCCGCCCCATGTGACGTCACACGGCACAAAGCAAAGTGGTGTGGAACTGTTAAGGGTGGCAGATGGAGGTAACCTGCTTCTGATGACTTTTTGTCTGATGCCTTTTAATTGAAGTCCGTTTCACCCTATGCCTGATTGTACAAGACCTGACACCAGACGTTGTTTTTTCCGAGACCTGAAGCCTTTCAATCTAAGTCACAATGCCGTTTGGTCCATTGACAAAGGCCTTTTGAGGCATGACGCATTTTAATTTTATGACTGAGGTCTGAGGATGTCCTAAAATGTACTCCGACCGTACTCCTACCATATTTATGAATATGAATGTGCTACAGGGTGAACAAATCCTTTAAGAAGGGATATATTGACTGTTACACTCACATTTGATGTTGAAGGATGCCTCGCCGGTCTGGTATTCTTCACCAGTGCTGTTTTTTGAGGCAAAGCACTGAAAGATTCCTGAGTCGAGCGTCCTGTCAATGGCCGTGAATTTGAGGTTGCCCCCTTCCTGAAATCGTCTCTCCGAATTGGTGACCGTCTCTCCGTTGTGTTTCCAAGAGTAGACGACCCCTTGAGGGTCGTTTACTTCACACCGCAGCATGGCACTGCGCGCATGCAGGGCATCCTGGGATTTTGGCTCCTTGGTGAAAGAGAACGATGCGGCTTGCACCAGAATCACTATCGGAAGAAGAAAAAGCACAAGCATGAAGAAAGATAACCTAAAGAACTAATCTAGCAGATCAGTGCCAGCGCTTGCAGGTCCAGACGGACAAATTGTGATGTTGATTAACAAGATGCTGAAATGCAGGTGAAGGAATGTAGCTTTGAGAAAAAAACAAAACACCCCCTCACCCCTCCCTAAGACTCTCAGTTTGTTCTTTGTTTTCATCCAGCTGGAACATCAAGGCCAGACGCCCAGGTGTGCTTTAGTCAGACAGGCCCAGCTGGGCTAGACGAGACAAGACCTTTTGATGCTGACCAGTCTCTCTGACCCAGTTGATAACCTTAAGCATTATGTATTTGAGTACAACACTTGGCCCTAGCCTCATTTCAGATCAAAGTGTGGGTATGGTGTGTAATAAGAACAATTTCATTTCAAAATACGTGCACGTTTTCCATTTTTTCCTACTTGAAGGAAACTAAGGGTTGTGTTGGATTGTCAGATGTTCCGTTCAATCCTGCATTGTTGTGGGTGGCAATGAGGTTTTGTGTGTGTGTGTGTGTGTGTGTGTGTGTGTGTGTGGTAAGTTCATATGTTCTTGCTATGGTACTCTGAAGGATTTCTGGATCATCTCCATGATGATGTGGATAGTTGCCAGGATATTGCTATTAGGGTGCTTTTTTCGTTTTAGACAATGTAATTGGATATTGTGTATGTGGTGACCAGGTCACATGCTGCCCAGGGTCTATTACAAGCAATTAACCCTCAAGAACAGTTGGCTACATTGAGGCCGAGTTGAAGGAAAAGCAATAAAACGAATGAAATGTTTTGTAGCCAAACAACTTACTACAAACAACAAAGATGGCCGTTAAAAAGCACAAGTGCACTGACTGCATAGCTAGTATATCCTAAAGTCTTGAATTATTCTTGGATTATTTCGAATGGGACACCACCAAAAAATGCCAGTTGTGAACTCGATGACTCTGAATGATTCAGTGAGTCGTTCGTGAGTAACAGCAAGACTGTTTTGACTCGTTAAAAAGAGCTAGCCCATAAAGAGGTATTTGTTGGTGATTCTCGATTCGTCATCTAGCTACCAATGTCTTGTTTTTGCACTTTACATGAAAGCTAAAGCACTGTCTAACGATACCAGTGAAGCATCACCATTCTCAATCACCAGCTATGTTTCCATCACCCTGTTTAAAAGCGCATTTTGAAGATCATTGGAAAGCTACGCAATACTGCTTTCAGGTTTGCGGGTGAACGCGACATTGTGTAGCTTATTCATTTTCATATCGGATTCGCCGTAATCCTGTTCACTTGTATGGATCGCAATATTTTCAAAATTCGCTATAGTCTCTTCCCTAGTTAGGAGTTTGTTTTAAACCATATTCAATTTAATCCGACTATGACCAGTAGTAAAGTGCATGCTTTTTTGCTGAAAAAAGATCTTTCAAACACAACTAATTCTTTTATATCACTCCTGTAAAAACAGCATTCCAAGCGCCAACTTTTGATTCTTAACAAAGAAAGAGGGAGCCCTGTGAATGACAGACGTCTCCAGGATTTAGGCTCTGGCGCCTTTGCCAGTTTTCTACCCTGCAGAGTAGAGCTCTGAAGACGTCCCATTCAGAGAGACAGACAGTAGTCAGTCCCGCTCCAGCGAGCACAGCTCGTGCTGGGAGAGGACCAGCATGCACTGGGAATGGGAAATGAAGCCCAGCTCCCCTGTGGAGCGGAGTAAAACATATTCAATAAACAGCTGCGATGAGTGACTGAAGTTGGACCATATAGAGATATTTCAGGAGCGTAGCTGATGTTTGAGGAGGTGAAGGAAGGTTGCACCTGTCAGGAGCGAGATAACCTCTCTTTAATTCACTCTGACATGACGTCGACGTCAGATCAGTCTATGAAACCCATGTCTGTCATCTCCACCTGCACCTGTGACCACCTGTGTATACTTGAGACCAGGTCACATAATGATTGTCAGGACCAGGTAGGCTATACTTAGTGTAATTAATACAATATTCAAAATGTTGCTGCCACCACCTTATCTCAGATTCCTAAAAAAGTACTTCTAATTAGATTTTAAAATATTTTTAATCAGTTACTTTTTCATGTATTGTATAATAACTAGTGCCATCAAATGATTATACACAATCGCATCCAAAAGTTTTTGTTTAAATGTACTGTGTATATCTATTATGTACACATAAATAAAAATACATGTATACAAAGCTTTAACTT
>JAUCMU010000047.1:11050952-11065484 GCA_032275025.1 Enteromius treurensis | reverse complement strand
TTCGTAGACCGTGTGCGCCATCCACTGACATCCCGGGCGCTGTTTCTTCCTGCGGGACAATCCGCGTGAGGGGAGACGACAGGGGAGAGATCCACTATTTAATTTCATGGTGTATGAAAGGCTTAGGGGTCATCCACATGCAGCACGTTTTGCACGCGCAAGTTCTTCATTTTCAAAAGAGCCGCGCAGTTTAAAATCCAAAGCAGAAATTATTATGTAACTGACAGCGCTTTCATGGTTGCCTAGTAACTGCAGATGCTACAGACGCACAAGCACGAATCTCTTTGAAATTGGTGGAGGAAGCGACGCGCCTTGCGTTTTTTTTAAAGCCTCGTACTGAACTTTTTTTTTTTTTAAGCCTCGTACTGAACGGTTCGATACGATACGACGTATCGTTACACGCCTAATATATATATATATATATATAAAACAGCATTCCTTTTTTATACTAACAGCAAAATGAATTGAACATAAGGTTGGGTACTGAAATGTACTGAACCGAATCAGATATGGATTTTGGTGCCATGCCCGAACGATAAACCCATTAAATCTTGGTATCGCGAGTGTGCATTTTGTTTTCACATTCCGACTTAAAAACCCAGCTTGAGACATAAGAGCATCCAACGAGCATGTGAAGGCAGCAATTGCACTTGCTCAGACGGTAGCAGATAACCTTCCGTTAACTAGCTTAGCTATCATGCTTCAATTAAAATGCCTAAAGTTAACTTCCCTTGTCCTCACATTTTTAAACCTGTTGTCCAACAATAGAGATCATTATTATAACCCTTTGCGCTCCACAATACCAATTAAACACTTCCTTTTGTGATCTGATGTAGGTTTTTGTCACAAAATGAAGCAGAAAATGTGTTTGAAAGGCTACACAAAAAAAATTGACTGTTTATTGTCTTTGTTTTATCATTTATAACTTTATATCTTCTGTTTACTCTGTTACAGTGATAGCGCCGCTAACTTTAGCTTTAGCTAACTTCTCTGAATATATGGCTTTTACTGTGTGAGAGCGCCCTCTGGTGTCCTGTATGAATGAACCTGACATATCGTTTATAGTTTAACGCAATTTTGAAAGTATCGATTTGTCACTGGTATCGAAAAAAATTTATTATACTCGACCCTAATTAAACATTTCCCACAATAGCCTTAGAGTAAGAAATGCAGTGGGTTTCAGAGTTGATAAAATGTTAATAATTAATGAAATAATTAAAAAACGTAAAATAAACTATTTAACCATTTAATACAGAAATATTTATTTTGTTTACCTGCGTGTAAATGTGACCATTAACCAACATTAGAGAACTGAAATATTAACTTACATGAACTGCGTGAATCATGTTACCTATAAAAAGTAACTGTAATCGGATTACGAGCATTATAAAGTGTAATATAATGTAATATAATTTAATGTAATATATTAAAGTGACTAATATACTGTACATAACAGTAATTGAGTTTTGTTATATTTCTACATGATCCAGATTACATGTCATGGGTTACTACTCAGATCTGGATACTTGTGTTAAACTGAGAAATAGCCGGTATGCTAGGGAGGATGAGTTTGAAAGAGCCATTGATTTATTAGTCCTACATGTGAAACAAAGCTGAGTGGGGTGGATTTAGACTGTACTGTAATTTTAGACAAGCCCCACACACTGTGCCACCCACAGATGTCGAGACAGTAACGCAGAGCAATGATGGTGAACAGGGATGCATGAAGAGAACTGCGGCTGATGAACTCCACCTGTCCTGTTAAAACACAAGCCGTTTAATTGGGTTGTTAATCTGATCTGAAACCATGAGAACAGCCCACGTGGAAACGTGAGCACTGAGGATTGACCCGTGGAAAAATAACAGGGGTAGGTTTGTAAGTTTGCCAAAGGCCAATGCCAACAGAAATCGAGGCTGTGAAATATTATTAGATCAAAAAAAAGGAATTAATAAATAATTTAGTTATATTTATAAATTAGTAATATACAAATATTTCTTTTACATCATATCTACTATTTTTTTTTTAGTAGTTTTCAAAAAATCTAACAAAGAGCTTTAGACATTTGGTGTTTAGTGGCTTCTCTCCCTTTAAGGAAACTAGATAGCTCTAAAACATGCCCCCTCCAGGCCTTTGACCCCAAAACACAGAGATTTGCTAGGTGCTCCATCATCTAACGACTAGGTGGGAGCCTCATTTCACGCAGGAAGGAAGCAGTTTTTGCAGCTGTTGGCGGGATCACAGTCGTCATATTGTGCTCGGACACGGCTGAACAGGTGCAACTGCAGGATCATAAGGCATAACACACGCATGCAGGGCTGGCTCAAGGGTTTGGTGGGGTTAATGAAACCAGCCAGAAGAGACCACTGAAAATCCCATCTGATCAGGGCATGGGCGGCCGCTGGAGCTGCCAGACGCCAGAGAGGAATTATATCACAGAGCATTAGCGCCCGTCGTTCCGATTTGATATTGAGGGAGCGTCGAATGTACTATTATTATTACAGTAATTGCTGAAGAAACTATCTTAAAGTGCCCCAATTATGGCTTTTTAAAAAATTCCTTCCATGCAGTGTGTAACACAAATCTAAGCAAATGAAAACATCCTGCAAAGTTTGAAATCTGATAGTACACCGTGTTTAAAAGTTATTGTTTATCAAAAGAAGCGGACTCTGATTTATTGAAATGAGACATTTTTAAAACGAATACCAAGCCATTTCATTTTAAAATCAACATGAAACATTAGCATTAGGGCTGGGCGATATATATCGAACGATATAATAATACTGGTTCTTTTATTAGTGGTAAATCTCCGTCAGCTGTTTTCAAAAGGAACGCCAGTTTATACACAGAGCCGTAGATCACTGAGAAGCTGCGCCATTGAATCACCCGCGAAACTCAACGCGTAGCTCTGTTCATAAACTGGCGCTGCATTGAAAAACAGCTGACGGAGATTTACCGCTAATCAAAGAACCGGCTTTACTGACGAGATGCGCATAATATATCGTTCAATATAAATCCCTAATTAACAATTTGCCCGCACACTTGTCCGTCTTTCCGCATTGGTCTGAATGAAAATGTAAATTCATTCGTCACCACTAGGTGGCACAATTGGAGCTCACAAACACTAGCTGTGTTTCCATTACAGATTTGCGCAAAACTTTGCGATTAAAATTATTGCGAAATTATGCTTTTTCCATTAACCAATGTTATGCGACTTAAAACCTTAACCATTTGCCTTTCTTAATAAGTCATAGTAACGGATTTTGCAGAAATTTACAGAAAGTACCGAATTTATAAAACACTAAAAAAATGGTCATATGGCTTTTTACTTCTACGTTTTTGCAAAATATTACTCTGAATTACCTTAAAAAAAACTTTTTTCGCGATATATGGGAGTTAACGAAATTGATGTGTTTCCACTTGGCGTGGTTTTAATTAGCGCAATTTGAAGGGTAACTGAAATGCAGCTACTGCTTTATCAGTCATTACAGGCATGATGAAATGAAAATGCGAGCAAATTGACTAATCACCGTAGATTAGCGGTACTCAAAGGAGGGGTTTCCAAAAATGAATTGTTCAGCGAATCGTTGAGCAAGTAAGGTAAACAAAATAAAAGCGTATTATTGAGAAAATGAAAGTGTTTTTGACCTTGTGTGCATGTCAACCTGTTGTTGGGACTCCTAAAACCAAAACATGAACCTTTTTATAATCCATAATAGGGGCCACTTTATGAGGCAATTAAAGTTGATCGTAGCTCCATAGGTTCTTAAGCTTACGATGCTTTTGGGAAACGGGGCCCAGGTCAATGACCATGCATCTTACATGAGAATTTTCAAATCTTTTGAATTCTTTTGAAAAAGAATGTTATTTCAAACATTCATAAGAGTTGTTAAAATATTTTAAAGTGTGCCTACGAAGATGAAGAACTGTCCAGAATTAGTTCTAATGAGGGTGTCTTCATTATGATGTCAGGACAGTGAAAGCGTCTGGAGGGTGAAAACCGTGACACGGTTTGTATTGTGCTCCATTCAGCGTTCACTTCTATTCACCAAGAGGTCTGAAAGGTCAAACTGAGCCTCCACACTTGTGGAAACCCAACACCTTACATCATTAGCAGGGCCAATGGCTTCGCATGCAGAAGAAAAGCACGGCTTCTCTGTGTTTATATGACCGTTGATGGGTGGCGGGGTTCAGCAGAGTCCTGAAAATAACAAACGCCAAGTTTATAGTCGCGATATAGACAACAGCCTGTATTCTGTCTGGGATTGAATTTACCTTCTGCTGACGCAATATTAGAACTAGAACTATTATATTATTATCTATAGATAAGAAGTTAGCCAATAATGATGTAGGCCATTTACATGTATAACTCTTAAAGGCACAGATGCTAAAAAAAAAAAAAAAAAGAAATCCTTCACTAGGATTATAAACAGACACATCAGTAACATTTTAGTCTTTAGTCAGCATCTGTGTTCAATTCAAGTCCAAATTCATGACTAAGGATTCGTTCAGGGCATGCGGTCCCGTCCTGGGGGTCTCTACGGGACGCCCCACAGCCTCCTGTGACCCTCCACGTGTTTACAGTATGAGACGGGGAATGTGATGCAATTAGCCATTCTCTGACATTACAGGAACATGAGAGCTTCACACACTTGCCCTCAAACCCTAAACAACAGGAGCATCTGATGAGTGTTTCAGTAGACACCATGGAGCCCTAATACAAACAGACCTTCTTTTAACACGAGAGACACAACACAGCAAACGGCGTATGTGCAAACAGTGAAATAAACCAAAAGAGTTAGCTATTGTTTGGACGAGGCTGAACTTTTTCGCTTCGGAATGTCAAACGAAACGTGAACTTCTGGATTAAACATGAACTAAACGAGGCGTATTTATTAATGATTCGAAGATCTGCTCTTGTGCATCAGAGGGGAGAGAGCAGCACACCGTACCATCTGAGGAATAGGCACACATTTTACTCATTAAATATCATCTGGGCGGCACTGTGGCGAAGTAGGGGAATGCTAAATACAGAATGGGGGGAAGGGCCAGGCAATGTAACGTAAAGCACATGCACTTCTTGTAATCACTCTCATTCTCCTATCAAAGCTAACAAGAACCACTTGCTCTCCGAAGAGATCGCCAGAACTCACCGGTCAACTTCACACACATTCAAACCCCTCAACTTCTGGTCTAAAACTTGATGCAGAAGTTTAAAACAAACAAACATTGTGTGTAATATATATATATATATATATATGCACATTACTTTGTTACTTTTCTGGAAGGTAATGAATTCCATTACTTAGTTTTGTGTGACAATAAGTAATGCAATATATTCAATAAAAAGTAATAAATTAATGCATTGTTAGTTTTGTGGTTCTTTTTTGTCACCAGGGCTGGACTTGTTTGTTTTTTAATAACAAAAACCCCAAAAGTTATATTTTTTAGCAACTTTAAAGCCTCTTTAACACCAAAAGTGATATTTATGAGCCTCGGGCTGAATGCCTCTGCATTTACCCCTGATTTTCTTCAACACGGGACAAAAAAAAAAGTACCTTATGTTACTTATTTGAAAAGTAACTTTAAATTTAGTTGCTTGAAAAGTACTTTGTTAATTGTAATGCGTTATGTAATGCGTGTAATCAGATAAGCTTACTTTAATTTACTTATACCATTATTAAAAACTACATTTGTGATTGGGAACATGATAATATGACACGCCCCCGAGATATATTAATTTGTGGGAACGTCATATCACACCGTTAACCTAATGAGTGTTTTTAATCAATGAAGGTTAACGAAAATGAATGAATACAGTAACAAATGTATTTTTTCATTGTTAGTTAATGTTGGATAAGACATTTCTAATATAGGATTTTAATGTAAAGTGTTACCGCATTACCACACCAAAACTTGATAATTGTCCTGAAACCACTTTTTGTCTTCTTTTTTTATATCTATATATTTTGCCATGAAATATGAACGCTTTCACCCAAAAACCAGCCCAAACTCCTAGAACACTAGCAATGAATATGTGGCGGCTCAGGAAAACCAGTTTTATTTTTATAACTTTAAGGGATTACGTTTATAATTAACGGAAACTTTCACATATGCCGCACACATCATGAGCAGATAATTGCATTTGGTCAAACAAATTTCCCTGAAGATGGAATTACGGTTTTGAAGAACAGCTTGTGAAAATCTTTAGCAGACCATTGGAGAATCCTGGCTAACCCTTGGCAAAACCCGTGACTCCAATGGTTTACAGTAGAGCAGACAGCTGCTTCTGCTACGTGATTGGGTTTCGGGTGAATGAATGGAGATTACGTTACACTTTACAGCAAGAAAAGAAGGAATTAGTTTGCATTTGCAAAAACGCCATAAGTAGACTTTCGATTTATTGACACTTATGAAAAATGCATAATTGTGGCATCTGTAATTGTAAATTTCTAAATCAATTAATTTACGCAGCCCTATACATTAAACAGTCAAATTTATGCAATATGTGCAATGACACCACAAAGAATGGAAGCCCGTGTCTGCCACTGAAAAAAAAAAAAAGGTTATTGTGACTTTTTCTGCAATTCAGACTTTATTTCTTAGAATTGCGTGATACAATCTCGCAATTCTGACTTATGTTCTCGCAACTAGGAAATATACAGGCAGAATTGCGAGTTATAATATCGCAACTATAGAAAAAAAAAAAGTGTGATATAAACTCGCAATTACAAGTTATAAAGTCAGAATTGCAACTTTATATCTTGGAATTCTGATATTATAACTAAATTATAACTAACAATTGTGTGATATGAAGTCGCAATTCTGAACTTTTCTCAGATTAGTTATAAAGTTCAATTTTGAGTGAAAAAAAAACACTGATATGTTTTTAGAATTGCGACTTTATATTTCACAAATCAGACTTTTTTTTATCTCACAATTCAGACTTTATCTCGCAATTCTGACTTATTCTAACTTTTTTTATCTCGCAGTTCTGATCTTTTTTTATCTCGCAGTTCTGATCTTTTTTTATCTCGCAGTTCTGATCTTTTTTATCTCGCAATTCTAACTTATTCTGACTTTTTTTATCTCGCAATTCTGACTTATTCTGACTTTTTTTATCTCGCAATTCTGACTTTTCTTATCTCGCAATTCTGACTTTTCTTATCTCACAATTCTGACTTTTCTTATCTCACAATTCTGACTTTTCTTATCTCACAATTCTGACTTTTCTTATCTCGCAATTGAGAGATATAAAGTCAGAATTGTAAGAAATCAAAACAGAATTGCGAGATGTGACCATGCAATCAAGAAAAAAATTTGTTCTCAGCAATTCTGACTTTACGCCAGTTCGTATCACGCAATTCTGGGAAAGGTAGTCAGAATTCTGAGATAAAAAGTCGCAATAACCTTTTTTTATTTCTTATTCAGTGGCAGAAACAGACTTCCATAATAAAGGAAAAGAAAGGAATTAAAAATTTTAAACATACTAATTAGAAGCTACAAAAATAATTACAAAGAAACAGCAAGTAACACACTGAATTAAACAAGAAATATGAAAGGTAGAAACACTGAAATGTTTTTTACAGTGTTAATGCACTAACTATACTGACCATTTTCATTTGTTTTCACAAACTGAAACTTTTTAAGTCTGAAATGGTTCAGCTTCACGTTTTACCTTTAAACCAAACTATAATGTCATGGATATACCAACACGGCATTATCATAAAAGCCAGCTGGGTTCACGTTTCTGAAATCGGCTCCAAGATAAACGTGTCTCCGCTTTTTAGACCTCTGCGTTTCATCACTGCCGTTCAGAGTGGCAGCCGGCAGCGGAGAGGGCGACTAAAAGGCATCTCAGAGGCTGTCGTTACAGGAGTTAATTAAGAAAGAGATCAAACAGACACGCTGTCAGCCCCCCCATCCCCCCCCCAATTCAATGTGGCCGGACGCCAAACACTGTGAATACTGAAAAGTTTAATCACACTCAAACCAGTTGAGACATGCTTGACATTGCCTCCACTGAGTTTATTCAAGGTGATGCAGGGAGCACTTCTGTCCAAAAATGGAAATATTTCATATTAAAATAATTCCTTAAAATGTAGAAATGAGTGCACATGCTTTAACGGCAAACTCATTATAACTCCTTGCGTTTCTTCACCCCCCTCCCCTCACAGTAACTTGCAAACAAAGGACAATGAGCAACATCACAAAAGGCTTCACCTCTTAAACGAGTGTGAACTTCCTGACGACCTGTGTGATCTCAACAATAGTGGCATTTTACATTCGAAGCATGCCTTGAGATGCTATATCGCGACTGTCTAACAGGCAGCGCTGTGTCCCAAGAGCGTCCGAAAAGCAGCTGTTGTGTCCATCAACACGTCTCCTGTGGAGCTCAGCACTTCTCTTTTACTCAATCAAACAAAATAGCTCTCCAAAAACAAAACACAATTCGATAAGTGACAACAGGTGGCTGTAAGACAACTGAGAAAGGAGATTCATCATGGCCTAAAGTGGACTTAAAAAAAATAACACGAATCATTCTGTAAACAAAATGTAAAAAATACCTAGTTGCATCCCATAAAAACAAGGTCAACTTCCCATTAAAAAAGGGGTCATTTGTTAAGAAGTGAAACATTTTTAATACAATTTATTTTAAGTTCAGGCTAATAGGTCACAGTATTAGAATCTTCTAGAATATTTTTCAATAAAGATCAGTTTGCATAAAGTTTCATTCTTACTAAAACATGCATAACTTCTGGACTAGTCTGATAAAACTAGATTTCAAGTCTTCTCATTCATAATTTATGAGGCATTGTTTTCCTTTTTCTCTTGTTGGAGTGACATTTAAAAAGACCATGAAGTAAATGATTATGATAATATGATCACGACTACAAAACAGATGAAAATTTTAAATATGTTGAGTGAAAAAATGGGTTTGAGTAGCTACATCACAGTTACTGAGATATAGCTCAAACATAACCGAATAAACAAATAGTCCTGATGGTCCCAGAGTCACACCTTTACGTTGCATAGTGGGGGATATTTCTTCCCAGACTGTCTGTGATTAGCATATGAAAGACAGGAGATGGATCCCCTTCGTCCCTGAGATCAAGCAGTGCCCTCAAGTACCTGTGAAATGTCTCTACCCTCCACCCTTTTATCTTTAAAGTCTTGATGCAAATCTTCAACGGCCCCAGAGGCCGCCCCTCCCTCCAACAATGACCGAAGCTCGAATCTCTATCAGTTAAAAAGCGCTAAAGTTTCTAATCTGAATTTCTGTTCCAAAAAAAACAGTACGTTTATTGGAATCTATGGTTTCACAAACAACTTTTAACAACCATGGAACCACAAAAGGCTCTTTATAGTGGAAAAAATATTATTTAGATTATTAAAGTATTCTTCACACAAAGAAGGAGGGGAAAAAATAGTTGTTTTAAGAACAGAAATGAAAAGGTTCCTTAAGTAAGCACCCCTATATGTAAGTGTTTGAGTGTTTAATCAAAGAATCCTAATGGAACTTTTGATGGAATTCCAAAATAACCCAAAGAACAAACAGTAGACCTTTTAAAAGAGCAGTTAAGAGCTGAACTAATAAAGTTCCCAATAAAATAAACATCCCTGTAGTAGGATATCAAAAAGACATTTAAGAAATCCTTCAGGCTTTTGAAACAAGTTCTGGCAAAGCAGCAAGACTTCCATGTAAAATTTGAATATATAAAAACCTCAAATGAACAACAAATCCAGTAGGATCTAGAAACTCCAATAGATATCCTAAGAACATGTAATCATATACTCTTTTTTTTTTTCTTTTCTTTACGAACACTCCTGTCGTCACATCTCATGGGTTCAATTAACCAGGAGATACAAACAGAAAACTCTTTCGAGCTTCTGGGTCACTCCACAGAACATCATGTACCACTTTTTATGGTCCTCAAAAGAAAAGTCTAAGATCTTGCACCTCACCAAAACTCCCTCCAGCACGGGCCATGTATCTTTCATTAAAGCCCACACAGATTGTTCACTCCTGGAGCAGGTTTCAGAGGAACCTATGCGAAGTCAAATAAAACTAAACATTTCAGATGATGATGATGATGACCTTACATATACATGTAGTCTCTTTTTTTAAGTTCTTAGCATATCTATTTTTGGATATTTGAATAAACTTGTACTTGACCAAAGTCTAATTAATATTCAAGGAGTCCAAGTTGATGCAATTGATATTCAGCTCGTGTTTTACCTAAATGATAGACGTGCCTCGTGAAGTTCACTTGGCCGCCTACAAATATGCACTGCAATCTAGTATAGACTAGATAAAAAGCCAGACCCGTTTATCCTTTCTTGGTTTCCTTTTACAGACTATTATGCCAGTGTTATTTTACAGGCCTCCTCAGCCCTTTTACTGTACTTGAGTTTCTGGAAAAGCAGGGTGGGTTGATTCATTCATATAAAAACACCTTTAGTATCCTTTAGTTAAGTGGTAGCACGCTGTAACATCTTTTTCCAAGTTTTGCATTTGCTAACACAAAGACTGGAACGTCTGGGCAAACTCACATCGAACTGCAACAAATCCCGATTAAATCCAGATTCGAGTCGCAGCGCAACTGATAGTTTCGAGCGCATCTACGTCTAAATGAATAATGCATTCGGAAAATAAGTGAACGTTTCCGAGCGAAGCAAAAAAAAATACAAACACGCACAGTGTAACAAGTACGCGCGGATGCGTTCTTACCTTCGGCGATCAAAGCGAACGCTAGGAAAACACTCTCGGCGTTCGTGAGTTTGCGCTCGCGCGTTCTCGTCCATAAACCCATGGCTGAAGTCGATAAAAGCGACGGGGTGTAAATGAAAGTCTCAAAAGTTACTGTATGTTCAGGTGCTGCAATTCTGGGTTGTCGCGTAAACGCTAAAATCCAGTTTTTGTGGTTCTTCAAAGCGAGTGTTCCAGGAGTGCGTGCTGGTTAGTGTGGAGCTGCTGTGGGTTTGGCTGGATGTGTCAGGCGCTCCATGCTGAATCCAGGAGAAATCTCCTCGAAATGGAGACAAAGAGCCCCTCTGAGCGTGTGTTTGAGGCAGTGCTGGGGGTTTGTGTGAGGGCAGGAGTCGTGTTTCTCTCTCCGGTGGGAGTGGATAGGTGGGTGGGCTCTACCGGGCTGAAGGAAGGTAAGTGGAGACCAGTGACGCCAACCATTTACAACTCACACTCACTCAGTTCATATGACCGAATTCATTGATATTGTATTCAGCGGCATTTAAAATAGCTGCATATGTAATTTGTTTAAAAGAACAGCAGCTGCTTTCAGAAACATTTGTTTTTCACCACGACTGCCCTCTATTGGCCAGATACATTGGTTTGGTGGCATCAGTGGCATTGCATTTATAGTCCAGATTAATCGCATCGAAAATAAAGTTGTTTACTAAGTATATATTTATATATATTTATAAAAATATCTATGTATATGCACGTTTGTTTGTTTTTTTCAAAATATATACTGTATGTGTGTGTATTTATACATAATAAATAAACACAGTACACATACATGTATTAGGTGTCTTTATAAACCACCTGGCTAATGATTTTTATTTATTTTTAACTGTACATGGGTATCTTAGGGGTTACGACACACTTTCCATTTCAAAATTACATATTTAAAATCTCTAAGTGGACTGTTTCGGATTATGTTTAACAAATGGTTCATACAGCATTATTTTCAGCTTTTTATTTGGAATATAGTTCTGTCACATGTAAATCCTATTTTTCCACAGATTTTCTCAAAGTGATACCATACAGAGCCACAAAAGGAAATAATTATAAATAAATAAAAATAGGATTTTTTTTTTTTTTTGCATGCTTACACAAATTTCTGGTTTTATATCACCTATTTCCTTTGTGCATCACTGCCATCCAGTGTTGCCAACTTAGCAATTTTGTTGCTAAATGTATAACAACTATCAACTTTTTCTTCCAAAAGCACCTAGCAACAAATTTCGATATTTATAAAATATCAATTTTTGATAAGAAAACAGTTTGACTCAGTGGTAAAATGAGCACACTCGCACCCTAAAGAGAGTAGCCGAAAAATTGAGCGTAGCTGGAGGAAAACAAAGCTTAAAAGTGTTTTGTTTAGCGTTGTTTAGCTTAGGCGGGAAAATATGCTAACTTAAAGGAGTCATACAAAGCCAATTTTCCACAAGCAAATATGATTCTTTAGGATCTTAATGGAAGAAAGTCACTCTAATTTTACCCTGTCAAAAGCAGCTCTTCAGAAATCACTCTGTTCTGTGTACTTCCCCTTTAAATCGTAACGTTAATCTTCTGCGTCTTCAGTCACTCAGATGTCAAGAGTAAATCACTACTGCTATGTTCATTAATACATTCAACAAAAAAACACCTCAATCTCTTAGGAGTCCTGTCTCTGCATCTCGGTCTGATGACGGCTCACAAACAGCTTGAAAAAGTGCACGTGGCCCCTTTAAAAAGTGCTAGATCTGATTACTTTTCGTCCCTATCAGAAGAAAACAAACATTACCCTCGGTATCTATTTAATACAGTGACTAAATTGATGAAAAATTAAGCATCAACAGGTACTGACTTTCCACAAGACCACAGCAGTAATGACTTTATACAATATATTACTTCCAAGATTATTACTATTAGAGATAAAACAGAAACTGTGCAGCCGTCAGCTTCAGTTTATCTGATGCGATATAACATGGGTTATATCGCGGGGGTTATGTTTGTTTTCTTCTAATAGAGACGAAAAGTAATCCGATCTAGTAATCCATAATGATGTAATCCGTAATCATCATCCATAATGATGTTATCACGGTTTGCCTCATTACATCACAGCAACCACCAAACAAAATTTGACTTTCAATAGGGCACTATATTTCCATTGTAGTTAATGCATATTGTTTGTTTTATTATTGGATAAAAATGATATCCTACTCAATTGTGCGCAGAAGATTTAGAATTTAAGTGCATCTTGGTGTTTCCGTCTAGAATTGTATTAAATGTGATATTCCAAAATGCGCTTTAAAATAGGTGGATCAACAGTTTGGTTTTTGAGTGGACCATTCCTTCAAATATTTATTTTCTTTATTACACCTTGTGATTTTAAAATTGTGATTTCCAAGTTGTAATTAAAAGTCTTCCTTCACTGAGCCACATTTCTGCAATTGTTTAAAGTTGAGAGGAAACTGAAGTAGCAACAGATCTCCTCTTCCATATTGTGACGTACATCCAAGTGGAAAAGTGGGTGTGTTCTATATGCATTGGTTGTTGACTGTCCCAAATAACACCCTAAGCTTCTGTGGTCTTCCTCTGAGCGCGCACTTTTGTGATGTAATGCCACTTTTGACTATTGGCAGAGTTTGTGGCATATGTTTACATAAAGGCTGTGTCCAAAACTTAGGCAGTCAACTTGTTTCCTCACTGCTTTTAAGACAATGACTTTCAAGCACTCTTTACCTCACAAAACAGAATGATGGAACGAGTTGATTGCTTTTTTTTTAGGCAGAGCACCGGGGGAGTTAGTTTGCTGGATCATTAGGTAAGAGAGAATAAACTAAGTTAGCACTTTTGGTGTCACCTTTGGGATTGTGTGGAGATTGAGAACAGGCGCTCCCGGTTCTGCAGCTTCACCCTTGGGAGTGTTTGTCAAATGTGGTTGCAAAGGCTGATCCTGCTAATTTAGATAAGCTAGTTTTGGGCAATTTATATTTTCTTTTACTAAAAGCTTATACTAAATATATCACATTAATATTATTTTTATATCATATATACCTAAAGTGAATATATATTTGGCTTAACGGTTAACTTTGACCACTCTAAAAATACATAATGTTAAAATATATATATAGGAAAGTTTCCACTGGTTCCCTAAAACCCTTTTACACACCACTATTGAACTGCCTGCCTGCTCCTCAGGCCTGTCCCAAGTGGCATCAGGATAACCACACCCAATGTCCTCTAATCTAGTAATATGCCTTTGTCAGAGTAGCACCACAGTTGTGTGTTCAATGGATCGTACTGTTGTTTAACAAGTCTTTTATTCTAATGAAATATTGCCCCCCCCCAGTTTTGAAATCTGAGATTTGTAATTGATTACATGATGTGTGTGACGAATTAGAATTTACATCCTTAATGAGGTACTTCTTTTAAATAAGTCGTCACTGTGAGTTTGCCAAGTAATACATGATCCTGGATCAACATTACTGTCCAAAAATATAGACTAATCCCAATCCCATTCCCTAAACCTAGCCAAATCCAACATGTATTCCTTAAATCAGAGTAGGAAACAAGGGGGTAGAAGCACCTAACCCTCATAAGCCCAAAACAGATATTTCCTGAAAAATTATCCCTCAAATCTTATTGGCTGATTGGAATGTTGTTCCAGGAACATCTTGTACTTGGTGAAATCACGCTCACCGTGTTGGTGTTGTTAAATGACCTACAGCAGGGCTTCTCAATCCTGGTCCTGGAGGTCCGCTGTCCTGCAAATTTTAGCTCCAACCCTAATCAAACGCACCTG
>JAUCMU010000047.1:11035051-11050852 GCA_032275025.1 Enteromius treurensis | reverse complement strand
TCGTCTGTTTGGGGGTGGGAGGAGCAGACGCGGGTTCCCTGTCCCGTCGTTTGCGCTGCCTTGTTGAGTGTAGCACTAAAAACATTACATTTTACACAGTTTTCTCTCTCTTTTTTTTCTTTTTTTCTGAATCGTTCGGTTCGTATGCGTACCGAACCGAAAGCCTCGTACCGAACGGTTCGATTCGATACAATGTATCGTTACACCCCTAATATATATATATATATATATATAAATACATGCATGTGTGTGTATTTATATATACATAATTAATATACACAATACACACATATTGTGTAAACAAAACCTTTTTTTTGGATGTGGTTAATCGTTTAACAGCACACATTTTTTACTAAAATTTGTCTAAATTTGAGATTATTTTAATGAAAAGGGTATGAATCAGAAACCAGCATATCTGCAAACAACACAAACAATGTTGGGGGAACACAAGTTACTTTTTTACTTCAAGTAACTTTTAGTAAAGTAAGGAATTGCTCAATTTTTTTTTTCAAATAACAAGTTACTTTGTTTTCCCATTTATTCGCTGACAGACCTCCTGTCCCGTGTTAAGTGTTAAGGTGTGAAAGAATCTTTATAGTCGGCAAAATATAACTTTTGTGCTTTTTGTTATTATAAATAAGTGCAAAAGAAAAGTTACTGTAATAAATATTTGTCAAACAATTATTCACGATTAACTGCATCCAAAATAAAGGTTTTTGTTAATATATAATATTATTAATATTATAATATATGTGTGTAATGTGTCCATTTATTATGTATATATAAATACAAACACATGCATGTATATATTCAAGAAAAATGTTTATTATATATTAAATATGTTTATATAACATACACATTCATTTAATCCTATGGGTCACAATAAAAAACTTTTATTTATAAAGCTCTTAAAACCTTACTGAATGAGTTTTAGTGCACTTCCTGCAAATATGGGAAAAAAATAAAGGGTCTCAATTAAATATGTGGAGTTTTACACAATTAGTGCAAATTCTCAGATGACCAGAGCAGTTTATTTCCTGTTTGCACCTTGAGAAAATGATAACTGCATCAAAGCTGCAAAACGAAGGGCTAGTAAAGCATGTTAACATAAAGATATGACATAGATTTTTGGTACATATTATCTTTAGGGTGTCTAGTCTTAATATATTTACCACATATATTTATTTTTGTTGAGTGTGTGGTCATAGAGTGAGCAAAAATCTTGATGGTCACAATAGTGACCGGTGGGAACTTAGCTAGACAAGTAACAGAATATTGTAATGCATTACATTTAAAAGTTCCCTGAATACAAAATTCAGTGGAAAAAACAGCCCTGCAGCACTGCTGGTAGATCTTGGAACTGACACAAAGGAGAATTCATCCTTCTGTTAATCGGTCAATTTAGCAAGATTATTAGGGTTACTGACCAGCTAATAATCTCCAAAAGCTGGCAGAATTATATTAGCTCTCCTCATAGCAATGGTCTCCAAAGTACGGCGGTAAACGTGTTACTCAACACCTCAAACTGGAGAAGATCTGGAGCACTGCAGTGTATCCAGCAGATGGCAGAACGTGTTTGTGTTTGCAGAAACACCGTGTCATGCTCTCACGTTACACAACTAAGGTTTACTAGGGTAAGTAATGATAGCGTTACTGCTTTATTGTCAATGCGGAAATCCATTCCATACGACTGAGTTAGCATTAAACCTTTAAAGTTGTTCAGTTAAAATGCTAAATCCAGCATCAAGATAAAATGGAAAGGTTTAGAGGCATAACAGCACATATAACCTCTCGGTTTTACTTTAATCCATGCTCCGTGCCGTCATGGTGAAGAAAACTGAGGCGAATGCAAGCTGTGTGACAGAAACTAGGTCACCATGTGGCAGAGAAGAAGGCCTCCAATAAAACATTCCCTCATAATTCAGATTCAAGCACACACACACACAGAGGCCAGGCCACTAATTCAAGCCTTTATTGGGTTAGATGTCATAAGAGCTTCATGAAGACATACATCAGCGTGCAGAAAGAGACACATATATATTTACACACGCAATCCAAACATCCCATGAATCTCTGTCGGTCGACTACAGTGAAGAATTTGCGCTAATTCGCCGATCCCGAACCTGAATAATGAACACACATAGTAATCCACTGAACGATGAAGCGTGTCATTTCTACGCCATTAGCAGAACCACACGAGCTTCTGATAAACTCGCCGCCTCCACTATTGGCGTACAGAGCAGATTTTGTCTGAGCGTTCGGCCTTTCTTGAAGTCACATGTCTTTTGGCGACACAAAAGCCAATGAGGAATGAGTTTAGCTTACTTGACTAAATACAAATAGAAGCAAATAATAAACCTATTTCTAGTATTTTTAAAGTTTGTATAAAATAAAGATAGGTATAAACATAAATAAACTGTGATATAATAACATGGGTTATGTAACATGGTCCAAAAGTTTGAGAGCTTTAAATGTGAAAATATAAATGTAGTAAATAAAATGAAATGTTTAAAATTTTGCACTACTTTAAGTCACTAGCATTCATTTTTTTTGACAATCCAAAAGCGTCCAACTTTCTTTGTTCTGGAAATGTAAGCTAATTTTCCAATTTAACCTTTTAATTGCTATGACGATTACGTAATTGGAAAATTAAAAGAAATGTGTTCATTTGGTAAAGAATGCAAAATGATCAGCAGACTCCAAATTCCATATACACTTTCCCTTTTGCTGGATTTAAACATTATTTAATCGGATTTATTTAATGTAATAACTTTTTTATGGTATGTGGTTGCAATCAGTTTATTTTAGCTACATTTAAATGACTAACCTACCTTCAACAAAATCTGTTTATTTAAATGTAGCTAAAACAATTTTGCAAACGCATACATTAATCAAATTTAGTATTATTTTTTCCCAGCACTTAAATATAACATACGTTAACGCCACAGTATTTCGAAGTGTTTATATTGTTTGTTCTGTAGTTATACTACCTTAATAACTTTGTATATTTGTATTTTTATTGAGAATGTTTTTTGAGCTTTGTATTTTTTAAGTGATTCTGAAATTATATCATGATTTCCACAAAGATATTGTGCAGCACAATTGTTTTCAACATTGATAATAATCAGAAATGTTTCTTGAGCAGCAAACGTTACTGTAATGATACCTAAAACTGTCACGAAAACCGGCCTGTTCAGAAGTTCCGACACGTGTGTCTCACTGAGGTTGTATATTACAGATTATAAATCAGTGTAACACACAGTTAACAATGCAGACACAAAAAACAGACGTTGCAGAGAGGAATGAGCGAACGAGCGAAATCAGTCAGAGAAAGAGAGAGCAAGAACACACAGGAAATGTAAGATGATATCCCATCAGCCTTAGCAAGAGTTAAAGCTGTGCTGGGCTTCTCTCCACAAACACACTCCACCCAGCAGAGAGCAAACCGCACAGCAATCCATTTACATCGGATCTGATTTGTTGTAAAAGCAGACAGAGGAAGATGAGGAGAGCTTAGGCCTAATGCAGAGAGAGAGAGAGAGAAAGAGAGACAAAAGCACACATGAGACGAGCAGATCAATGAAAAACAAGCACAGGCAGTGAGTTTGTTCATAAACGGGCATGAAGACGCTCACGTCTGTTAGTATCTTATGATTTAACTTGATTTGAAGGATTGGTTTTGTTAATTAAGGTTGATTTAGTGATGACCAGTAGGATTACCCAATTAAACACACTTTAAATATGAAATTCAAGTCTATTTTCTACATTATAAGTAAAAAATATATATACATACGCAGAAAATGAATTTTGACTTATTACTTCTGGGATAGGACTCTTTTGTTTTCTTGATTTGGAGCTTCTGTTTTATAATCATAGAGGTTTAATTACATGGTGCAGAAGATAGCTGTTCAGTCATTGTTAATCATGGTTATGCATCATAAAAGTAGCAATGTAATGATAGTGGCAGTGATGAGGGTTTGTGGGTAAAGAGAGTATGATGGCCACTAGTGAGTCACACAGGATATGACATCAGCAGGGGACTATGGCCACTTTGGCACACCGAACAGGCTGCAAAGCAATGCCTCGGGCTGTGTCGATCTCATTTTTTAAAAGTTATATCAATCCAGAAAACAGCATTATTGTAAACTGTAAATGTTAAGCGTTTTATTTTGGGAAGTGTTTATTAAGATCTTATAAAATCGAGTGCTGTCAAACAATTAATAGCAATTAATAATAAAAAAAAAAAAAAAAAAAAAAAAAAAAAAAATTGTTTACATTTTATATGTTTATTTATTGTGTATATTTATCATATATATAAATACACACACACATAGAGTAAAATATTTACATTTATATATACTTATATTTTATATTACATATAAATATATTTAATATATAAACATTGTATATTAAATTATATATATATATATATATATATTATAATATATATTATATTATATATATTATATAAGTGCTGTCAAAAGATTAATCGCGATTAATCGCATCCAAAATAAAAGGTGCGGAAATAAAAGGAAAGAATGCAAATAAACGCAAATGATTGCAGATTTTTTAGAGGGAACGCAACACTTATGCAAATAAATGCACATGTTTTATGAAAGACTGCAATGTTTCTTGCAGGAAAGCAATACTTTGGTGAGATAACGCTAATGTTTTGCGAGAGAACAGAACATTTTTCACTTGCGAAAGCATGCAAATGTTTTGCGAGAGAGAATATTTTTCAAAGGAAACCAAAGAGAATGCAATACTTTTTGCGAAACGACACAATTCTTTTATAAGAAAATGCCAATGTTTTTGCGAGCGAAGGCAACGTTTTTTTTTTGTGGAAGCGCAATACTTTTATAAAAGAATGCAAATAAACGCAAATGATTGTTAAGTTTCTAGAGGGAACGCAAACTTATGCAAATAAATGCACATGTTTTATAAAAGAAAGCAATGTTTCTTGCAGTAATGCAATACTTTTGTTAGAGAATGCAATATTTTACAACACAGTACTTTTATAAAAGAATGCAAATGTTTCTCGGGGGAATGCAATACATTTGCAAGAGCATGAAAAAGCACTGAAATATCTCATTTATTTTTCATCACCACCTCCCCTTAGGTGCTCAATACACTTAAAGCTGCTTAATGTGGCATAGGTATTACTAACTCACCCCATTCCACTCCACGCTGCCCTCTTCCCCACCGTCACTGCTGCAGTCATACTTCACACTGGAGATGGATGCCGTGCTCCTCCGCCTCTCTCCATCTCTCTGAGGATCCACTGCCGCTCCCTGACACACATACACGTTATAGAGACATCATGTTTTCCAGCATTCGTTGCTATGATTCTTACAGAGGTTGCACCTGTCTGCGGGACCTCATGGCACACTCCTCCAGGGTCTCAGCCGCCTCTATTTTCCCCTGCTTACGATACAGAGCGCCCAGGTTCCTCAGCGTGGTGTTTACTGTGGGGCTGTGTATGAACAAAAAAATGTGTCTCATATCATTTCAGACATGTTTAATATTCAGACTAGGTTTGCATTTTCTGAAGAAAATAGCAGAACTTGCAAAAAATAAACTATTTCATCTTTTTTTTTTTTTTTTTTACAATTTTGTACAAATTTGCGACCAAAAATTAAAGAAATGAATTTGTTCTGTTCTGACACAGTTTGATGCTTAAGTTCTTATCATACTTTATTACCGTTTTCTAAACTAGCAAGTAAACTGTGATATTAGTCATTTTGAAGGTTTCTGTGTGAACTGAACTGTGTGGACATTTAGGACTTTTTTTGTTTGTTGCGTATACATAAAGTATACATTCTTGTGGCTTTAAAATGAAACTGTAATAACCCTTAATCATGATTAAGATAAGAACCTTTTCACATGTGAAGTGCCTTGTATCCTTTTACATAACGTACATTTCCATGGTCATGACAGGAGTGGAAACATTTCTGCACGAGGTTAGTTCATGTTAACATATCTTGATGCCTTACATAAAAAAAAAGTGCATTTTCACACTTATTTAATAGCACTCTTAACTCATATTCAACTTTCCAGAACATCCCGTAACTTAGTTTTAGCTCTGGGGCAGGTAAGTCTGGGTAATTGTAGCTGCTTTTCCTCACCTGTTCACCTTGCAGGCTTTGTACCAGCTGCCGTATTCCCCATAATGATTCCCATCTGCCAACTTCCCCTGAGAGAAAGGAGGAGGAAAACACACAGAGACAGACAGTGAAGTTTCAAAATCTCCTCAGCTGTCAATCATGCAGTCAGGAAAACTGTGTTTGCTGTGAATATGTCGGTACAGACAGCCACACCTCCCTTCAGAACGTTTACAGTAAAGGTTTGATTCATCAATGCTTATAAGTCTATACGACAGTAACCCAGCAAAACAACCGTAAAAGACTAAAAAAGTGAACGTTCTCTAGTGGCCCACTCAGGGTTCAACCTAAATCCCACTGATAATCTGTGGAATGACTTATTCAGAGGTGTTTTGATTTGTTTCCTCTGGATATTGTGTTACTGTGTTTGTAAAGCAAGAGTAAGCTAGAACGATGCTTCCCCACACGATGGGGGAATATTTTGAAAGTGGGTGGTGACTTTCTGTACCCTCTGTATCAGCTTCCCACACGAGCATCTCAGCATTTCACACACCCACACACAAACACGCACACGTGCTGGCAGAAACCTACTTTGCTCTCTTGTCTTT
Organism: Enteromius treurensis; assembly: GCA_032275025.1. NCBI lineage: Eukaryota > Metazoa > Chordata > Actinopteri > Cypriniformes > Cyprinidae > Enteromius > Enteromius treurensis. The sequence continues at coordinate 11,044,143 of JAUCMU010000047.1, read as the reverse complement.
CCTCAGCATGCATCCAGATGGGTTTATTTTCAGCTGCAGACACAGAGAAACAGCGCAGCTACTGTAGTCAGCCATTACAAAAATGTTACAACTGTAAAATCATTCAAATCAATAAACGTATTATTATTTAATAAATCTTGCCAGGGAATTGCTAATCTCTTTCTAAGTCATTCTGAACAGAGGTTCTATGATATTCCAGTTTTTAGATATGTGTGCGTTCCTCCTTAAATTTTACATATAGGTTACAAAGGTTATAGGACTTTCATAATTAAGTTCAATATTTTTTCAAAGCACTGTGTATGGAAGCTTGTTTCCATCACTGAAGAATAAATAAAGGTAATTGTTAGGCTACTTTTTATCTTAAAAAGTATTTTCTTACAATTGTGTGATAGACACTTACAATACTGACAACAATACAAAGGCATTAAGTCACAAATGCAAGTAATGAAATCACAATTCCTAAACATACACTCAAAATTGTAAGAAAACAGCTAGCCTTTTTTTATTACTCACAATTGCAACTTTATAACTCACGCTTCTGACTTTTTGTCGCAACTGTGTGACATAAATTCGCGATTTTTACTGTTTTCCGAAAATTGCTAGACATAAATACGTATTTGCAAGAAATCATTTTTCCATCAGAATTGCGACTTTTATCTCATACTTCGGTTTTTTTTTCACAATTGTGTGCTATAAACTTGATTCGCAATTGCAAGTTTTAAAGTCGGAATAGCAAGACACAGTATAAACTCACAATCGTAAAATTCCTCAAAACTGGATTTTACAACAAACAGTTGCGTCTTTTTATGTCACAATTCAGAGAAAATAAGTCATAAATCACAAGAAAATTGTCCGAATTGTGAAATTTGTATAGCCTGGCTTCCGCGACTATAAAGCTCATAGGAGCTTTAGGCCAAGCTGCCTTACTACCCGCCTTCTGGGAGGCGGGCTTCACCTGCGTCCATCAGATGCCTCTGTATACTACTGGACGAATCTACAACCAATCAGACGACTCATTCCGATGACGAATGCGTACCGATGAAACCTGAAGCCACCGTAACCAATTGTAGCTAGCTTCGTTAAAGCAGTAGGAAAATGTCTTTACTTACTTTAATTACTTCTGCTCTGTTTTCAAACAAAACCTGTCATGAAAATTTCTTCAAACAGCTGCAACAGCAGAGTCGAACGATTGTTGCTGCTCGGTACACGCCATGTTTGAACGCTGCAGAACTGCTGCTTCATCGCGTTACACCCGCCTCAGTCGTGACGGGGGCGGGGGAGCTCGTTTCTCATTGGTTTCCACTTCTTTGGGAATCTGAAATTCTCTAAAATGACAGCTTGGCCAGACTAACTTTGCTCGAGAAATAGAATGTAGCGTCTCAGGAAGTATGGGCGGGCACAGGATAGGTTTGTTCCAGATTCATATAGGAATGAAACAATGATGGTCCACTATGCTAGGGTATTAATAAAGTTTTAATTTGCAGAGTTTCTATAAATAATCAATCATACTTAATTAACACGTTAATCTGCCAGCCCTAAAGCACTTTAATTGACTTATGCCTCAGGAGTTGTCCGGTTACCTTTTCATTTATGCTATTATTATCTGTGCTGTGAGAAATTTGACTTGTACTGGCTAGTCATTAATAAACTAAACAAGGTTCACAGCAACATCAAAAAACATAAAGCCTCCACAAGCAACACAGCACAGTCTCGGTGAGGCTAATTTTCATCATCTAAGGCTCTAGCATTCGCTAAGTTGTATCCATTCCTTTACATCCAGATAAACAGACTCCTTTGTGCTCAACTCTTTCATTCTCCTTCATTTGTCTTTCCCCCTGCAGTTCATGTGGTCTCCGGCTAGCGGGTGCAGCATTTGGTGGAGCTGGTTTCATTAGTAACCCTGGGCGAATGAAAGGCCCCTCTGACTTATTAGCTTTAATTACTCTCCCTTTCTCTCACTCCTCGACATCTCTGAACCTCCCCAGCACCCTTTAATCTAGACAGACACGCTGGTCTTGGATGATTTCCTCTGAACAAGAAGTCAGCCAGTCTGACTAAACGAATTCAACAGTTCAAGGTTGCTATTGTTCCCTTGATGCCACAGGAAAAAAAAAGTGTGACAGAGAGAAAAGGTTGAAAGACAGAAAGGGAAGATGAGAAAACAAGAGAAAGAGACAGAAAGGCACTTTCCATTAATAGGGAACAAATTGGTGTCCCATTAGTTATTTAAGCATTACAAATCCCAAGTCTTTTGTTGTGAGAACTTAAGTTCATTTTTGTACAGTATATTTTAATAAAAAGATAAAGACATGTTAACAAAGGAATTTTTAGCATAAAATATGTTGTGTATATCAGATTAACTGCAGTAAAAAAATATATTTTTCATATATTATATAATATTATTTAATGTTCTTAATTCTGAGATTATTATAAGTTATTATAAAGACAAAACATCAAATATTTTGAGAAATATAAGTTTATATGCAATTCATTTCAGCATTCTGGCTTTTTTAATTTTATATTTTTATCTATTTAATTTGGTTATATAATACAAATATTTATACAATATTTATGATTTAATTATAATATCTGTTTGATATAATACTTATTGAAATCATGAGCCTCATACAAAATCAAATGGCAAATGAAACATCTCATAATATTTAATTTGACCTCCTGAGGTTGATGATCAACACTTTCGTCTCTGTTCACTGACCGTTTGCTGAAAAAGAAAATTGACTCTAAGAGAATGGAGAGTACAAACAATGACCGGCAAAGGTGACAATTGGATAGCCAGCCATAAAGTCTTGAATTAATTAAATGTAAGTACAGTTACAGCTTGAGGCATGTGCATGAGAATGCCAGTAATCTGAATTAACAAATTGCAAAGTTCTTTGATATAAAACAACACTTCTGAAGGCCTAGCACTAAAAATGGCAGTCTGTTGAAAGTATGTATGTTGACCTGACATATTAAATAAACTGTATTGAAATGGCAGTATAAATATTGTATATAATTATTATAAGTCCACTCAGAATAAAATAAATATGGATTCAATTTATATAGGGAAAATGGGTGTTTTCTGGTCCAATTGACAAATATTTCCATTATATATTGATCCATATAGCTGTCTCAGGTCCCTCGCCAAAGAAAAAGGTATTTTTTTAACTGTAAATACAAACAACTAAATATAAAAGATTAGTACACATTTTCTCACAAGCTGCACAATATCATTCATAAATCTGGCACAAACAATACAAGGTTAAAGCTTACACATAGGGTTATGGGTTGTTTTAATCAGTAACCCGAAGTATGAGCAACAATAATTTTAACACTAACAAAAAGCAACGCAGAAAACTAAATGCTAACAAAAGACACAATTACCATATAAAGTTCTTTAAGGCAACAAAAGGACTGATCAGATGTACACTAAGATTTTGCACCAGTTTTATCTCAGCCCTGCGGCTGTTTTTCAGGAACTTACATCAGACAATCTAATCGTGAGGGTGTGAGAATCGGTGAATAAACACGCCTACGTTTCCCCTGGTCAACAAGTAATGAATATAAACATGTCCCTCCTGAACTTCATGTAAAAAAACGAGCAACTATTGAATGTTCATCTATATCCTTTACAACCTATATGACACATTTTTCATCATTAATGCGTGGGCTGCACATTTACCTAAGCTAAGGGATTTCATCCTGCCTTCAAAAAGCAAACTGCTCTCTGTGGCCACTTACACAGCAAACATGAGTATTCTCTGAACCTTCTTCCAGTAAATCTTCATTTAAAATGGTATTGTTTTTAATTAGTACTGTCAAATGATTGATTGTGACTAAATGCATCCAAAATAGGTTTTTGTTTACATAATATGTTTATATAAAAAACAAACACATGCATGTGTATTTCTGAACTATATGCAGTTTGTATATTAAATGTAATATAAATTATAAATATAAATTATTTTAATATAAATATATACATGAAAATATATATCTATATATATGCTGCATGTGTGTGTCTTTATCTGTCCATAAACAAAAACTGGTAACACTTTACAATAACGTCTCATTTGTTAACTGCACAATTCGAGGCAGGCAGATAACAATCATAGAGTGGATAAACAGTCCAAGGTCGGTAACAAGATGGGTATACACAGAAAGAACGCTCAGAAAAGATAGCTGCTGCAAATCAAGACTTTGCGAAAGTTGGTGTGTTAGTCTGGCTTAAATGCAGTGTGTAATGAGGGTGTGGGTGTGGATAATTGCGAGCAAGTGAGTGTGAGTGCAAATCTGAAACAGGTGTGAGTGTGTGGTGCATGATGGGCAATTGAGTCCGTGTGAATGTTAATGTATCCACTGACATTAACAAACAATGATCTATAAATTGTTCTTCATTGTTGGCAATATTTAATAAAAATACATTTGTTCATTGTTTCAGTTGTTCTTTTTTTTTGTTTTTTTGTTTTTCTTCCATTCTCTCATGGATGGGGTTTTGGTTCCTTGCCGCTGTCGCCTCTGGCTTGCTTAGTTGGGGACACCTGATTTCCAGTGATCATCGTCGTCTTGACTACAGAGACAGTCTCGGCATTTGATAAAGTTTAACAAATGCTATAGAAGTATTGTTTATTTTTAGTTCATGTTAACTGATGTTGTTAAAAAATGCTAACCAATGAACCAACAATGAGCCTTGTTGTAAAGTGTTACCCAAAAACTTAAATTTTGGATGGAATTAATCGCAATTGATCATTTGACAGCACTATTTTAAATATAATTTTTATAAATTGTCTGAAAAAAATTTATTGGAAGTTTTTTTTTATTGTTTCAGAGCATTCAGGAAATATTCAAAAGCAAAATTCCCATTACGCTTGTAATTTGCTCAAATTGAATTGTAGTAAAGTATTAGGTTTTTCTTTTCACAAATGACAGTACAAATAAAACATGTACAGAGTGAGCAACATAATGCAATCAAATGTAGCAGAGCCTTTTTGAATAGAACAGCTTAACAACAATAACACACATGAATAAAACATGGGTTAAATGTAAAGTTTCCCACACTTTTCATAAATGAGATCAAACTTCTAATGCAAAGCATACTGCATTTCGATAGTGCTCCAAAATGTTACTGTTATTTTTTATACTTAAAAATGCAGGTGTTTTTATGTTTCATAAACACTGAAACTTTATTTAAAATATATACGATTTAATTATTAATAAAAAATGAAGCATTTCATACGTATGTGTGATCAAGGTTCGATTTCTAATAACCCAGCCTCCACCGAGATCAAACACTTTCTTCTCCACCGTACAAATCGAACAGCCGCCTCTGAGCCCAGAGCAAACTGAAAATCCTCTGATGGCTCTCTGTGTACTAACCAAAATGTAAAAACCTCTCAAACCCACCAACATGCAACAACTGCATGTTTCTAGTGATTATCGTCGTTTTGATTACAGAGACTGTCTCTGCATTTAATTAAAAAAATGATGATTGAGACTTATTGGAGGGAAAACGGTCAAAGAAAGTAAACAAAATAGGTCTCACAGAAATCAACCCATAAATCTTTCATTTTTAAAGTCCTCCACTTGTGATTTCACCCCAGTGCTAAAACAAACTCTGGTTAAGCATGTTACATAGTTATGTAATCCTCAAATTATTTTTCTGGATTTTGAGAATTGGCACATGCTTTCAGATAATCCCCTAATGCTGAGGAAAATTAATACAGAGGAAAAAACCCATGAGTCTCCTCGTTTTGATAATTGACATATTAAATGATGCCTAATTATTTTATCAATTACCTTCAATTTATTTCATTAGATGTTTCAACAGCACAGAGAGAGAATGGAGTGGAAAATTGATATATAATGAGAATCAATGTAATAACTTTTAATTGGTATGCTAATTACTTCTGCAAACTGATTGTCTCATCCTAACGGATTTGAGCAGATTCTTGCAGGCACCACAGCGCCTTCGTTGGGGGTTGATCTATTGACATTTGTCTGCGTTAGGGAGTGTCCTGGGGCGAAACTCCATTTCTTCGAAGAAGTCTTGATTTCTGACAGCTAGCCTGTTTATAAGTGTCGTGCTGTTAAAGAGACACTTCTCTGAAAAAAGGTTGCATTTAAATCGTCTTTACAGGCAGTGCTGTGACCAGCATGTGTTCTGTAGCTGCAGAGACAAAAAACATTTTATTTCTGCTCCAAAGAAGCTTTTAAGTGCACATGACCCATCAATCATTCAGTGTGTTTACAATGTGCAAATGTGACTGTATTATATAAACCGTTTTGAAGTCCACATCAAAATGAATCCTATTTACTTTTGAAAGGCACAATTCTGGTCTTAATGTCCATGAAAAGTATATGTTATTTCAAATCAAAATCATGCATTGAAAAATAACAACTTGCCCATCCTCTGATGGCATCATAAATCCCATGCAACGTCCAATTTTTTACAACCCAGTCAATCGCTGATGAATAAAATCGATTCACGACGAATGAGTGCTGCTGCTTTGTACTTGTAAAAAACGTTCAGTTTGAAGGCCCTTTCAAAATTGAGCAGAACATATACTCCGTATTGGAAATAAACCTGATTAAATAGAGGTCAACCTCTGATACTTTCTTTGTGATACTTACACCTGTCAGTGCTTGCTTAACTCAAAAAGAAAGAACAGCAAACATGACATTTTGAGTCATTTTTCATGTGCTTTGCAAAGAAAGACCGGCCTGAAGTTGCATACTACTCTGCTTGAACCTACCAGTAGACCCTGTATTGTTCCCTGATTTGTTTCATACAGCTGTGGAGTGGATTATTGATGACAACAATAAAATTTGCCCCCAATTTGGTACACTACTGTACTTACATGATAACTCCCCAGGAACTGTCTACTTCATTTAAGTGTAATATTCTGGACACCATCCACAATTGATATGTTAAGCCTATTTACTGGCCTCTGCTGTGTAACATCAGAGTAATTATTGGTAAATCTATGGGAATGATTTACTTAATTATTTGAGATTCCCAGTGTGTGCTTACACTGTGGTTACATACTACATACACAGTTACTATGCAAGTACACGGTTATTAGGAACACTTAATATAAAGTGAGACTTAAGAATTTGATGAGAACTATTTGAGATCCATGACTTTTGATTGTATACTTCGGAGTCTTGGCCAATCTGAGCAGTTTAGTGTCTTTTTAAAGCGATAGTTCAATAAAAATTTATTCTGTCATCAATTACTTACTTTCATTATACTTATTATATATACGCATAAGACCACTGGTCATCTTCGTAACATCATTCATCTTCCTCCACAGAAAAGAAAACATGGATAATGACGCACAGTGGAGATGCATGAACTGCATGAACATGCGTCAAAGACTGACACGGAGGAGAAGAAATTGCTGAATAACGTTGTTTTTTCTCACAGCTTTTCAAGACTATTTTAACAATGTCCTTATAACCTTTCTTGGCCTTGAACATGTCAGTTCTGTTGCTGTCTTTGAAGGGTCAGAAAACTCTCAGATTTCATCGAAAATATGTTGATTCACTAGTTCATACTTCCTCTGCGATTAATAAAATGCTTGTTTGGCGACCAGTGTTGGGGGTAACGCATTACAAGTAACGCGAGTTACGTAATAATATTATTTTTTCCAAGTAACTAATAAAGTAACACATTACTTTTTAATTTTAGAGTAATATAACTGAGTTACTTTTTCTAATTTTTTCACTGACAAGTCGACTCCTGTCATGTTGGGGGAAATCAGAAATACAGAGCATTGTGTGCGGTGTGTGAATTCAGTGTAGTTCTAGACTAAATGTGAATGTGCATTAATTCATCTCATGCTCAAAAAAACAGATTTAAAAATAAATAAATAAAATTAAACTAAACTAAAATATGATGCAAACCGGCAATAATTAAATGACACAAATGTATGTAATCTGATTTTATTAAACAATGTCTGCTGTTGACCTTTGATGATCCAGTTCAACCATACTTACAAGCAAAAATGACTGTGCTTCATTGTTTTTTTTTCTTCTGTATTCTACTTTACAGATGTCAATTTACTTTTTCTTCAGCCAGAGGTTTATTCATGACACTTTTTGGTGGGAAAGGGCTTTTACATTTGCTATAAATAGAACTTCTTATATTAAAAACAAACACTCAAGCTCTGCCCAAGTAACGCAAAAGTAATGTAACTTGTAATGGGCTAAGAGGGGGTCTCGCCCAGGGAGTAATTCAATGTAGAACCACCACTGACTAGAGGAGACTGAGCGGGGAAGGCAGTGGGATTCAAAAAAGAACATGCTAGAGGTAGAAAAGTGAGCTGTAAGACGGAGGAGAGAGTTACTGACAGGGTAATTGGGTAATGAGGAGATTGGCGTCAGCTGGCTGATCGTTCGTGCGTATTCCTCCTGAAATTCGTTTATAAAATGTTATTTTGCGTTCTGAAAATTTAAAATCTTATGGGTTTGGAACAATTAATTTTCTTTTTGGATTAACCATTTAAGGTAAAAAATATAAGTGTGTAGTTATTTATTTATTGATTGATTTTTAAAAGAATGGTTTTATTTATTTAGTGTACATGTCAGGTGGGGAAATTATCGTTTTGTATTTTGTATTGTTCTTTTAGATTGGGTACCAATATTTCATAAAAACAGAACATCCTGAGAAAGTGGCATACTTTATCTTCATTTGCTCAAAAGATACATTTATTTTAATAAATTCAGTTCTACCTCCATTGAAATATTCTAATAACTCTCAAATCTGGCATATTTTCATATGCAGCCACAGTCAAAGAAAACAATTCTATGAAACCAGTCAATAAAAGAATGATCAGAATGATTACAAACGTACGGAATCAACCTCGAACATTTCCCACGACACACATCAGCCTCCTTCGTTATCACAACTTCATCGCGTTACATTTAAGGGTTGAAACCTTGTTTGGATGATGGAGTGCTGTAATTATAGACTTCGCTGTCCTCATTGCTCACAGGTGTTGGGACCAAATTATAGAGAATGAAAATAATTAATCCTTGTGCAGACTAAAGAAGAACGCTGCGCTATGGGGGGTGATGGAGGTGGGGGGGGC
>JAUCMU010000047.1:11024044-11034951 GCA_032275025.1 Enteromius treurensis | reverse complement strand
AGGTGGCGGTAATGCACCTACTAAAGTTGGTTGCCAGCCGCCGTTAAAAACCAAGAAGAAGAAGAAGAAGAAGAAGACACTCACTCACTCAAGTCTTGATTTGCTCTGACTATCATTATGTCCGACAGAAGTTGTGAATGGTACAAAAATAGCAAACCGTACCCTACCACTTTTTTGGTACCTAAGGTAACTAGCACATCAAAGGGTACCAAAAGGGTGGAGCTAAACGCACTGCAGTTCCTTGAGTGTCTGACATGAATGGTCACTTTGGCGTGATACAATGATTGATCCCCTTCACTCATTCCGCTCTGCTGTCCGTGAGTTTATTTACATTGGCTTATTTTCAACCGCAAACACAAAAAATATAACAGTGCATTTTTTTTTTATATATATATTTTCACAGACAATAATTGTTTCTCTGTATGCACTCCTTTTCTGTTCTTGAGGACATCGCCCAAAAAAAACCCGCTAATTTTCAAAAGATTACTGTTATTGTGCATTGAAATGTAGTTTTAAGAATTTTTCAGGCGAAATGTAGTTGTTTAAAATTGAAATCTGTAGTTTATTTATAAAGATAGCACCTATTTTTAAAATATGATATGCTGATTTCGTAGCTCCAGGTGATAACCGGGCACTCAGTGCTAATGTATCCGCTGAGAGCAGCCTCAAGATCGGCTAGTCCTTCCAACATTTCCCGCTGGCTCTGACGTCTCTGTAGTGATAAACTTGTTATATTTAACAGGCATTTGTAGCCTCGTGCATCTATTATTTGTTCCTGGTCATACACTTTTGGCTTTGGGTGTTCTGTGTACCACTCAATGGAAACGAGCCATAAAAATGATATCAGAGATATCCATCTGGTTTGACTGATGGCTATGACTATGAGTCCTGTTTAAATAACTAATTTCTCAAATGAAGACTAATATTTAGCAAAGATGCATATTACTACAAATGCAATTTTTTTCACATTTTCCAAGGAAAAGTGTCTACAAAAATATTAAACAGCTGTTTTCAACATATAAAAACAATAAAAAAGCACACCAAATCAGCATATTGTAATGATTTATGAATTATCATGTGACATTTAAGTGACAGCTCCTGCTAAAAAACCTATCTTTGCCATCACAGAAAGTAAATTTTGAAATATATTAAAACAGATTTTTAAGCTGTTGTACTTCACAATATCACTGTTGTTTTGTTGTATTTTATAAAAGCAAAACAAAAGCAGCAGTGTACATATAAAATTGAAATGTTCCAGTAAAATAACTGCACTGGTTTTAATATTAAGCTAATTTGAGAATGCACAATGCTAATGTCCTTGCCATGAGGTTCAGTGAGCAGCACATCACCCCAGCTGCCCTCACTCTTTCTGCTGCTCTCTTTATTCTCCATCCATCTTGTTCTCGTTATTCTGTCCTCAGCTCACCTCAGTTCTGCTTCTCTCTCTCACCCCCACACATCTTTCATTTACTCTCTCTACACAACTGCATTTTTCCTGCATTATTTTTTTTTTTCATTTCTTTAGCTGAAAAGCTTTTTGTTTTCCCTCGACTGTAATATCAGCCTCTCTCCGGCTATCATTGTCCTTCGATTCACCTCTACCTCATAGCTACATTTCCCTCTCTCTTTCCCCGTCCTCGTGTTCCCTTCAGCCTTTAGGGGATTGCAGATACCTCCATAAATCTCTCAATTTCGATCCTTCAGTACAATGAGCATAGGATAGCATACGTGTGGTCAAAACTCTGCAAGCATTTCAAAGATGATGATCATTTTACATTTTCTACAGCATTATATTGGTGCTTGCAATAGCTAGTAATTTGCTAAGATGTTGGTTGCTTACTAGTACAACAGCACACTTCTCAGCAAAGCACATCATTTGAGCTATATTTTCATGTCTGGATTATACTGAGAAGGACAGCCATACTGCACTGCTCTCTCTCTCTGTCCTGTTCTGTTTAGCTCTGGGCAGAGCCTGCGTGTGAGTGTGTGTACTGTACACATGCATGCGTGTGTCTGAGAAATAAAAAAGGGAGAGAAGAACGGGGCTGTGCATTATTGACAAAACCATGCAGCAGAATGTCAAGGCCTCTGGGTGTGGGGAGAAAGAGAGAAAAAACAGCCTGTAAGATACAGTATAACGGCATTGATGTCTAAGAAATTGTAAGGCATCCCTCTGGTCATGTGGGTATTTCTGTCTGCGTTTTCAGAGCATGTACAAAAACTAGTACACTAGTTTTCTAAATTATTTAATTAAATCAACAGCAACATTTTGGATTTCAAATCTACACAGAAAAAAACCCCCACAATCCATCAATTAATTTTTTTTTATCAAATAAATGCAGCCTTTGTAAGCTTAAGAGACTTTTACAACCTACTGAAGTATATGTTATATTACACTTCTATTTAAAGCATTCTGAGTAGTACTGGGCATGCGCAACTATAGGACGAGTGACGTAATGAACCGAGACAGTACGTCAATGACAGAAGTTACACAAACAAATGACAAATGAGCTGAGAAAGCAGACAGAGCAAAACTGTCTCTCTCTGAACTTAGGGTTGGGTTCTACTCTATAAGAGCCACTATACAGATACATTTTGTGACTAGACGTTTTAGCAGGACTAACATTACACTGGGGGAAACAGTGGCCCTGTCCAACAGTGGAAAACTTCAGCCAAACCCACCAGAGATGAGTAAGGGATTAGAGGGAAAGGTGCAGAGGAGTATTTGCATCAGTGTTTCTGTAACTAAGAAAATCAAGAGGAACTACAGCTGTGTAATTCAAATACACTCATATCTCTGAGACACTTCTGCTTTTCCTCACGCAGCATGAATGTTATTTCAGAATATTAAACCGTCTTGGGAAGGAAGGATGTGTGAGGAACTAATGGACGGTGAGGATCAGGCAAAACTACCTTTCATATTCCACAGGGATGAATAGGATTACCAATACCAAATCCGAGCACATCCGCAAAAGTCTTGTTTCCATGGAAATCTCTTTAAGAAATACAAGATCAAAGTAAAATAATCCGGTCGGTCATCGTGTCACTTTTACAATCATGAATCTTTTAGTGGGACAGTGACTTTGATGCTTGTGCGCATTAAATTCATTAAAAAAAAAAAGAAGTGACCGTGCTAAAATCCTCAAATCCGAAACATGGATGACACCACACATTCACGCGGACAGCTACACATAAAAAAAAAAGTTTGTAATCAAGGCAAGAATTAAAGAATTAGCGAGCATAATGGGTAGAGAGTCAGTGTGTTGGAGATCAATTTACCTTATCTGACCATTAAAATGATTTGCTGGTGTTATCTAGCCTGGCTTCCGCGACTATAAAGCTCATGGCAAAGCTACCTTACTACCCGCCTTCTGGGAGGTGGGCTTAACCTGCATCCATCAGATGCCTCTGTATACTACTGGACGAATCTACAACCAATCAGAACCACTCATTCCGATGACGAATGCGTAGCGACGGAACCTGAAGCCACCGTAACCAATTGTAGCTAGCTTCAATAAAGCAGTAGGAAAAAGTCTTTACTTACTTTAATTACTTCTGCTCCGTTTTCAAAGAAAACCTGTCATGAAAATTTCTCAAAACAGAAATTCGAACGATTGTTGCTGCTCGGTACACGCCATGTTTGAACGCTGCAGAACTGCTGCGTCATCGCGTTACACCCGCCTCAGTCGTTTCTCATTGGTTCCCACTTTTTGGGAATCTGAAATGCTCTAAAACAGCAGCTTGGCCAGACTAACTTTGCTCGCGGAAAGAATGTAGCGTCAAAGGAAGTATGGGCGGGCCCAGGCTAAGATTTGTACTTACATTACAGTCTGAATTGAGAAAAAAAAAAGTTTTTGTGATATCTACGTGTGTGTGTATATATATATTACGGTTGGGTCGATAGACGATCTCATCATCCATCGCCGATGGCCAATAGACATCACGATGCTGAGCCGGCATCGCGACACTCCGCCCCGCCCCGCCCCAGCAGCAGCGGGGCTAGGTGTTTTAGTTACAACTAACCAACTGATCCCCTCCCCCTGGCTATAGGGACGACGATATCATCGTCCATCGCAATGTTTTACATTAGACATCGTACGATGCCAAATTGGTCGACATCGACCAACCCTAATATATATCACACAATTTGGATTTTAGAACTTCATGCAATTCTGGTAAAAATTTCAGAATTGTGAGAAAAAAAAAGGTTGCAATAACCTTGTTTAAAGTGGCGACAATGGGCTTCCATACCAATGAGATTTAACAATAACTGTAGTCACTACATTCTTGAAATTGTGTAATTTATCAACAGGTGAACTTGTATTAAATACAAGTAATAAATTTGGCATGAACATATGAAACAGAAAATATAGAAAAATGAAGAAATCAATCAAGTTGATTTATTGAAATCAAATGTGAAATCAACATTAAAATGATTAACAAAATCATATAAACACAACACAAATTGACCTATTCTGAAGGGATTATCAATTTTCTGATATTAAAGAACACAAAGTAAACTGACAAAAGAGGATTTTGAAAATGAAAGAAAGCCAAAAATGATGTAACACAAAACTTCATCTGAAAGTAAAAGAGAGGGAAATCACAGATACACACCATCTGTTCAGTTGTTCGTACACTAAAGTGCTTGGCACTTCTGCTTTGCACCTTTTTTTACTTGAGACATTCACATTGAGTATTTTGCCAGGCACAGGCAAGCAGTTCACTCATATAGCGTCCATATTTGAAAGTCAGTTCATCTTCATGGCAAAAAAAAATAAAAATACACTAATCCTATATTTTAAGGTATTTAAAGTTGTGTTTGCTCCTGGATTTCTGTGAAATCCAAGGCTCACAGTGAAAGGTAGTACACCAGAGGTCAGGTGTGCAGAAAGGTCACGTTATCAAGAGTTGAGGGTCGGCTGTTGAGGTCATCAATGTGTATCATTCAGCAACGACAACGGTTCAGTTTTATAGCATCGCCAAAAGAAGAAAAAAAACCTTTTGTGAGAAAGCATGCAGGCTGTCAGCTAATGAATAATGGAGAGCCATAATCAAGCAATGATCGTACCATCTACAGATCCAAACTCTTTCTCGTGAGCGCGCGTCAGGATCTCTTTGTAGAGGATCTCAGCTTCCTTGTACTTTCCCTGTTTCAGATAACATGAAGCCTGCAGGAAAAATAATCAATTATGTACCATTATGTAAAAATGTACAATTATTTGTATTACAGGTTATAGATGAAATATATGACGCTGGACCACAAAACCTGTCATAAAGGTCAATTTTTAATATATTTAATATATTTACGGTAGGAAATGAACAAAAGAACTTCATGGAACATGATCTTGAACTCAATGATTTCTTGCATTTTGCAATGTATTTTTGGTAATTGCTACAAATAAACCCGTGCTACTTATGACTGATTTTACGCTCCAAGGTCACATATGTTTATGTCTTAACAATGAAAGAGACATGAGTATGAATGATTATATTCACCAGGTTGTTTTTGGTCTTGGCAACATTGGGGTCATCAGGTCCAAGTTTTTTCTCGTAGATATCGAGAGCCCTGCAGTAATAATACTCCACTTCCTCATACTTCCCCTGATTCTGACAGAGCAGAGCCAGATTATTCAGCTGCTTGGCCACGTCTGGGTGGTCCCGCCCCAACACCTGAGCAATGCAAGAAAGAGAGAAATAAACACAGAAAACATCATTTTTCAAATTTCTTTTTAATCAACAAACAGGGCCGTACCTTCTCTCTGATCTCCAGGGCTCTCTTGCACAGTGGTTCTGCTTCCTTGTATTTTCCTCTCTTTCCGTACAGGACCGCCAAGTTATTGAGGGTGGCTGCCACCTGGATTTGAAATATGGAAACTGATTACAGGCTAGAGTATGGATCCACACCTTATAAATATAACAAAAGCTTTCTGAAAAATCACAGGCTCCAATCTTATTGCCGGAATGTACACATTTATGTGAAAAGTGCCATCGTTCCTAAAGGTTTCTTGATTTGAAGCTTGCAAGCACTGAATCAAGGCACTGAATCTTGGAAGACCTTTAAGACATTTAGTAGCAATTATAGTAGATAACATCCCAAGCACAACTGTATATTCACCCTGTTTTGTTGTACTTACAGCTGGGTGGTCGTTGCCCAGGGTCTTTTCTCTGATTGACAGGGCATCATTAAGGAGATGGGCAGCTTCCTTGTATTTATTCTGGTCCCTGAGAGAAAAGAAATACAACAAAGTCTTATTACGAGAGGTTTGTTATCTTCTTCTAGTGAGTAAAAAATTTAATTGCGACTTTTTAATCTCACAGTTCTGACTTTCTTCTTACAATTTAGACTTTAGACAATTTCGAGTCAGAATTGCGAGATATAAACTCAATTGCAGAATTGTGAATACTCTTGTTTTTCCCTTAGAGCTTGACTATGGTCAGTTTATATCACAAAAAGGGCAGAATTGTGAGATGTGAATTCGCAATTACATGAATTTTTTTTTAAATTATGAAATATGTTCTTGCAATTGTCAGAAAATTGTCTCTTTTTTCCCTCAGAATTGGACTTTATAATTGGCAATTGTTAGTTTATGTCGTGCAATTTTGAAAAAAAGTCAGATTTATGAGAAAACGTCAGAGTGCGAAAAATAAACTCACGATTGTAGAAAAAACCCTCTTTTTTCCTCAGAATTGTAAATTTATATAATGCAATTCAGAGAAAAAAAATAAAGAATTGTGTGACAGGAAGTTGCAATTACCTTCTTTTATTTTTTATGTAGTGGCGGAAACAGGCTTTCACTTAAATATTATTTTAATTTTAACAAGGAAAATTTTGGACCATCTTACTGATGCTTTTGTGTCTTTTATGATGCTCGGAAGCCCATTTACTGTCATTTTTTAAAATGTCTTTTTTTGTGTTTTATGTAACTAAGAACATACAAGTTTGTAGTCAAGTCAGGTCAAGTCAAGTCATTATTTATATAGCGCTTTTTGCAAGGCTGTTTGTACAATTACAGTACATTAAACAGGGAAATTGTGTATAATGAGATGGGAGTGAGAATAATGCCTCCACATGGGCAAACACACGCACCTGTAGACCAGAGCCAGGATGTTGAGCATGGTCGCTACATCGGGGTGGTCGTGTCCAGAAGTTTTCTCCAGGTCCTCCAGAGCCTGTTTGCACAGAGGCACGGCCACCTCGTAGCGGCCCTGAGCGGCGTACTGGATCACCAGGTTATGGAGGGTCCTGAGGCGAGCTGGGATCTCATACCCTCCCTGCTGAGCGGCAGCAAGCCCGGCGCTGTTGTGCGGGTGTGAGACTGAAGGGGGCGACAGAGAGAAACACTGGTAATATCAAAAATAAGAATTGTACGGTTTCTCGAGCTCCGTCCCAAATACCATTCTTGCCTCAAATACACACTTTGGTCATGTAATGCAGCATTCACTTTTGGGTAGTACACCAAAATGGCATCCAAAACACCAGTGCAGACTGAAAGGAGATGCAAAAGTAACGAGACGGCCAAATTCCCTTAAAAAAAGTTCCATAAAGTATGGCCTGTTCACACCAAGAACAACTATAACGTTAACTATATCAATGTTCTGTTTTATAAGAAACCGACACTGCCTTTATTCCATCTGGTGCTTTAGATGCTTGAGCGCTGTGTACTGTCAGCCTCAATAACTGAAAATGCAACGAACTGAAATGATTGTAATTCTTAAATGTTTTGGTACACAGAACAAAGCTCGGTCGCTTTTTAAAGGAAACAGTCACTGAGTTTTAAAAAGGTTTATGTGTAAAGAGTCCGAATTTGTCATCCTTTGCTATCAAAATGCATGCAAAAATGCTGAAAAACTGAACCTGATACATATTTTTTATTATGACGAACAAAAGTTTTGGGGTTAATTTGAGGTCATATCAATATTTTCAGAGTGCGCAATGACTTTAAGTCGTTTTTATACGACTTTTCACAGGATGGCTTCGAGTGCACTGACACTGTGACGTCTAACTACACGTGACGCGATGCTGCGAAATGCGATAAAAAGTATATTTACCACGTTAATCGGATTATCTCTGTTGATTATGTGCTTTATTCAAAGTTTAACATGTATAATATAAGTTTAAATATCATATTACTTATAGCCTTATAGCCATACTGAAAGTATTTATTCTTGAAAATAAATTAAAGCGAAGATGAGAGTTAAAACTGTGAACTTACTGCGAACCAATGAGCGTATTCCATAACAGAGATGTTATCAGTCACTAAGTATTTACATTTAGTGCTGTTAAAAAGGTTTAATGTTTATGAATTAGATTCAAAACGTATCCATTTTGTTGCGAGAGCAGTGTGCTTCTAGAGAGACCCCGCCCACACACGCTTCTGATTGGCTGTGATATTTGATTGATTCTGCCACGTTGCTGTGTTGCGCCGTGTCTACTGGAATCTTGTTGCGTTTAATGTAGTTAGGACAGGGCGTGAAGCTTTTGAATTATACCTAATTTAAGATGCTATAAAATATATGTTACCCTACTTTCTTACCCTGGTCATCTTCATCATTGGGAAACAAATCGTCCAGGGCATCTCTGGGAGTCTCACTGTTTTTGTCTTCCTAAAACAAAATCAAGGAAAAAACGATTTAGATATTAAATCTGTTTAATTAAATAAGCGCTGCTCTGTTACTATTATTCTTGTATATTAAATTATTGCTAGAGTCAGCTGCATCTTTGTCCACGCATGACTGAGATTTTAATGGCTCCATTAATTCAGGAAGTAACTGCATGAAACAGCCTTTCATGAAAAATAAATGACAAGCTGGAGGCAGCTGTCCTTTTAACAGATAGAGTGTCTTTAAATTCTTCCAATACAGAAAGAGAAAAATGAAAAACGTTGGACTGGAGCAAAGGAGAGAGCCTTCTGTTTGCCAAGGGATACATTTTCCTAATTCATCACACAGTAACAATGCAGATCTTCTTTGTAACATCTCCATCCAGCAAAACAGAGTAATCCATTCAAGCTGGCAATAAATCAATGCTGCCTACACTTACAGGAAGAAGGACACGGCTCATTTCCCAAGACAAGCAAAGCTAGTGCTGCAGAGGAGATTTAAGCCGGAAAAGTTCCCCTTTTATTCATTTATAAATTTAGTAAATGACTTATAAATGTATTAAACTGAAATCAGATACACCAGATTCACTAAACTTAATACCACTTAATTTCACAGTTACCAGGGGAACATTTTCTTATCTCATTTTTATATATATATTAGTTTATTTCAGTATGTGTACCATAAAATTTCTTTCTGCAGTGTAAACTTTTCATTTATCACTTCCAACAATATTCTAACAAATAAAAATTGAAATCAAGAGAAATCTGCAAAAGGGTGTTTTTCTTGTGCCAGTATGATGTAGACACTTACCTCTGGTGAGACGCCATCATCATATTTCTTGAGCTGGTTCATAAACTCCAGATGTTTCTTCTCTTCCTCCAGCTGTGCGACACTCTGTTCGCTCTTCTGGAGTTTCTGCTGGGTGTTGGCTAGCTCATCTCTTAGCCACTGGTTCTCCTGACAGAGACGTCGGACCTGAGCACGCAGCTTCTGCTTTTCTGACTCCACTGCATTCAGGTGGTTGGACAGGGCCATCATCACCTAATATGCAATTTAGGTGATGTGATATTTTTACATTATTAACTAGTTCACCAATAGATGTTATCAAAAGACTATCCACCACCTCTGTGGTGTTCACCATATCCATTTGACCCATGCTGCACTGTCATCATCTCTCACCTGTGCTTCACCCAGGCCCAGCTCAATCATCTCCACAGACTTGCGCAGCAGACTGGACTTCTCGTGAACCAAACTGGCCTCCTCATCTTTCTTTAAGCACTGGATAGTCTCCACTAGACTCTGCAGGATGGAGTTGTGCTCGGTCTTGAGAGCTTCCAGACCCTGAATCACCAGTTTAGTGTTGGAGATGATGTCCTCTTGCGTCAGCTTACGTATCTCCTCATGTGGGTAAACCATGGTGGACATGCTCTGTGAATGGAGGTTTTGGAATGACAAATGAATTAGTAGTAGAACTGGTATTAAAAGTCTACTGTTTGATGAAGTTGTCATGTATTGAATCTGAATAAAACACAATTCTTTCCAAGAAAAAAGAGACGGAAGCAACAGTTGTGAGTGGGGTCCTATATCCTAGATCCACCCCTGTCTTAACTGTGTTAAATATTTTTAACACTGTTAAACTGGAATAATACATTTTCTCAATTAACGCTCTCACTCTGAAAGCACTAATATACATTTGAAATATGACTGGGTGATGTAGGCATAACAACATAATATGCATCATGAAAAATTAATATTCAGTTTTAGATGTGCTAAAGATGGCACTTCATTAACAATGTTATTAAATTATTAGTGTTTTTAGAGCAAGCGATTGTTACATAGTGTGGTTAATGTAGAAACTCTCTTGATGAGGAATAATAAGAAAATATACTTTTAATCACAAGTGCTCAGGAAACAGGAAAAATGTAGGAGGAAACCACAATCTACAAATGAAAATAGACAGAGAATAAGGGAGAACTGAAGGCTTATGAGCACAAAGGGAACTAATGAGATAATTAATCACGCAACAGATAAACATGATGATTAACTGAACAAGGAAATGAACTCATAAAGACAGCTTGCTGAAACAAAACACAATCCAACATTGACTCTGGAGACTCTGGAGATTCAAAGCTGGGAGGAACCAGTGGAAATTTATGAGATTCAGGGCTGGGTAGAACCAGCGGAGACTCAGGAGATTCAAGGCTGGACTGGACAAGTGGAGACTCTGGAGATTCAAGGCTGGACTGGACAAGTGGAGACTCTGGAGATTCAAGGCTGGACTGGACAAGTGGAGACTCTGGAGA
>JAUCMU010000047.1:11004122-11021841 GCA_032275025.1 Enteromius treurensis | reverse complement strand
TGAGCAACGCTGAGAAACAGCCAATCAGAGCAGACCTCCTCATTAATATTCATGAACCTTCCAAATAAGGCAGAAACAGACTGTTTCATTCTAGGGTCAAATTCTAGGGCATTTCTTTCCCTTACCTAAGCCACATACCTTATATGTACATATCAGAGAACAATTTAAAATATTCTCTCAATGCATTCTATGGCACCTTTAATTTGTGTTATGGTCTTACGGGTTTGGAGAATTAATGACAAAATTTCCAATTTTCTGAACTGAGATATTTATCACATGTGATTGTGGTAATACTGTCACAAACACACAGCGTTAAACACAGTTGCTTGCATCTAAAGTGAAAGTAACCAATCAAGAGAAAAACGTGCCAGTATATTAGATGCGTGCAGCTCTTAAAGGGACACAACTAAACATGCCATCGCTTGTCATAGTATTTAGTTTTGAGTAAACTATCACAGGGATAGTTGTCCCACATGTTGTCCCAAACCAGTATTAAATTTCTTTCTTGTGCACAGTACACAGAATAAGATATTCTGAGTAACCAAACAGTAGCTGGTCCTCATTAAATTCAACAGAAAAAAGAAACTCATTCAGATAAAAACAAGCTGAGAGTGAATAAATGATGGATGTACAGTAGTGTAGAAGTATATAGTGTTTCACCTTTCAATACTGCTGAATACACCTACTCTTCCTGAAAAATAAAAACACTGTTTGTTTTATTCATATTATGTTTATTTGTAATGTGTATCTTTTCGAACAACAAAGATACAATTACAACGATGTATATCTGTGCTCATTTTTTATTTTATACTTTGTTACCTTGAAAGGCTTTGTTTTTAATAAAAAGGGCAAATTAGTTTGTCTGTACTGCTCAGACAACTTGCAAAATAGTACAATCGATGACAAAGAATCATCGTAATATGATATTTTCACCCACCCCTACCTCTGTAATTTGCAAAATAGTCACCTTGAAAAAGAAAAACACCTTGAAAAAGAATCTGGATAAAAACCGTGAATTGTGATTTCCCCAGAAAAAAAAACGTGATATGATATTTTTTCCATATCGCCCACCCCTAGTGCTTATCTTAATTTTCTTCATCCGATTTGGTAGAAAAATAGCATTCCATCACTTGCTCCCCAATGGTGACCCCTCACCACTCTGCAGTGAATGGGTGATAAAAACATCTCAACAGTCCACACCCCTCCAGTCCATCAGTTAGGCTAATGTCTAGCCAGTTTTTAAGAAACAATACCATCATTAAGATGTTTTCAACCATCACTTCAAGACAAAATATTCTTCTTTTGATTCCGGTGAGATGGCTCACTTATTCACTGGATTTGGGGCAGTTGGTGTTGAAAGATTTGACAGGAAACTGTGTCGTGCATGATATTTTAGCTTTAGAAAATGAATCCATCCAGTCAGAAATCAAATGTTTTTATACACATTCTTTTCAGAGTTCCTCGTCACATTTGGACCAATGTAAAGGTCTGTTAGTGTGTGATCCTCAATTGTTTAATATAATTACGATCCCCAGTTTTGCTCTGTAAACCATTTACAAAGCTTTCAAATCTGTTTAGAGTGAGTGAATCTATTACAGCCTCTACTGAACTAACCGGTCATCCCTCTCTAAAATCCATGGTAACAATGAAACAGAAATAGAACACAAATATTGAGTCAGTGATGAAATCTGAGAGATAGAAAACAAAAGGTGGATGTGCAGTGATGCCAGCATGGCCGTGCCATTAAAACTAACAGTATAAATTCTGTATTTTGTATTTATTACTAACCGTATAGAAAAAGCCCTTGTTTGTTTTCTGTAAACACTGCATGTTACATTAAAGAAAATGAAGTTGCATTGTGACAATATCTATCTATCAAGTGTTGGATCCTCTAAATGTAATGCTAATTTAACGGCTCATCGTTTGCTGTTTCCAGGTGTCTTTCCTGGATAACCCATCATCAAAAGCTCATGGAGATTCTTCTGTCGCTGCCATTGTCTTTAAAGAGGCTGTCACAACACAGAATGAGGATTTCAATCGATTCAGTTCCCTAGATGCTAAAACTTGATCCAAAAGCAGCTGCAGTACATGTTCAGCATGTTATTTCGCTTTGTGATTCACCAATCATGAGTCAGTGGGGAAGGGTTGGCTTCCTAAATGTTTCAATATTCTGAATTCAGCGACAGGCTAAAGCTAGATGTTATTTATGGATTCTAATGCATATTACAGGCAAGTCCTTACCTGAAAGCTTCAAATGCATCTGGATCGACTGACAAATAACAATGAATAAAATTAAAAAGGAAAAATCTAGAATTCTTATTATTAATTCAAAAATACCATCACATTACATTATGAGGTCAACATTTTTTTCATCATTTTTTAGACCTGTTGTCTCTGTGATATAATTGTATGTTTTATGATTTCTTTGTGATCTTCTTAATGTTGGTTGCACCACATTCCTGCGAACAGAAAGACAAACTGCGGAATTTCTGTGGGGAAAAAAAGTTTGCTACACCAAACTTATTTTCATTTGTAGAATTTTTAGTTTCCTCCTTATGATATCAAGGCATGTTTAACTTCCGGAAAACGTGTCAAAATTCATTTTAGAATTTTCGAAATAAGGCTTAGAAAACATGCTCACCATGTACAGGTATATTCAACTCACTGTACAGTGAAAAAGCATTGATTTGCAAACCATTTAAACTAAAAAATGACTAGTTCACAAATAAGATTAATATTGATATTGAAGAAAAATATGCATATGCATGAGTGATGCATGCTGCTTTTAGTGATGTTCGCTAATTGCATTTGCTAATATTAGTCAACTTTGGAACGATTAAACTGCTGCTGTGCTGTAAATTGCAGTATTGAAAACACCACTGATAATAACGTCAGAAGAATTTAAACTGAGCATGGTCAGATCAAGCAGACACTATAATGCACATCTGATCATTAATGCCTTCGCATGCTTTCACTTCAGCACTTTTATTTTTTTATTTATTTCAGCACTGGCTTTTGTGAACGTCAGTGAGCGAGGGCCTCTTATCTAGACTGCATTATTGACATTGACTGTTTGCTGAAGCGAGGAGTGGCCATGTGTACAGACAAATGCTCTAAACCTCTTCCTCCTGATGTATAAACACGCCGTGAGATACAAGACAGTTTGAGATTCATCTTAAGTCCTAATCTTTAATCAATAAAACGGTATACTGTTTGTGTGTGTGTACCGTATATATATATATATATATATATACATATATATATATATATATATGTGTGTGTTTATTTACTTAATACATACAGAATTATATAAATTGTTGTTTAGTGTTTCCTCTGAATTTTATATATATGGTATATCTTGTTTATAATGACATTTTGTAATTTGTGGGTGTGTTTGTGTTTTGTTTTCTCCGTCTGTTTCTGCATGTGTGTTGCACCATATTACAGGCAGACAAACATTTTTCAAATATTAATTAAGTGATTTTGTTGAAATATTTTCTTAAAGAAAATAATAATGGCAAATTAAGTTTTCATAGAATTTTTGCAACAAGCATTTTCTTCATAATTTCAATCCATTTTTGAATGCATACCTTCCAAAAACCATATCCAACTACATTTCTATTCAGAAATAAGAATTGCGGTGCTGTCCGTTACAGTATATCACTGTATAAATGGATAAAGCGTTGTGTAATTTTTTTTTCTTTTGTTGTGTGTATTATTTGTATCTCTTTTCTTTGTATTTATGTGTAAAACGTAGTTGCTACTATATTTAGGTGTACTTACTTGTATTCTATGTATTTTTTTTTTTTTTTTTTGAATGTCTCATTTTTTTTATTAACTGCATTTATTGTCATAATAACTAAGTCCTGAGTCAGATCATAGCTTAATACATGTATTTTTGAAAATCATAGAATAAAACCAATTATTATAGGTTAGATGTTACCACATGAAACACAATTTAAGAACATGCCAGGACATTACAAGCAGCAGAAATAATGTGTTTGCGCGATGACTTCACAGCCATTAAGTTACGTGTACAGGGTGTAGTCAGAGACAGTAAACATAACATCTCCTGCACTGTACTTGGTGTCTATGAGTCTGAGAGTGTGTATATGGTGTTGTTAGACAGAGCAGGCGTTAGATATGCTGTAATAGTGTATTTCTAGGTATGTATGGGATGAGTGTGAGGATGGGGTGTTGTCCTGAATGATGCATAACTGCAGATGCATGTGAGACAGTCCATAGGTCATTGTACAATCATTTGAGTTTATGACAGAAAGCACCCTATTCACACAATACACTCGATATTACTTACACTACCACAGAAAACCACGGTTTAACACCCATTTAAGTGTAAACTAAACATTACAGTATTAGTATGAGTAAAATTATTAACGTTACCTCAGAGAATAAACACAACGTATAATTACACTGGCTGATGCTCATTAACATCTCTCAACATACCTGTTACGATCACCGCTGCGTCCACTGCACTATTGTCCAACACCGTGTAAAATCAAGGACAAATGAATAAAAAAGGACATCTCATATCCAGAAGCGGACGACGAGGAGAGGTCAGCAGCACCGAGAGCTGGACCGGCACTGCGCACTTTCTGCGGCTGCGCTCAGCCAATCCTACTACGGCGAAGGATCGGCTCATTCATATTCATTAGGTAACGTGACGGTCTGTCCTGATTGGCTGAAATGCAGTAAGCAGGTGGCGCTTCGAATAAAAGAGGCGGTAGAAAGCTGGGGAAGTGCCCTATAGGCTCGCTTATGAATATTAATGAGACGGTGTGACTGGACTTTTCAGGAAAATGACCAAGCGACGTCAAACGTCACGTAATGAAAATTCATACTTGAGGCCTTGAGGGAAAAAAAATCTGATCAATTAAATTTAAGGCAAAGAGCTGGAGCTGGAGCTGGAATTTCACTTAGCATGCAGTTAGTGTGTTTAGTAGCTATTTTATTAGAAGAAAAACATAAATGAGATTTACACATATAACGCTCACTGCTTTAATTCGTATTCCGTTCCTGCCACTGTTACTTCACACTGCTAATCAGTTATTACATCTCCCGGGTTCGAAATTATAAGAAAGGTATTTTAAGTATATTAATTTTTTTTTTAAATTATACATGTACAAATACATTTTCTATTTAATTTCATTCTCACCGCAATAATGTAACGGATGACGTCAGATCACGGCTTACTTTGATTTTACCGCCATCTGCGGGCAGAACACAGAAGTGCACGTGACCTAAAAGCTGGTTGGACAAATATGAAAATTGACATGTGGCAGTTTTGTGCATTACTTACAAGTTCAGTTGGTTATTTAATTATTTGAAATGGTTAAATAAGATGCAGCTACAATTAAATACAGTAGGCCTAACACAGATATAATTTATCCTTCACGGTCTTTGTAAATGACTAAACCATGAATCCCACTTGATTAGTAATGATAGACATGCCTTATATTTCAGAAGTCCGTTTTGTCAAAAACTTGAAAAGGTGTTTAGAAAAAAAGTGTTTCATGAAGGTTTGTACAGTTACGTTAAATGCAGAAATAATAGTACAAAAAGTAGGGAAAAAGTGATGCGCGCCATAATGTGCGCCATTCATGTTTTTTTATTTTATTAATATTTGCATGTAATCTTCCATGTCTTTATACATTAAAATATATTATTAGCAGAACTAACAGCAGCGTTCTGCTTTGAGATGTTTTCCACATCATGAGAACAAAAAAGAAAAAAAAAAAAGAAAAGAAAGATAACTTATATACAGTTATCCTTTCAGTCAAGGAGCTCCCAAACACACTAGTTAGGTAGTTTTGAAGCTGGGATGCTGGTTTAAGCTGGTACTTTACTGGTTTCTGCCGGTCACCAGCACAAACCAGCAAAAGGACCAGCTTCAAAAACTACTTAACTGACTTGGAGTAATAGATAGTAAAGTAGTAACTAGTAATGAGTAATGTATTACATTTTTAGAGTAATGAGCCCAACACTTCTCCTTAAACAGAAGCATGAAAATCATTAGTAATGTTTGGTGATGTAAGGGTGAAATGTGTAGTCTGAATTATACAGACTGTTATTATCATAGTGATTTAAGCAGAAAATGTCTGAAGCTTGAAGTCAGAAAGAAGTACAATGAGAAAAGACAAGCATAAATATTGGTAACCAATACAAAAGGAAAGATTTATTGAAAAAAATGCTGAATAGAGATGCCCAAGTTGCTTCTTTTGTTGTTGGACAGGTATGGGAATTATTTCTTATGTGCACCACTCTTAAAAACTCACTAGTTATCATTGAAATTCACATAAACTCAAGAAACAGATAGCTTGTGTTAATTCCAATCGATAGACGGCAGTGTAGCGTTTGCATTGCAGTACAGCTTAGGCTGGAAATAGCTGGTTTTAGCTGGTCTCCCAGCTTAAACCAGCTAAGACCAGCCTGGCAAGCTTGAAATGTGGCCAAAACCCCTCTGCTGACCACCTGAAACAGGGTTGGTCTCCCAGCCAAAACCAGCAAAAGATGTTTGTTTTTTTTCTGCAGGGCGATGCTAATGCTAGTCTGGAATACTACTGAATGCACATTTTCATGGGAAATACTCAACAGTTGGCATGATACTTACAGGCTAATTTGATGTATTTGTAATATACACTAGATCGATTTTCTACAATCAACAAGTAACTTGAATCTAAAAAGGATTATACTTTAACATTTACAGCGTTTAATGTCTTCCGTTTCAGAACACAAACAACACAAACAGATTTTCTTTTAATATATGTCATTTATTTGCACAATCCTCCAGTAAGTATTTATCAAATACTGAAAAGAAAAAAAAACCCGCCGGTTCACTTTCTTTTTTTCATTTACATGTTAATGTCTGAAAACAAAACAAAACAAAACAAAAAGTCTATAAAAGAGTTCAACTCCTTTAAAAAGGGAAATAGAAAAACAAATAGTAAATGTTAAAAAAATCACAATGCAGCCATGGTTAAAATCATTTTAGTATTTGTATGACACTTTAAACCAGTATAAAGGATATGAAATGGCAGTATACTGTACGTTTATGTACACACGTTACAGAGAATAGAAGAAGAGAAACTTTCCTCAGTGGTTCGTTCAAAATCAATACCGTCGAACCTAAAAATAAGGTTTGTGCAAATGTCTGCATTTCTATTTGAAACAGACAGATCAAATATTAGTGTTCTCTCAGTTTAACAGATTAAAAGAAGAAGAAAAACATCTCATGTTGCCCTAAAAGTAGTGCTTAAAAACAACCAGAGGCCCCAAAAAATGGTTGAACAAACCTCAGCAGTCCACCTCAAAAAACGAAACCAGTACAAAAACTAGGTTAAAACACAGAATGAAAAGAACAGTAACAGTTCTGTTCATGAAAGACACGAAAACATCGATTTTATGCGCAATGTAACTATATCGCAGTTTGCGCTTGGCTGTAAAATAACGCCACAAGCCATACCAGCAAACTCAATGAAATGAATACTGAAGACCTCTTTCTCTCTCTCCCGCACATTCAAACACACAGATACAACCACAGGTAAAGCTGCTATCACCCTCCCTCAGTATTTACAAACAGGCAATTTTGTAAAGGGACTTTTGAAGAGTGAAAGAACCTAAACAGATCCACCACAGAAGTTACCGTTTTCATCCCAACAATCTTTTAGTTTGAGCCCTTATTAGCCGACACAGCCTTCCAAAAACACTTGGCAACACAGTCACCGTGAAAGATGGCAGGTAGAAATGTTAAAAGAGTAAAAAGTTTCTGCTCGTCGCCCCACACAGAGGGAATAAAATGGGCTTTTTAAAGGGCTTTTTAAAGCATTTTACAAACTGAAATCTCCCTTTAGATTGAACCCACAAAAGGCTGCCTCCTTCATACAAAATACCAAAGCATATTCACTCAGGTAATGAACTAATAAAGTACTTCATTAAATAACCAAAGACACTTTCTTAATCTTAATGTGTTCACGTTACTAAAACTTAAAGGACGTGGCCTTTAGATTTCACAGCTACGCTAAATTCATTCAACAAGCAGTAACACAAACTCCTCCCACCGCTTCGGTGGCCCCTCCCACTTGCATCTGAACTCCTCCCACATGTAATTTAAAGAAACAGACAGTTCACCCGAAACTGAATCCTCTTCCAGACATGAGAACTGATCCTCGTACGACTCTTGTCGTAGGATAGTTCCTTTAAATATAAATATTAACCACTGCAAATTCAGTCAAGCTCACTTCATAACTCCCACCCTATAATATTGTACACAGAACAATTATCAACATGGAAAATTTCACAGAAATAATAACAAACTCTAACCCAACAAAGTGCAAACTGAAGCTGCCGTACGTGCCGGTACGATTCCTACCACAACATGTGCTGCTCATCTCGAAATAAAAGACGGCGTTCGTTTCAGACGAAAGCAACAAAAACGACAAGTAACATCACGGACGACATCTCTGTTGAAGACACAGGCTTTTAAATTGACCATTTCCACAGGAAAATCCATTTGTCTGTTTTATCCCACATCTGTAAATTGCCCTCGTGCTGAAGCAGCAGCAGGTCACATGGGCTTGCTGTAGCCAAAGATTCCTACAGGGAAGTGTTTGACGTGAGTCGGCCACTGTGCGGCGAGCTGGAAAAACTTCACGTCGTGCCACTCCACGCCATCAATGGACACTGCAGAGACAAAGACCACATTAAACTGACTGCTGGGAGAAGTCGCACAGTTATATGTCTAATTACAAATACACAATTACTGTAAAAACACGCTGCAGTCATGTCTAAGTAGTAGCAGAATCTGAGTTGAATCATATTCCATGAACCAGAAATGAAGTACTTGAAATTAGACTCTAAAATACTTGTAATCAGACTACAGTTTATTTTTTATTGATTGATTCTTTCAAATTTCTTTTACATTTTACAGATATTTTTTTTCTAGCAAGTGTTTTATTTTGATCAATTTAATTTTAAAATTGTTTATTTTATTTTGACCTTTTTTATGATTGAATGAATTATTAGCTTTTCATTAAACTCCCTGCAGTTCCTTCACAAAATCCTGATATGATTCAATTTATGTTGTTAATAACTACGATCGTAATATATTTTATTTGCATTTTAATATCAATATGGTATAATATTACTCTATTTAAAACAATGTGAGAAACATTAAAAGTTATTAAAAAGCAGCCTGATTATATTATCGTAAAATGTGTAATTTAATGGATTATGTAAATAACTTATATTTTCATTTTCATTTAATGGACTACAATTTGAAAGTAATCTACCCAAATCTCACTGCAATAAATATTGAAATACAGTATTTATGATATAGCCTGCTAAAGACTTTGGGTTCAGTATGGTTTTTATTTTTTTATATTATTTATTTTTATCTTTTATATTTATTTATTATTATTTATTTTATAATTTTTTTTTTCCAGTTTTTGAAGTCTTATGTCTTTTGAAGCTGTATTTATTTGCTAAAAATGACACTTGTCTAAATGACACATTTAGACAAGTGACCACAGGGCGGCAGTAGAGTACAGCAAACAAATTAGATTTTCACTATCAACTTAAATTTCACTATATAGTGAGGGTTTCTACACTGAACTGTGTAGGTTTGTGTCTGTGTGCTGGTTTACCCTTCAGCATGGTGTGCTGGTGTTTAGCGGTGCAGATGAGTCTGCTGATGCTGTCTATCACCTGACTCTTCGAGTCCACATCTTTCTCTTTTAGCTTCTTGCTCAGGAAAATCACTGAGAGTAGAAGGAAACCAGATGTAAAGCAGCAGGAGCAGCACATGGGAGATACATGACCCAATTTTGCAGCTCATTTTAACACACCTTTCTTGTTTTTCTCCTTCATGACAACGGTCATGGCCATTCCAGGAGGAGGTGTAGGCTCCCCTCCATTAGGGATTCGCGAAACCTGCAGCGAGCGGAAGTTGCTCTTCAGCGTGTTTTTAATTCCCACATCTCTCTTCTCGCCTTCTTTCTTTTTCTCTGCACCCTGTAACGTCCAGTAGTCCACTTGAAGACCCATCACCTCCCCACCTGTGCCTGGAGAACTGCATACACATATGTTTGCGATGTAAGTGTGAAGTTAATTCGCTGGAACCAGTGGTCACGTTTGACACATTTCCATTTTCAACCTCATTTCCCATTGAAATGCTTCATTAACCATGTATTAAATTGTGGTCTCCCAAAAGAAAGAGTCGACTCTGAATCATTGAAACGAGTCGCTTTTAAAACAAATACCAAGGCGTTTCATGTTGATGTCAAAATGAAACGTTAGCATACTGATGCCTACTTGTTGGTCTTTTACAAATAGTTGTTAATGACGTATTTTAACGTGCATCAGACATGCAAGAAATCATCTGTATGCAAGAAAATAACAATGAAAGAACTCTCATGCTATGTTCACACCAGACGCGACTTGCGCGAATAAATCGTGTTATTCACGCATAGTTAGAAGCTTAAACATTTTGAGTTCACTCGTGCGTGAAATTCGCTTTACAGCAAACGTGAATTCGCGTCATGGGAGTGGCTTCTGCCAGGCGGTTCAAGTCTCTGTAGTGGTTAGACATGAGGTAAAATTCGTTTTGAGTATATCTAAAAGGCAAACTTTGGTTTAATGAATCTAGTTTTTATTTCCTTTTTATTCCTGTTTATATTAATGAACGAAGATGTATCGTACAGCGACGATGATTTTGTCCTCCATAGATTCGGAATTCTGCCTCCGTTTGCTAGTAATCACGTCACTACTAGAGCAAGCTCCTGATTGGTTAACGCGGCGCGAATTTTTGCCCAATTTCAGATTTTTCAACGATTCGCGCAAAATGCTCAATCCGTGCAGCGTTGCAGGATGTCTAATCACGTCTTTGCATTGACTTAACATGTAAATCATTCGTGTCTGGTGTGAACGCACCATCAGTACTTAGCTGCGCTCACTAGCCCTGTGGTAAAGTGTCAGGGTTGCCAGATCCTTATAGAAAAAACAACAAACAAGGACAAGCGCAAAAACACTAAAACACCTAAAAAAAAAATCTCATACCTGCAACAGACCACTTTATTAACAGTGGCTAGCTTTATGAGCTAAGACCAAACAACATACCTAAAAGTGCTTGTAAATATGAGGACATGGCAACCCTGCAAGGCAGTGCTCTCTAAATCAGCCTAAACTAAACACAGCATGTCTATCAGCAGTAGTTTAGATAAAATCGACAGACAAAAAGAGTCATCAGGCAGAAAATGGCACATAACAAATAGCTAAATTAATCACCTGCAAAAAACAAATGTTGCTGTGGTAACAAATGTGGGAGTGACTGCGAGAGTGACATGGCCACTACATCTTGAAGTTGGTAACCCTTCATATTTTCTTGCAATAACTTTGTTAACAGGGATGAGTGGTCATGTTAGACTCACTTCCAACCTCATTTCTTTACGATTTGTTGTCTGGCAAAATAACCAGGACACTTTGGCGTTTACGCTACACCTTTTCACAAGTGCATGCACGGTTTCTCGTACCCTGCTCCAGAGAGACTGGCAGAAACGGAGGGGGATGACGGAGGGGTGGAGGTCATGTCTTTCCCATACGGTGTTCCCGTCTGTGCTGGAGGTGAGGAGAGCATGTTGACGCTCCCCACCATCACTGCGTCATCAGAGTCCACTGCCAGACGACACACACAAACACTAATCAAACATCTCTCACAGCTGGTACTGTTTTCATTGTGTTCCTGACTCAAGTAAGTCCTACCTGATGTAGATAAGCTGTGCTCCACAATTCCCACTTTCACCAGCTGCAAGAAAGCACATCAGAATCCTAAATTACACTGGTCAGCTATGTTTGGAACAGCATATAATAGTTTGTACGGTTTTTGTAGTGTTTTTTTGTATGCACAGAATACCCCCAAAATGTGCAATCCTATGGACAATACTGTAGCCCACAATGCAATGCGTCAGACTTAACATTACCTTTGTAACATGATGGAACCAACCGCTAGTCGTATAAACTGTGATCTTATTCTTGATGCCAAGTATTTGTTTATAATTTAATATAATAAATATACATATAAACACATGTCTTACTTTAAAAAAGTATGGGATATGTGCCTTTCTGTATTGCTTTTGCAATGGGACAACCAAGTATATCTGTGGAAAGTGCAGCTGACACTTTAGAATAACAACAACAGAGAGAAAACGGAAGAGAAAAACCATTCTCACCCCAATGAACGGGACAAACTTCTGGCAGGAGTCTTCGTCAGGGCTGTAGAGGTCAGATAGGAGGGAATGGTTAGCACAGGGCTGACAAGACGGGTAATGTTAAGCTGTCAGTGAGGGCGGATGGTCTGAGAGATGCGTGGGTGTGGGGGGGGGGGTGAGAATGGGGGTGTCAGATCAGATAGTGTGACACAGAGTGGTGCCCTCTAGTTGACAGAGTGCTGTGAGGCCACAGTGAGTGTGAGGGCTCATGCCATGAGAGGACGCTGGGATAGCTTCTTACATCCTCCACCAATGTAAGGCCGCAGGCTATGAGGGCACTTCATTATTGAACTCTGTCATTTTTTAATCTTGCTCCCAAGAGTCTTCTACAACTGACAGAAGCTGCTCTCCAACACTCAACAAACCAGAACACAAATATCTTCCAAGTTTAGTCGACTGTAGTTGACAAAAACAGAGCTGTCATCTCCTGTAGCCAGACTTGACTATCAGCATAAAGTCTGATCCACGTTGTAGCCTTTTCAGGTCAGGAATCACCTACTTAGACGGGATGTCTGACCAACATGTACAGTGACCAATCACAACTGAGAAAGCTCCTGCTTTAGTTGTCTCAAATAAAACTCCACCAACTTTGTCAATGTTTTTTAATTTTGCGCAAGCCAATCAACAAACAGCTTACTGAGATCAGAAAACGGCATATAACATTACGAGATGTTTGCACAAGTGACACTACAAAAATAATCTAGAGCAATAACGCGATGCAAATATCCGCTTTGCTTTTGGTATCCACACACCATAATAGTTTCCATCTTAACAAAAGAGTCAAACTATTTTAAAATAAATGTTTAAGACATTTTTGAAGAAGAGTTAACATTTAAAACATTGTCCTTATACAACTTAATCATTACTTAAAAAAAATTACTATTGAATATCAAATTAGTATAGAGTTGCACCACATGACATCATATTTATTCAATTAATAATTACTTGGTATTTTAAGAGACTTATCGACCTGTACAAAAAGTCAATCTCTCTATAACATGATTTCCTGTTTTATTGGGTGTTTTTAAGTTTTGTTGGTCGCGCCACATGACTTTGATTTCATGACTTCTCAACCATTAAACAGTCACTTTTGGAGATTAAATTTTTTTTTCTTTCGCGCTTTTTGTTAGAAACTTTTCATTTGCTTGGCCAAGGGGCATCAACTAAATTGTAAAATGTGACTTCTAATCAGTTTCTCAATGGGTGAAATCAAGTTCTGTCCTACATTTATTTTCTCTCACTGAACGTCCAATTAAACTTGTAAGGCACACCATTACAGAAATTAAATGGGTTCTAAACATTGTTTAACATTTATTTTAGGCTCTGCCCTGATGTTTCAGATAATAATGATTGTAAAATGATGTTGTGGAAGGGTTGCCGTTATTGTTGATATTTTAATGTGGTCTAATGACACACCTGCGGCACAACAATCTCTCTCTATAGGTGTTCTATCACTTTCTGTACCCCTGGGTTTCTCTCTCTATATCTCCCTTTATCTTTCTCTTTTTTGTTCTGCTTCAAAGTGATAATTGGTTGTGTGACCTTCTGTATTTGCGCTTGTCCTTCTGCAGACTATTGCAGGTTCCAGTCAGTGTGTGCGTGTACTTTGTTATTCATCCAATATTTGGATATCTGTTTTTCACAGGACTAATTTAGCACAGTCTGCCAGCGGTAAAAACAGGATTCTGTGTTCCTCTATTCCCAAATCATTTCACAACCTGTTCTAATAAGACGGCATTTAGCCAGCGCTTTGGACCCAAGCAACTACCACGCGTGTTTTTTTAATAGAAAAAAGTTTAAAAGTTTAATTTACTATTAATAAGTTGATCACGATAATGGAATTGAGAATTGACAAAACTGATCATATAAAATCGTAATATTTCGTATATAAACACTTGCAGGTGTAAATCACATTTGTAACCACTCTAATTCACTCATCTCTTTTTAAAGTTTGTCACCATCTCTTATCTTCAAACCTGTTAAACTCAAACCAAACTAAATCAGTTAAAGACACAAAAAGACTGAACTATGAAGACGAAAAACACACATTGAGCAAAAACTAGTAGTCACGCAGACAGGTGTGTGAGGTTAACATACTGAGAGCATGAGTGATTTAAACCACAGCAAACATTAAAACGTCAACCCAAACACACGGTTAGGTACCTGATGTAAAAATCAAAATACAAACTTCTCTTCCTTGTAGGCAAAAACAAAAGAAAAGGAGGGAAAGACCCAAAGCATAAAAGTTACTGTGCCATCCTCAACACACGTCCACTTCTCAACGACAAAATAAAACCAGATCAAACAAAAGAGTGACATAATAAAAAAAAAAGAAATGCAAGCACAATTGATTGTTTGATCTACTACACGAACCAATTGACGATAATGATTATGATACCCATAATAATTAATTGAGCGAAACTCATAAGACACGTCTTCTCCACATTTCACCCCAAAAACAAACTGAATATAAATTTAGATTTTGCATAAATAAATTATGAATTAATAAGCATGTTTTAATTAAATAATAAAAATGATTGAATTTATTGTATTCACTGCCTGAATGCGGTGTATCTGCACAATTGTGCTGTTTCGTTATTGTCAGTGGTAATTTATGTTAGATTTTTTACTGCAGGGTTGCCAGATTTTTACAACAAAAGCCACCCAAACTCAAAACTAGCCCAATCGCGGTCCTATGATTAAAAAAAAAATTTTTTTTGGGACTAAGTATCACATTATGGGGGTCGTTTCAACCCGTGGCAACACTACTTTACTGTAATAAATAATTTTGTGAACGTAATGTAATATATTGTAATTGTTGTTAAAAAAAAGCCTTCATTTTCTTGAACTAAAATACAATTCAATTAGTTTTTCTTTTGGGGGTAAAATATGGCTTGGACATTTGTTACATTTTGTAAGATTAACCCTTTGCATTTAGACTTAGGACATACTTTATTTTGGCCAGATGGTGAACAAACATACACTACATTTAAGTATAACTGACACATGCCACATCATTAATTAAATTTTTCCACGCACACACACATATTACAAGACCATATTACCTTTTTTGTTTATAGGTGAGCATTGCTTCCGAAATTGGGAATTGGTGGGAGAGATTGGCTCCAGCCAGATACTGCGAGACACGTCCAGCCACATCAATATTATCTGTAGAAATTTTTGAAACAATGCATCCATTAGGTACCAGCATCAAATCAGATAACATTGGCATGAAGTCATCTGAAGAGCCCATTTTAGCAGATATGCTAACCTGAATTAGGAGCTTCTAACCTCCCGAACACGTCCCTCCATCCGGCGTCCATGAAGATGTTATTAAACTTACTGTCAAATGTTGAGATGTACTTAGCCAGCGGATGACAACCTGATCAAAAACAAAGTGCATTTTGCTCACATTAAAGAAATATCACAGAATAAAGTAGTTGTCTTTCACTTCAGCCCACGTCCAAAATAAATATTCACTAAACACCAGATATGACTACAAATTGGCGCCTAAATAATCCCACCAGCTGGGTGATAACTCTATTAGGAACATAATACATGTTTTAAGTGAATTGTGTGAATCCTCCCAGTAAGCCGCCAAAAAACAGAAATATGAAAAATCTGTCACAAAATCTGTTAAAGTTTTTCTGACACATACATTTACTGAGGGAGGTATATATTAAAAGCTATAAAACCTTTTGTAAATAGCATATTATACTATATATTTATATATACATATATAAATTAGGGCTGTCAGTTTTTCATGATGTTTGCATACATGGTGCCCATGTACATTAAGCCATGATTAAAAAAGCCGGCCACGGAGCATGGCTAGCAAAGGTCGATATAACCGAAAGTTACGACTTTCGGCATCCGCTGGCGTAAGATCTTTGACTTCGCAGTCCGCCTCACTTTCAGCTGTAAAGTAGCCCAAAGATATTCGACAGGCTCTTTGAAGCAATTTGTTGGATTCTCACAAACAATTACCAAATTCCCTATCTCATCCACCTCTTCGACGACTTTCAAATATTTCCCCCTGCTAATGACTTTGTGGCAGCTAATTTCATGAAAGTCAAATTCAAATGCCAAAAATTTCTCACTTTCCTCCCGAAAGAGAAAGTCGACAGAATTATCCTAATAGCCTCCAATATTTTGGCTAATTCTGACAACCAAATTGCTGACTCTCTCTTTCGTTTCTCATTTCAGAAATTCAGGATGCTGGTCCCGGATGCAGAGACGCATCCAACCCCGGTTCCTCCTTATTCGAAATTAATATTCCCATGAACCATCTCTTAAGACCCCTCCTCGAAGCTTCCCTCGATTCTATCCTCCAAGCAGTTTCCCCTAGAACCATACAATCCTATCTCACCGCCTGGAAGATGTCCAAATCCTTCCATCTCTAATTTAACTTCCGCTTTCCCGATTTTTCCTTTTTATCCATCACCTCATTTATTTCATTTTTCTCAATTTTTCAAAATACCTGCAAATCAGTTCAATTAAAGGGTGTTAAAGCGGAATTACATTTTCCCACAAACTTCTGTTCGGCCACCCCTCAGCTCAAATTTCTAATGCCCAGACTACCCTGCAACTTAAAGGCATCCAAAGTAAGTCAGTAAGCCAGTAATCTCTTCTCTCCATTCGCTCCATGCGCGAAGTTGGAGCATTGCACCCACCATCATGGCCTGCTCCATCCTGGGTCTAACACCATTTTTACACCCACATCTACATTTTCATCATACATTGCACATACCTTAGCTAATGTGAACCCAATGTCTTCCCCAATCTTCCAGCATCCCCTATTCTCTGCTTCTTTTGGGGGGCGCTCTACGTTTGGCTGCTGTCCTCAAATATCTCACTTTTTTGGGGGGGGGCACGTGGGGATCAGGCCGGACACTAGGCTCTGCCCAACCCACGCCACCTAGGCCTTGGGGTCCACCAAACTCCCAGCCTGCTCCCAGGACAGCACGCCAAACATGCTTACAGTATTTGTTTACTAATGAGGAAGTGTGAACTCATGAAATCTAATTAATAAAAAATTACAGGGTGCTGTGATTAAATAATCTAATTAATCACAAACTAAATAAGGCTGTGATTTCCCCAAAAGACAATGTAAAGCTATTTTTGTGTAAAATGTTAAGGCTACAAAGCCTAACATAAAGTATGCAACATAAAAGAAGATAATTCGAGAAACATATCAGTATTTTTTGTTCATGTAATGAAAGTCACTGGTAACCAAAACAATTTTTGTAATTTTTTTTTTTTACCATCAGTTTTCACATTTCCTTACTTTATGTTATGTTTAGTAAGTCAATCAGGTATGAAACAACATCAGGATGGGTAACCTTAATTATGAATTTAAATGTCTTAAAGGAGAAGTTCACTTTTAAAAAAACTTTTGCTGATAATTGACTCACCCCCATGTCATCAAAGATGTCCATGTC
>JAUCMU010000047.1:10975882-11000535 GCA_032275025.1 Enteromius treurensis | reverse complement strand
AGAGACCTAAAAATGGCTGTCCACCAACGTTTACCATCCAACCTGACAGAACTGAAGAGGATCTGCAAGGAGGAATGTCAGAGAATCCCCAAATCCAGGTGAAAAACTTGTTGCATATTTACCAAAGAGCTAAGGGTCTGAATACTTAGGACCATGTGATATTTCATTTTTTCTTTTCAGTAAATCTTCAAAAATGTAAACAATTCTGTGTTTCTCTGTCAATATGGGGTGCTGTGTGTACATTAATGAGGGAAAAAATGAACTTAAATGATTTTATTTTATAATGATGGCTGCAATATAACAAAGAATGAAAAATTTAAGGGGGTCTGAATACTTTCCATAAATAACTGTATAACAGATGGGTGTTTCTTCAATTGAACACTTTTTTTTGGTAGTGGGTTTTAGAAAATAAACTCTTAAAAGTACCTTTTATACTTTTAAAGTCGACATGAAATAAACATTCTACTAATCTTATTGTGAATGCAACTGCATTCAATCTATGTACTATACACATAATTAATACAAACAGCACACACATACACTTTATTTATTTATTTTTCATTTTAATTTATTATTCATTTTTCATTTATTATTGAATAAACTAAAACTTTTATTTTTGATGTGATTAATTGCGATTAATCGTTTGACAGCACTGCTGTCGGTAAATGTATGGCATGTGAATGTTTGCATCTGCATTACCACCAGTTTATTCACATTCAACTTTTTATCACTCTGTTTACGCATTAAACATTCGTCTTTTGTAGTAAAAGAAACACCCAGATGTGAGAGCATCTGCTATGACTAATAATAAATTCAACAGCGAAAACTGTATCTGAGGGGACTGTTCAGAGAATAACAGAGAGAGGTTGCAACAGAAAACAGATGGAAAAGGAAAACAGGAAGGCAAGAATAGAAGGTCACGTGTGTTACCTAGGCGACATGAGAGTCTGCGACTCAGCCTTGCAGAGTTTGCCCACCGTTCCTGCTAATTTCTCTGTGCTCACGTCCCATCTCATGCTGGCGTCACATGTCGCCTCGTCCTCCACCAGCTCCTGCGTGGAGAGATAAACATCAGGCGGGAACATGTATCACTCTCTTCAAGGGCTCATGCGGCCGTGAAAATTGTCATGTTGCCGTGGCGACGGCCACTTAGCCACAAAGCAGAATTGCGGTGTGGATGTGTCTGAAAGAGTGTGTGTGTGCGACTTCAACACACTAGATACTGTTAGGACTGATAAAGTGTGCGACACAGACCACAGCCTTGAATTATCAGCAGTCAGCGCCCAAAAACAGAAAAACAGGATGGTGAAAGAAGCTTAGAGCATCTTTTACTAATGAATGTTGGCGTGAAACTTGACACCACGATGCTAGGGTGTGCCAAACGGTTGCTAAGTGGGTGCCAAATCTACTAATATAATATTCTGGTCAATAGATAAATTTGTTTGTGTACAAATGGTGCAGGATGAGTTAAACTCTGTTCAGGCTACACAGTTTTAGCACGCTATTGGCGATGGGCTTTGGTGCGCCAGATTAAATCGTTTCATCTAGTGCACGACAACTGATGTCACATCTGAGGCTCTTCACGATGTCAACAAAGAAAGTCTAACAATGAATAATTTTTTTACTGTCCTCCATCCTCCCGTCACAGCTATGACACTGGCCAATAAGAGCACAGAAGCATACAAGCTTTACAATGCAAAAGCAAAGAGAAACAATGGGATTAGTCCTGATTCCAGTTATCCAGTCCAGTTATCTTTAATAGTTCTCTTCATGTAACCCAGATTATCTTTCTTTTTGAGCATTTCTTATGACAATACCACAATGCTAGCTATTGTCTGTTTATGCTTTTGTCACTACCTGTTTAGTTACTCTCTTCGTTAAAGACGACAAAGTGACAGAGTGTAAAATTTTTTTTTAGAAATGCATAAATTGTGACTGACCCCAGCTGCCGAGTCCACCGCTGTAGGGTCATCCGGATATCTGCCACCCACAGCCCTGTTCGTATCCACTGTTAACAGATCGACACCCTAAAAAACACACACACACACACACACACATAGAAACAAAGCTCAATTGCAATTAAATTAAACGGATTATATCTTAAATTTATATTAAATTCTATTAGTAATAATATACACTATATACACTCTGTAACTTAATCTTAAATGTAATTTCATAATTACTTTTATTAACTGCTGCTGAATGTACTGACAAAAATGTACCGTAAACTACAATATAATTTTGGCCAAAAATATTCTTTGTCATTTCTATGCAAAACTGTATGATTCAAAAAATATTTTAATTACACATTAGTAAAAATGATGTTGCCGTTTAGTACATTTAAATTATATAAATGCTGAAACATAATATTGAAAATCACATTCAGATGTTTTACATGTGTTATAGCATGGTAGACAACCATCAGAATAAGTGTGCTTCTTTAAAGATTATTAAAACAATGTAAAGTCAAGAAAATAGTCAATAAAAATTTACTTTCTTTAAGTCCACATAAGTGTCCTTTTATATCACTAATATTACATGCGCAAATATATACTCTGAAGATTTGAAGTACATTACAATGGCACATTCAATACAATTAAGTGTGCTTCTTTTCTACAAGGGTAGGGATGCAATGTAGAATTTCAAGAAATGAACCAAATAGAGCAGCTCTGAGATCAATCACAACACTACAAGCTTAGATTTAATGCCAAAAGTACTTGAAAATGAGAGAGAGAGAAACAAGACTGTGTCCTTTATTTTATAGGGGACTGAATTTCTCATTACATGAATGATTGTTGATGACATCATGAAATCAAAAAGGACAATATATTAAATAGGTACCATACATTTTAAGTTGTGTATATTTACAATAATACGTTTGAGAATATACAGAATCAGTAAAATTTGCAATATTTGATGGAAATATAAATTTGGTTCTGCTTCGATGGTATTAGCAATTTTTTTACACATTTATAATGAATTTGAATTAGTAATGCACAATATTTTCACAGATATCCGAGATTCCGATATTTTTCGACTCATTTTGGCCGATACCGATACTGATACATTTCCTTTTATTTGAAAACAACATCAATTCTCTCCTGTGCAGAAATTATAAGCAAGTAATAAAAAAAACATTCATTTACTTATTTGTTAGAATCAAATAAACAATAATTAAGTTTTCTTGACAGTACTTTGAGGATATTTTACTTTGATTTAATTAGAAGTAGGCCAACAGCGCCTTCTATCATATTAAAAATCTTTATCGAATGGGCATTAGGACCGACTTGTGGCTTTTACAAAAGCATATATCATCAGTTAACAACTTTGGTTTCTAGGTCTATATTTGACAGTTTATACATTATCATTAAAAAACTATTGCCTCAATAGAGATGATGGGATTACGATTTTTTCTGACAAATTCAACATGTATTTAACTACATATTTTCTCAAATCTGATTTATGAGAGAAACTGGGTCTATAAGATTTTGATCTGTCCTGTGTCAGATGAGTTTGACTTGACTTGCTTAGGTTTATAAAGAAATGGTGAAAATTTATATTAGATATTCAATATATAACCAACATTGGCATGTTCTGTGTTTGTCTTTGTTTAGGCAGAATAATACTGATAACACAAGCGTTCAAAATGTCAGACTTACAATGGAGGTCGGATCTCTCGGTTGGCTTTTCTGACTGTGCAAACTGCCGATCTCCGTCTGTGAGCTGGAGTGAGACATTCCCTCAAAGAACGGCCTTGAGTGGAAAACATACACATCTTATGAATATAAAAACAGTCTTAGAGCTGAATTTCATGGTCAGCGATATAGTATCAGTTAAGTTTGCCTGAGTGTTCTTTAAGAGGCATTTACACAGGTGGCGATGT
Source organism: Enteromius treurensis (assembly GCA_032275025.1). Classification (NCBI taxonomy): domain Eukaryota; kingdom Metazoa; phylum Chordata; class Actinopteri; order Cypriniformes; family Cyprinidae; genus Enteromius; species Enteromius treurensis. The sequence continues at coordinate 10,996,652 of JAUCMU010000047.1, read as the reverse complement.
GCAAAGACAAAGCAACTGGAAGTCATTCGCAAAAAAGTCTCCAACTAAATTCTGAACATCTGTCAAAGATTTAATAGCAGGAAAGTTGTAACTTCGTTAAACGAACTAGTTCTTCTTCTTCAGAAGTCTTCTTTTACAACAGCCAGGGAATTTTGCATGACTTTACTTCCCCATGGACTGACAAAAAGCAAGAAATTGCTTTAAACCAGCCAATCAGATGTGATTTTGAAAATGGCTTGCGAGTTTTTTGTGTAATATGCATCAGACTAGAGCTATGACCTACTTTAATTTGGGTTTGGGAGTGCTGAGAAGACTCTCGTTGTCCTCCATCTCTGGTCCACTGTCGCTCTGGTTATAAACCTCCAGACTATCATACAGAAGATCCAAATCTTCAACCTCCTGCGTCTGATCAACTGGGTCTGAGTCCAACACCTTTTTGAGCCAGCAAAATATAAATGAAATGCAGACATATATAATATGAGGAAATCTAAAAGAAGTCACATTTCAATCCAAAACAACTTCAACAAATTTGCCCCCAAATGTGTTCCGAAGATGATCATTGCCGTACTTAAAATAAAAATAAATTATTTTAAAATTGCATTATATAATTCCATCTTTAATTTATGCCAATCAAAAACATTATAGTATGTCACATTACAGTTAATGACAAATTTGTTTTTGTAGTAAAATGTGGCTTGAGCATGATTTGCACATTTTAAAAAGCCAACATGTTCTGAAAAAACATTTATTCAGAGCAATGTTTTTTAGCCAAACTTTTTACAGGACAGTAAAATCACCAGTAATGACCCATTCATCTCCTCGGGCAGCTGAGGCGAAAAGACAGAAAGGTCATTGTGTTAAAGTAAACAAAAGACAGAAAGAAGATAAGAGATGGTCTTGAAGTGCGATCATCCTTATAATGAGAATTTAAAACAAATTATGCTATTGTACTTCCTTTGCAAGATAATAAAATAAACTAATTTTAAATTAGATCCATCCTGGATCCATCCTTTTTATGTGAACACTGACTTAAAATGTGTCATCACTCAAACAGACTTTGTTAGTCTTGTTCTGTTCCACCTAAAAAGCATAGCACTAACTTGGCCAAGACAGAAGATCAGCTAGCCCTACACACATCAGCAGCACAACAAAATAGCTATTGCACTGACAAGCCCATGTTGGCAATGCTACACATGGGAACAGCCTGCCAATGCCCAAAACTGTGTCATCACCCTGAATCAGGAAGTTGCTGGACTGATTGCCAAATAAATCTGGATCATTTCCTGTAGGGTTTGGATAACGGAATGTGGCAGCCAAGGCAAGAAGACGAGGAACTCAAAGAGTCAAACCGCTATCAACTAACAAGCTTAGACTCTAACAATGAGACCACAAAGCTACTTAAATCTTGCCTGAAAGCTCTAGAAAAATATATGACCTAAGTCTTGACCCCATAACATGTCCTCACAGAGCAAAGCAGTAAGTTTAGTTTTAGATGCGATATACAGCATATCTTACACTGCAAAAATCAAAGCTCCTCTCACATTTCAGCTACTAGATCAATCATTGCCAAGTCCCAGGGCTGTTTTTATAAAGGTTGAATTTCATGGCTGAAGTGATTTTGTGATTACATAGCATAGGACCGCAAAATACATAGTGGAGAGTCCAGAGCTTCAGGCAAAAATATATTTCTCTCTGTTATAACTTATGAAAGACAATTCTCACCTCATCAGATACTTTGAATCTCTTCAGGAGAGCGACAAACTTCTGCTTGAAATTGGGTTGCTATAAAGAAATCGAGAGAATATGTCATCAAGGACTTCCAAGTTGCAACTGTTCCATGCAATACATGTTATAATCACACATACAAACATTTTTTTAGTTGAGACAGTAAAGTAAGTAAAGGCAAAAAAAAAATAAACTAAAATGAAAAAAAAAATTTGAATAAACCATTTTTGGTTCAAGTTCTTATTAGGCATCTTTAAAGGGTTAGTTCACCCAAAAATTACAACTCTGTCATGAATTACTCACCCTCGTATCATTCCAAACCCATAAGATCTTCATTCGTCTTCGGAACGCAAATTAAGATAGTTTTGAAGATATCAGAGAGCCATCAGACCCTCCATAGACAGCAATACAACTGAAATGATCCCAGGTCCAGATATGTAGTAAAAACATCGGTGAAACAGTCCATGTGACATCAGTGACTTAACTTCAGTTTTTTGATGCTAGGAAAATACCTTTTTTTGTGCAAAGAAATCAAAAATAACATAATTTTATAATTTTACAATTTTTCTCCTCTGAATTACGTCTTCCACCATTTTAGAGAGTATCACAATGCCACACATTTGCAAGCTTCAACTTATTTGATGTAATCATCCTTGTTTACATCTAGGGGAAAGCATGCCCTTGAATGTAATCTGCGATTGTTTACGCCTAGTGGAAGGCGAACGCATACATTTTGATACTCTCTAAAATAGCAGAAGACGTAAGTCACCGGAGGAAAATGGTAGAGTTATCTTTACGCTAAAAAGGTATTCTTGTAGCCTCGCAAAAGAGAAGTTGAACCTCTGATTTCACATGGACTGTTTTACCAATGTTTTTACTACGTTTCTGGATCTGGGATAATTTCAGTATTGGTGTCTATGGAGGGTCGGATGATTTCATGCAAAATTTCTTAATTTGTGTTATGAAGATGAACAAAGGTCTTACGGGTTTGAAACGACAAAAATTGTTCGGTAAAAAAATGTATGTTGTATTGCTAAATAATCTTGCTTCTATGAAGGGATAAAATTGCTGGAATGGTTAATTTTATGTAAGGAGTATGGCTAAAGTCAACAGTGTAATTATAGATGCAACTACAGAAATTAATTATAGATGTAATTAAAAGTTAGTGCACTGTAGCATATAATTTAGTTGAAATGTTAGTGCACAATATACACTTTAAAATACACCTTAAAATGTGCTTTAGAAAATTGCAAGAAAATCTATAGATAAGTGTCACTCGTGTTTACACATTGATCCTGGGTTAACATTTGTTTTCCTGATGTGTTCCTGATGGTGAGCTTAGCTTAAGACGATTAGAACATCCTTCTATGACCTTCTGTGAACCAGATAACACTGAACCAAACAGCACCTTTAGGACACAAAGCCAATTTATCTATGTTTCTATCAGGTAGCTGGCTGAAGAGACTTGAATCAAGACAATTAATCTATGATAACAAACTGGGTCAACTGGGTTCTGCTGTGACAACGTCTGCATGCAGAAACAAATAGAGAATAGGGTGGGTTATATTACAGTGATATATAGTATAATACAATTTTACCATATGAATTATTGGCACTGTTATCACATCAGCTGGCAAAACTGTTTTCTATGGTGTTTTACAACTGATGTTCCCCAGGGCTCGATTATGGGTCCTATTGTTTTCTGCAAGTAATCGATCTTTGTTACTGATCCCCCAGGAAAATTGCAGAGGGAGTATATCTGTACATACCCGGGTCATAGATGTGGTTCTAATCATTTTCCTCCTAGATTTTTTCGGCTTCCTCTGAACATCATCATCCTCATCATAAAGGTCCTAAAACAGAATTTCAAGAAATTTGGTGCTTCTGGCAGGTAGAGATACGGGGAAAATATTAAATTAACCACACAGTGCAAAAACCAGCTACTTAACCACTAACTAGCCAAAATCCAGTATAATCAGCAGATTCATGCTATTAGTGGATGGAATTCTTGCTTAGGCAAATTCTCCCAATACTGTATTGATTTACAGAAATGCTGATATGCAGAAAATTAAAAGCAGTAAAACCAATGATACTGACAGATTACATTCAATCAGAGAACAATATAAAATGTTCTTTATTTGAAATGTCACTTTTTAGAGCAAGATATATAAAAGAAATGTTGGCGAGAACTCCTGACCTGGCCTTGAACAGCGTCATCACTCGCCTCTTGCTCTGAGGAATAGCTATCATCGTCATCTTCAGAATAGTTATCCATATCTGGAGAACGGTCTAAAAGAGAAAGAGACATTTAATGACCCCATGTTACTTGACATTTTGATGCAGCAATGGCCTCAGGCATACAGTAACATCTCAAAAAAATCCCAAAGCATTAAAATGAATTGGTTTGCTGAAGCAACTTTCCCTTTAATGGAACCACAGCATCAGTCACTTTTTCTTCGTCTGGTCTCTGAGATGAAGGACGGGAGGATGTTTTGTGGTAGACTTTGTTTCCGGGGGACTTTTGCACTCAATGCACTCAAACTGCCCATTAGCATCTTTAAGTCAATATAATGACTGTACATAAACAAAAAGCTGATGGATTATTATGGTTTGTACAGTTATGGGATTGCAATGAAAACTGGGTATATGTGGTGGTTTGGTGTAGTGGTTAAAGATTTAGCCAGTATGTGTTTCCCTCCTTGCTATTTAGATGTTGTTACAAAAGTCCATTGTCTCATTAATACTATATCCATGTATGAAGCACAGCCTAATGTGATTCGTAATTGTTTGGATTCCTTTTTAAATTACTGGACTGCCCACAGAAATTCACCAAACAACAGTTCCGTCAAGAAAACTCTCTGAGAGTTAAGCATTGTAATATACATGGCAACGGTTCTGTAATAATGGTTATTTTCTATTTAAATATACTAATCCATTTGTGTGAATCACCTGAAGCTTTGGCTTTGGTCTCTGGCTGACCACTGCCATCTTCTGGGTCAATAGGTTGACTCGACAGTGAATAAACACTCAGTTCTGCTGCACGCACCGGTGCTTCCTTCACGTTACTGTGGAGACCTAAAATCTGGCCTCCATCTGTCGGGTGCTGCATCACCTTTAAACATAAACACTCAGAAATAAGTAACACATGGACAAAAGAGTCTGAATTCTTCAGACGCCTTGCCCTTGCAGTTTAACCCCAGCACATGACCTCCCATCTGAAAGCTTCAGCTTTTTGTCCGTTCAAGGTTGCATTCTCCATCGACCCTTTTGGACAGATGAATTATCCCCTATGTTCAGAGTTTTCTGAGTTTGAGTCTCTATTGAATATGATTATCACCAGAATCTCTGCCAACAGGAATTTGGAATTTGGGGGGGGTGAAACTGCCGAGATTAATTGCAGGCATTTTCAGAATGCTAAATAGCTGAATAAAATGCGACAGTAGGTGCACGCTCACATAAAAGCCCCCAACACTCCTATACACTAGACCTTTTTGAGAATAATTGTCTCGAAACAAAAGAACAAGACATATTAGTAATTTAGTGTTTTAACATTCTAATTATTATTAACATGAGAGAAATGGAGAAACTAAAAGCTAACAAAAGCTAATGAAAGTACTGCACTTATTCCATACTTTTAGCAACGAATATCCACATTTAAAAAAAAATCATAATTAGTTTTAGAACTGCTACTTTCTTAAACTTTGCAATCGCTGCTTTGTTGTTACATTTCGTAATTACATAAGTAATAACAAAGTTGTCATTTAGTACCACAATACTGTAATAAATTATTACTTTTAATAATAACTTTCCCCCACATTGGCAGCAGCAACAGCCGATCCATCACTATGATATCAATGCATATGGCTCCTTTAATGTGTGATGTGAAAGAACAAGTATTGACATATTGAGTTTACACGAAAACTGTGAGTATGAGCTGCTTTGCTGGAGAAGGGTGAAATAAAGAGGTCACAGTCAGTCTGGCAGAAGCTTTAATGAACTGGACTCCAGGCTTTAGTGATTGATTTACCCTTACCTCAGCCATATTAATAACACCAACGGCCAGCGTCTTGTAGCCCAAAATAGTTCTGTTTTTATAGCGTTTCCTCCTTTGAAGCATGATCTGCAGCCGGTTGGCATCTCTCTTCAGGAAATGTGGGTACTGAAGAAAGGAAGTAACACAGTACAGTGATTTGAGCGTATTGTTTCTTGAGATTACAAAGCAACTCTTAAAGTGTCAACTAGAAATGCCGGATATCTGACCCAAACTGAGGAAAAACATAAAGGGTTCTCGGAAGAAACAGAGGGTTATGAAGTAAATACTCCAAGCAAAGAGTACTAAAACCCTGAAACATGAAAGCTTTTAGAGTAAATTCAATTTTAGGACGTTTTAAGTTACTGATATATTCTCACAGACTTTAAATTTGCAACTAAATATGGATGGGAAGTAAAAATAAATAAAAATCACTATATTTAGAAATTGTATACAAAATCTTTACAGTGTACAAAATAAATAAATAAAAATAAGTAAATACATAAATATATTTCCAAAGTAAAGGTTATTGTACCCCTCATTTGATTAGATTAATATTTTAATTAAGTTTACAGTAATTTTATTGTACGTTACCAATTTTTAATTATAAAGATTATATATTAAATAGAAAATAATAATGTCAGATTTGACATTTTTGGGAGAACTGTTTCCTTCTAACCCTATTTGGATGGGACTACACTGAAAAACAACATGTATGTTTAAATAACGTGTGTAAAAATGATATGCATGCTGTATGTTTCTGTGTTTATTTATACATAATAAATATATACACAGTACACACACATATATTATGTTAGCAAAGCCTATTTAGGGTGCGATTAATTGCAATTAATCATTTGACAGCACTACTTTTCTTACATTGCAGTTTTTTTCTAAGCTGGTCAGAGAAAGAAGTAAATCTTAATTAAGTATATTAATATTTAATCTTATTTCAATGGATGTATTCATATCATATTCATAGACTGAACTCTATTTTCAGTTTTCTTCCCTAAACTATTAAAATCCCATGATCTACCATATCGCCAAAATTCAGACCACAGACATTCTCACCTAAGTAACACCTATTCCCATCCAAAATCACATACGCCTTCTGTTAACAAATCAACCTCAGACAAGCAAATCCTGTGGGAACGGTGTTAAACAGTATGTTTAGATGTACCTGTAGGGAGAAAGTGAGTTCCAGGTCTGTTTCCATCAGGCCGCTGGGTGGGAGCATGTACTCATTCGACCTCAGGATGCGCTTTGACCCCTGAAGACACGAAAAGACATCTGTCTGATCTCTGTATCTTATAAACACGTATATTCATTATCACAAAAGAAACTTCTGATGCAACCTCAAGCAAATCGAATCAACCGTTGACGCAAAGTTTGAAAATAAACCCACGCAGTCTCAAAACCGAAAGGAATGTGATGTCGCTAAATACTGACTTGTACTCACAAATTGAAATGTTGGCCGTATGGTTTGACAGCGAAAGCATATAACAAGACAGAAAATAACTCAGTCACACTGAATGTGTTGAATAATTTGTGTTCCTTGTTCCTGTCCGTTTCGCTCCGCTGCAAACCACTCACAGGCACATCTGAGCGACAAGTCACAGATATGAGCTGTCATACTAACTAGACAACAGAGACCCTTGCTTTAACATTCATCTCCCTGCTAATGTGGCGATCCGTCATGGCCCAGCTCACATCAAATGCATACACTAATACACAAACACACACACATACAGATAATCACTACTGGTTGACTGATAATGGGTTATAATGGCAAATGCACATAGCTAAACATTGGCAGGCCAGCCTATAGCTGTGTTCAACTGTTGCTCACCAAGGTTGTGTTTATATAATCAAAACCACAGTAAAACTAGAATTTATTATATATTATTATATAGTTTTAGCATTATTACTCCAGTCTCAGTGTCACATGTCACCTTCAGAAATCATTAAAAAAATTATTGGGAATATAAAGCTTTGCAGAGCAGTAAACGAACCCGACAAGAGCCTGATAGGCATTAAGATACTTTACATCCGAGCCCGATCCTAGCCCAACAATTAAAATCCATTTTGTTTCTCATACTAATGACACATGCACCTTTTTGTTTGGAAAGCCCGCTTTTATTTAGCAACTGTAGGAAGAGCATTAGCGCACACGTGGCAAAAAGCGCCGAAATAACACAGGCGCACATGTGCGCTGATATCTGTCTAAGTATCCATCATCTAATTCATACAGAGACACAAAATATAGAAAAACAATATATGGCAGCCTTTTTGTGCTGTATATTCACAGACACACACATCGCGATTTGATTTACTGCACAGCTATTATTCATCTAACTATCTATCTATCTATCAAACCGCACATTTTACGTGGCATCTGTATAATACTGTAATTGACTCCAATTACGTGACTGGATTACGGGACTCCCTCTGCATCACAGAAATAATACAGCTTAATATTTTTATCTTCACGAATATGGGAAAACATGTTTGACATATATCCTCCTTTTCCATCCACTCTCAGCGGGATATAGAGATTAGAATTTAAAGCCTCTATATCGGACATTTTCACCGCTGTATGGGTATGGGTACAGTCTAAGCAGTGAAGTGGAATAAAGTTGCATATACACTGCAGCGCAGGTGAGATCTGGTTTCATCTTTTTTTTCAATACCGCGGATAAGCAAATGTGCATGATATGATAATCGCATATGTCAATATCACAATAAACCACCATACAGATATACCGTTACAACCCTAAATGTTATGCTTTTTTGTAATTTGAGTAAAAAAATCCAACCTGTTTCTATCCAACTAGCCTTTTACCAATTACATGGTGTGTGTGATGATGTCATCCTTAAATTGTTGCATCAATTTTGGTATAACGCAAAAACAAATTTGTCCTTGAGCTGTTTCCATTATTAATTTCACCTATTGTACAGGCGGGATCGAGAACCAGCAGATAGAGCAATGCAGAATGATCAGAATAGTCTGAGACAACAGGTTGGGTCAGGGCAGGCAGAGAACAGGTATTCAGAATAGGTAGCGGCTCCACTCAGTGGGCTGGTGGTGGGAGTAAGAGCGAAGGAAACTAATCGAGCGAGAGGGTGTCAGCTTTGGCGTACTTTGAGCCCAGCCATTAGGTGACAGTGAAATGGAACCGCATAAAGAATAGCCCCCAACACGCCTGGTGAGGATTCAGTCTCCTGGCCGAGCGGAGGTATTCCAAGTTCTTATGATCTATCAGAACCATAAAGGAATGGGTAGCCCTTCGAGCCAGTGCCGCCACTTCTCCAGGGCCAGTTTCATTGCCATTAGTTTGCGGTTGCCCACGTCATAATTCTGTTCAGTCGGGGATAGCTTCTAGGAGAAGGCGGCGCAAAGGAACATTTTAGGCAGAGAGTCATGGCGCTGTGAAAGAACTGCCACCACCACCGTGCTGGAGGCGTTGACTTTGTCAATAAATTGTTTTTCTGGGTCAGGATGGCAGAGAATGGGGGCCATGGTGAAACAAGTCTTTAGATTCAGATACGCCCATGTGGCCTCCTGGCCCCAAGAAAGGTGGCTGGCGGTAGACTTAGGCAACGAGCTGGTGCTGGTGAGGGGCGATAGAATAGCTCTGACATGAAGAAGATATTTACATGGATGTCGACCATGTAAAGAATCGCCCAGCGATTTAGCATGTCCCTGAAGATGTCATTCAGGAGCGAGTGGAAGACGTAGTGGCTGTTGGCAAGGCCAAAGGGCATGACCAAATACTCGTAGTGTCCACTGGTAGTGGAAAATGCTATCTTCCACTTGTCCCCCTCCCTAGTGCGGATCAAATTAAAAGAATTCTTTAAGTCCAGTATCCGGTCGCACACAGCCACCTTCACACGCAACTGGATGGTGAGATCAATCAGCTTGTCAAGATTCCTCCCCTCAACAAGTGAGTTTGGACTGCAGCTCCGCCGTAAGGCCCTTGCGGAAGAGGAGCTTAAGGGTGTCCTCTATCCAGTTGTTCTGAGCGGCTAGAGTGCACAATGCTAGAGCCTAGTCCGTGGTGGTTTTTCGTCTCTGCGTGAGGGACAACAGCTGCTCCCCGGGACTCAAAGATCTCCCGGAACCCTTCCAGGAAAGCAGCGAAGGTGGGAAAGGTGAATCCGTCAGGGCACTAGATGGCTGTGACCCAATCCAGGGCGGGTTCCGAAAGGAGTGAGCACACGAACACAATCCTGGTGCTGTCAGTGGGATAGAGTGTGGGCTGCTGCTCCATAAACGGTGTGCACTGGAGGAGGAAGCCCTGGCACCTGGCAGCCTCGCCATCAAATTTCTCTGGGCCACGGTGCACTGGAACATCCCAGGTAAGGCCCGGAGATAGAGTCCAAATAGGTTAGTATTCCTGTGAGGGCTCCATCTGGTGGTGAGGAGGTAGCGAACCAGGAGCCTCCATCGTAACATTTAGATACTTCATCATCAACAATAGGCTTTTCATAAGCACATGAAGTTGTCGTCTTTTTTTTCTGATTACGTTTAATTAAATTAGAAATAGGAATGTTGATTTATTTTATTGTGAGTTATAAAGTCAGAATTGTGACTTAATAACTAACAATTGTATGATAAAAATTCGCAATTCTGTCTTCATAGCTCACAATTGTAAGTTTATCTCATGCAATTTGAAATATATATCTCACAAATGTACATTTTCAGAATTGCAAGTTTATACAGTATCTTACAATTCTGACTTTATAACTCGCAGTTTCAAGTTTATATGTAGCAACTCTGACTTCATAACTTTCAATTGCGAGTTTATATTTTACAATTCTGAGAAAAAAAGTCAGAATTTTGAGACGTAAACCTGCAATTGCGATATAAAAGTCAGATTAGTGAGATAAAAAGTTGCAATTACCTTTTTATTTTTTATATATTATAAAAATATTATATATTTAGATGCATTAACAGGCGTTCCTACAAATTAAAATGTTTTTCACACAGGATGCATTTCTCCACTCCAATACACATTGTTCCCTGTTTTTATATGTAAACGTGGTAGACACACAAGTATGACCGTGTTTTTAAGATGCTGTGTCAAGTTATAATCTCAACTTTTACAGCACTGTTCAATGCCAGTTCTATTTCATATTTTCAGCATGTTAATTACTGCTGTCAAACAATGAATCGCAATTAATCATATCCAAAATAAACGTTTTTTTGTGCGTCGTGTATATTTACTATGTATGTATGAATATACACAGAGGCATGTATTTCACAAAAAAAACACATATTAAATACATTTATTTATAATACAAATTATATGAATATAGGTAAATACAATAAATTGTATAATTGTAATAAAAATACAAAAAATTTGTGCAATAAATATACACAAAATAAACATACATTATGCAAGCAAAACCTTTTTCATGTTTAATCAAGATGGTATGTGACTTATTGGGGCCCCCTAACTGGTCTAAATACTGTTTGCTCTTTTGTTTTGTTTGTTGTTGTTTTTCTGTATATTGAACAATATTACAGTGGATAAAAGATGTGCAAAAAAACAAATACTGTTCGTGATTTTTCAGTAGACTCTTAATTTTGGTAGGCACAACATTTGGAAGGCCAGTGCTCAGAGTTGCAAACCCAAATCTATGCCCATGCACAGAACTAACATAATGTGAAGAAGCTCTCTGGAAACCACAGAATACATCCATCAAGGTTTCTCTACAAAAGCACACTCAATCCGTTTCTTGAGATCCAAACAAAAAGAAAATGCTCTGCACTAACAAGCTCTGAATGAAAGCAAATGCATGCCCAGTCTGCTTATGTCCGGCCTACAGACTAGCTGTGAATGGTTCTGCCTTCAAAGTGTTGATTCAGGCGAACACTCCAGCGAGCAGAAGAGGAGAAATAATGAGATATCTGTCAGAAACCCATCTTCTATCCTTTTGAAGAACAGCCATTATTTTAATCGCTGAGGCGCCCCTTTGGGAGTATAACACAACCTTTATTTTCAGTGTCTGATGAGCAACCTGTTTAAAACCTTCAATGACCAATCTGGTAGAGATGAGTGGGCAAAACAAGTGCCCTTCATGTTACCTAGGAGGATGTGCTCTAATCCTCACAGAATGAGTGACAGAATTATTTCCTGTTGGGAATGAAATATAAAGGTCTAAAAGTAAGGATGCACTGTTTTTGTTCAAATCAATGGGTAAGATGGAGTATTCTGAAGTACTGTAAGTCTTTCATACCTTTCTGGACCTGTTCATTACTTGGCAGTCAACGGGACAGGCACAAGACTCTCGGTTTTCATTCAAAATATCTTAAATTGTGTTCCACAGACAAACAAAGCTTTTATGGGTTTGGAACGACATGGGGATAAGTGATTAATAACAGTGAATATACATTTCATAACAATGATGATTTACATACATTTCATAGCAGGTATGGACATTAAACCAAAAACAAACACATTGGTTGGGTTTTTTTTCTTCCTCACAATGCAATGAAAAAAGCCTGGAACACCAGATTAGAAATCTGTTGCAGATACGGCATGCAAATGCTAATGTCAGTCTGAGCAGATGCATTAACAGGCGTTCCTACAAATTAAAATGTTTTTCACAAAGGATGCATTTCTCCACTCCAATACACAACGTTCCCTGTTTTTCTATGCTGTGTCAAGTTATAATCTCAACTTTTACAGCACTGTTCAATGCCAGTTCCAATGGACCAATTAGAAGACCCCTTAGGTGGGGCAGGCATTGCAGGATTTTGTTTACATTGATGCAACATGCTGGAGGATGCGTTCTGCACTGCAATTATTTGAAAAACATTTCTGACCGATGAGTCTTGCATTTTCAGTCACAAAAACACATTAGGTGGGAACAGCCCCTAAAAGATATCATTTAGGTTTTTCATATTTTTCCTTAAGGAAATAAATATATAGTATTATTTATAACATGGAGGTGAAAATATTTCTCTTCAAACTGTCAAAGCTTTACAAAAGTACCAAACACACACAGTGTGTCCAAAGCGACCTATGTGGAATGCTAAGGGCCTCCAAGTGCTCTGAATTTACCCCCCCAGTTTATCCCACAATGCACCTCTTGAGCCCCCCCCACATGCCATCTTATTGCGTTCAATCCTATCTTCCCACTGAGCAAGCTGTCGCCTTGGCAACAGCTCTCAGTTACCACAGTGTCTTGTGTAAAGCTCTGAGACCGTGTGATATCAAACACAGAGCGACACAGCGAAACTCCACCTTTGACGGACCAGAACACACACAGAAGTCACATAGTAATGGTGTCACTTTACCTGTATCTTGACAGCGATAACAACTGAGCTGAGCTCGCGGTCCAGCTCTTTCAGGACGATCAGCTTCTTTAGCGTCAGACTGCACAACCTTAGAGACACAAAGATAGAGGGAGACAGGATTATTTGGTGCTGTTCATAAGTGCTCATGGGTGAATTCGTCCCCAGTTATGATATATTTGTGAGGTTGCTCACATGACCTTTTAAATGTAGATGCTCCAAATTGTGTGAAACCAAAGTAAAGAAACTAAACAAAACAAATGGTGGCAGTGTTATCATAGCTTATGTTCAGAGGTCAGCGTCAAATTGCATTTTGATTGACTGTATATATAACTACACACACATACAGTACATACTTTATCATATAAATATGTATGTAATCATAATGAATAATGGAGTCACTCCAGTTAAAACAGCATTTTATCGATCATAAATTCTGGAGTGAAATAGCGCAGACACTTGAAAACGATAAAACTTTTGTCATGTGTCACGGGTAGGGATGTCCCGATCAGGAGTCCGAGTCGTTTGAGTTTGAGTATCGACCGATACCGAAACCCGATCCGATACTTCTATATTACACAAAGAAAGAATCAAGAAGAGCGAAGAAACACATCCAGGATGTCATTATTTATATAATTCACCGTATTTTAACATTCAACAACATAATTTTTTCCCTTTTGGACTTTAGTGCAACAGTAAATATAAAAAAAGTCTAATATAAAATCAAATAGCACCTCAACTTAAAATACCAGGCAGACATCTAAGAAAAAAAAGTAAAATAAAAGTGACAAAAGTGCAAAACCAGTAATGTGCTTTTCGGAACTGCACTCCTAACTCTTACTGTCATCACACTACTAGGTTATTAAAACACTAGACGCACCTGAAACAAATCGCTAATTAAACAAAACTAGGTATAAGAGGTAAAAACACAGAGAGCATGGGAAACGAGGAAACATTCAAACATGTAACATCATGTGTTGAGTCATTCAAATTGTACTTTGAAAGACTATATATTTGGACACGTACATTAAGCATTTGCGATAATTAGTTTGTCCACAAAGTGGCAACACGTACAAATGCGCAATGTTTTGACAATCAAAAGAGAAACAGAAGAGATAAAACAGCAACAAAAGTCTACGCGAGACAGCACATGACCAAGTCAACTCTAGTTTCTATCATTTCTATCATTTGTAACTTCTGGAGGGAAATAGCACAGACACTGGACAAAGATAGAAGTGTTTTCAATGCTGTATTGGTGTTGATGTTACGTTGACATCCTGAATAATATGGAATGTGTGATGCTTTCAAAACATGGCGTTGACAGTGATATGTCAACTAGTTCAACTAATGACATATGGGGCAGGACTTCCTGTTTGTCTGACCAACGGTAGACAGGCAAATTGTTTGGGGAAACCTGTTTGAATACATAGTTTTTTAAACTGTACTGTCATGGAAACTTCATTATTGATCTCAAAGGTGTGCTTCTAGCTGGCTGTCTGTGAGTCAGGAGTTAAGCAGGTATGAACTCTTCTGGGAGCTAATTACTCTGCCGTCCTGAGTGTTTATCTGGATCAATAATGCCTTCGGCCAGACAGGAAGCTGTGCCCTACACATCATCATGCCCTCGAGTAGCACAAAGAAATGAAGTTGGTTTAGACTAAAATTTTTGATAGTCTGTTTAATTACTCCTCGCACTTAACAAAATACCAAAATGAGTTTGCATGCTACACCTCTATTTTCTGTTAAATCTGAAATGAACATTTTCGGAAATGAAAATGTAACGGACGTATATTCGAGAAGAGCCTTTGAACTTCAAATACCACCCAGCCAACACTTTCATCCTGGAAAATTCTTCACCTTCACGTTCCAGTAACTGAGAATGAGTCTGTGAGGAGCTTATATGCTGAGATTCACACCCATACACACACACACCTGCATTTCTCTGTCCTGTATGACTCACCCTCTCTGAGGACTGAAATACATCACTCTTGATTTCTTTTTTTTCCCAGTACTTTTACTTTTTCCCTCTCTGTAAACCCCGCTCTTGTCTCTAATTCTTCAACAAAGACACAACAACATTTACTAATGACACTTGAGTCCTACATTACAGACATACACTTTAAGTACTGTGAGTGGTAATGACATTAAAGATACCATTCACCCTATAATTTCACTTTTGGTCCATTATCCACTTAAGTCTAGAACTGGCATTTTCCATGCTCTCTTAAAACAGGTTGCTTTTGCTACTGCACCTTTAAGACATTTATATGTAAATAAGCTCTGTTATGATTGGTTAACCCCTTTACCTGTGAAATGAGCAGTAAGTCATGATACAGTATGCATAAACTTTGACGTTTTAACAAGAACGTTTTTAGCACAAACTAAATCGCCAATTTAAAATAAACATATTGAAGCATTCACTTTAAAGAACAATTCTTTTAAACATCAAGCCTACACGACTTTGTTTGAGGTGAAATGCACTAGGCTACACATGTCTCTCATTTTTCAAAGATACAAATGTGTGTATATAATTCATAGCACATTTTAGACGACAAAATAAGATAACAAGTGGTTACCTACATAATTATAGTTGTGATTTAACTACTGTGTTGCAACGGAGCAGCTCTAAAGTGCATTGTGAAAATGTAATTAAGGATAAAAACACCATCGGGCAATACAATGAACTTGTACAATACATTTTAACAGGCATAATTAAATATGAAAATAAATGTAAAAAAAATATCTATTTGATAAGTGAAGCCAAATAACATGATTCATAAGGGCCTTTCGCACCACTTTAGTTCCAGAACTAAAAGTACAGTGCTAAAGTACTGGGAGCTAAAGTGCCGTCAACTGGTCAACAGTGACGTCATTTGCATGCAGTGTTCAGCAAAAGAAACAAAGAAGAACGGCGTAGACAAAGTCTTCAGTTAAATGCTAGAGGTCGACCGATGTGTCGTTTTACCAATTAATCGGCACCGATAGTTGATTCCCAGAACTATCGGTTATCTGCAAAAATCTTCGCCGTTCGTTTTTCCGGGTTGCATCCGCTGCTGGAGTGGCTGTGAAGGCTCCGTTATCATTATATAGTTAGAGATCCAACATATTTAAAACACTGCCAACGAAAAGGTATGTATAGAGTTTGTTGGGACAGCAGTAAGTTTGCCAGACGCTAACATTAGCAGTACCTCAAGCTGTTAAATTAATGAGGCAAAAATACACGCAAGTCCGAGCCGTGTTTAATGTCATGATTGTTAATATAAATTTGATCTGAGCTTGAGTGCTATTTGTCAGAGCCTGTCACTGAAAAAAGTGACATGCCTCTGCAGTGGTGGCAGAAAAATGAAACAGGATTCCTTTACACAGAATTATTATTTCTATACATTTTCCACTGATTTATGCGATCTGTTAAGTAGGGGTGTAAATATTAATAGATTCATATGCATCGATTCGTCCGCAAGAGTATCGATTAATGTGTTTATTTTGCCGCCTGTTTGTTCACCTGTCTATTTTTAGAATCCGTTCCGACCTTTCTTTTACTGTCTTTGGCTCCGACGTAAGCGTACTACCTACTCCTAAGCTGCGGGTGGCGCTAACCTCATTATTGTCTTCTACTTCACACGCGTTACTTACGTTTCAGTCAATGTATGTTGTTCATGTTCACACCAGTGTTGCCAACTTAGCGACTTTGTCGCTAGATTTAGCGACTTTTCAGACCCCTTTGGCGACATTTTTCCAAAAAAGCGACTAGCGACAAATCTAGCGACTTCTTGGACAAAGCTTAGCGAGTCTCTGGTTGTGCCGGGCACGCGCGAGTTCTTGTTTTCTGAAGTATCGAAAATAATCGAGTCGTTGGCTTAAGAAATCGGTATCGTATCGAATCGTCTTGAAGGCTCTGATTTACACCCCTAACTAAAACATCAGTTTTACTTTTATTTTTAATGCATGCTGGGCAGTGACTGATGGATGATGGGCATTTACACTAATCACTTAGTCACAAGTTCTGCTAAAGCATAAATATCCACTGATACAATAATAAATCATATGCAGTGATGACTGTTGCATATCTGAACTGGGAACTGCTGTGAAATTGGGAAATGGCAAATGTGGTGTGTAACTCTGCTGATACAGTCAGACTGACTCGACTGGCCCGTGAAGGATTGGTGCCAGAGAAATAAGGAAGAGGAAGCAGCGAAATAAAAAGATGGACGACCACAGATACACACCGGACAACTCTCTCTTGACGTTTTGCAGGTCTGCTGGGCAGGAGTTGCTGACGGTGATGGTGGCCGCCGCCATGCCCTGACTGCTGTACACATCCAGGAGGTTTCCTGAGACCGGCAGCTGTTGAAAACCAATCACAACGAATTAAACCAGCACCCCACCCACTGCATTATCTGGTCAGAGGCCCCCTCGCTGCCACATGGTGCACCGTATGGATAACCCTCATTCAGTTCAGATAACCACAAACATGAACCTTCATATCTGTAGGGTGACATCTTTAACAATGTCCAAACGGCTCTGTGTGCATGCTTATTCGTAAAGTGATCGTATAGAGAATAAATTTGGAGGGAAAACAATACAAATAGCAAAACTGTCCTCTGTTAGGGCTTCCTGAAAATTGGAGAACATAAACAGAGCGCATCTAACCACACATTTGTTTAATTTCTTAATAAAAATATTCATGTAAATAAGCCTGCTCGTGTTTCATAAACAAGCAGCTGCAAATGCTTTAAGAGGGCCGAAAACAAAACTATAAACTATAACCTTGACATTTTTGGAATATTTCAACCAGTTACAGAAGATTCATAAACACCCTTGAAGTTTCAAACAGGCCGGTTAACCAGAAAACACATCTTGTCAAACAGAGCCAGCCAGAAAGGCGACTTCTTATTTCGTAAAACTGATTAAATGTGCAGAAATCAATGATTTAAAATACATCTTAAGCTGAATCTGATGCATATAGAGATGCTCGAATAAGCCAGACAGATCGTTCACAACATGCTTAGGTGATTTAAAACGCAATAAAACACATCAATCTGTCATTAAAGCAAAACTTAAACCCAAACCTACCATCTTCCCACAGCATTTACACAGGACAAGCAATCCCAGAGTTAAAATGCACTCAAATTTACCTCAATCTTGCCTTTTTTCTTTTCATTCTCCGGCAGTAAAACCAGAATCCTCATGTTCTCTTACACACCCGCAAAGTGCTTCCTCTTTCGGTGTGTCTCTCCGTAAAAAAGGAACGTTTAGAAATGGGGAAATATCTTTTGGAGTCTTAAAAAAAAAAAAATAGTAAAAAAAAAGGGCAAGCTTGCCACAGAAATCAGCTCGTGCACACACACACACGTTCAGTGGTCAGCGTTTCTGCATGTGTGTGAGTGTATGTGTGTGCAGCAGCTCTCTGACCCCACCCATTGTTAGCCATGTGTCATAAGTTTATATTTGCTTCCAGTGTTTCAAACCAAACGTCCCGAATGCAAACACTACACTGACAATATGCAAGCATACGAGTCTAACTTAACCTTTAGTCTTAACTGGTTACACAAGCGCCTCTACCTGAACTCCTCCCAGACTCAAGAGAAAATTACTGATTTGAAAACCGAAATTGTATTTCCAAAGCAAATGGCATGTCAGAGCAGGATTCACTTGGAGACAAATTTGCTTGCATAAGACCAAGGCAGAACTGTGGGTGTTACAGGAAATGATGATAAATGTCTTTTGCGGCAACATTGTCAATGTAAATAAAAAATTAAATTAAATAAAAATGTTCCAAAAAGTCATGCAAAACAAGTTCGACAAACATTACTTAATCAGTTCTCAAGAAATAGACGGCTAAAGCACTAGCGTTACTCAATTAGACCTTAACAAAGTTGAGGATGTTGCTACATACCGTGTTGGGAAGCTGCAAACCCGAGTCGATCAGTGTCATAAATTCATCGTTTAAACTCGATTCCAGGCTGATGATGTCATCGATGACATCTTCGATCTGTGCATTTAAAACAAAGGGGAAAAAAACAAACAGCTTGTAGATAATGTTTCCTTGTGACACTAAAAAATCTGCTTTAAAGTGTATTTCCGGCATGAGTCATAAGGCAGATGGATGTTTAAATAACACAATACACAGCGGTTTCCAGAGTGACACACCGGCCACATGGAGATGAGAAATACAGACATCCAATTCAAAGCCTGATAAAAGTCTCGAACCTTAGCCAGCTTGTATTTCATCGTAGCATTTTCCAGTCAGTGGTTTTGACTGGGAAGGGTACTTCAGTACATACACAGAAGAAATAAAGGACTGAAAGGCTTTAATAGCCAAGCCCACACAAAGTGCAAAGTGTGCTGGGGTCATTGAGCCGAGAGTGTGATATTTACCAGCACAATGTGGTACCAAAACCAAAGTGCCCAAGAGAGTCTGGCCGACTTCACGCAGACCTGACAAAGCACGCTATAGTATTTAGCAAACGTGAGGCGCATTCTTCACAAGGATCTTTCCGAGTCTCAGAGGCAAACACTTAATTAGTTGTCTAGCATACTCTAAATGGCTTAAGACTTGAGATTATTAGGACAATAATGACTGGTTAGCACAGTTTTGGAAGCATGTGAAATTCACAGATTGTGTCTAGCAACGTAAGTGGCCTTAAGTACAAGCTGACTGGAGAGTAAAACCTTTTCCTATCACTACAGCATTGTTTGATAACACAATGCTAAACTTTGACTTCTCGCGCAGGCTGCATATCGTATACAGAATGAAAGTGAACGATGGATGGGCCGTTATCTTACTGGGGCAGATTTAAGATACTGCAAGTTGAAGAAATCTATAGGAATATCTCTATGGTATTTAGGAGCAGGAATTGTAAAGGTTATCTTGTAATTTTTCATGTGAAAGTAGGCCAAGGCATGCATGCATAATTGCATATATAAGCTATAAAATAAAGGCTTTTGACTAAATGTGAAACTTTTCATTTGGATGCTAATATATATGTATATATACACACACACACACACAACACTGTTCAATAGTTTAGGCAAATTGTTTTCTTATATTCAGCCAGGATGCATTCAAATTGATCAAAGCTGACAGTAAAGACATTTCTAATGCTACAAACATTTCTATTTCAGAAGAACATTCATTTATTCAGTATCCTAAAAAAACAAACAAAAAAACAGCAAATCAGCATATTAGAATATTTTCTACTGACACCGAAGACTGGAGTAATGATGCTAAAAATGCAACTTTCTAAAGGAAACGGTTGTGGTATAATATCAACGGAAAATCATCAGTGCATATTACCTAAATATGTCTAGAGGTAAAGAAAGCCATCTCTATTTTTAGAGTGATTTCTCTGCCAATATAACCAAGGCCAAATAGAAGGAGGGAAATAAAATTAACCTATAATATTATCGTTTTTTTGTTTTTTTTTGCCAACATTTTTATGATCTGTTAAAATCACAGCAGAGAGAATGAAACCTGTCTAGATTATTTCCTGTAGAAATGTCTCACAAATTCTGCACAGCAAAGGCCATTTTATGCTAAAATATGAATTTCAACAAAAGCAAAAATCCCTATTTTTAAAGGTGCCATAGAACGGAAAAATGAATGCACCTTGGCCTGGTTGAATAATAACAGTTCAGTACATGGACATAACATACAGTGAGTCTCAAACACCATTGTTTCCTACTTCTTATATAAATCAAGTGTTTGCAAA